>OX401417.1:18123461-18142807 GCA_947846245.1 Cerastoderma edule | reverse complement strand
TTCAAAAGCCTTGTTTAATCAGTCTCGGTTTGTAGAGTGTCCAGCATTACTACCTCAACATCTATGCAGTTATCTTATAAACTGAAAACAACATACGAACTATCGACATACATCACACGTAAAACAAAACACAGAGCACCATTTTACGCAAAATACGATTATCTTCACATGAACTAAATAAAGAAAAGGGGTGCCAAACCAATATAGTAAGAAACGAAAGATTCTGCAACTTATGTTCTCTACATGACAAAGAGGATGAATATCATTTTATATTAGTATGTCCTTATTTTATAGACCTTAGATCAACTTATAGTCCAACACATTTTGCTAATCGCCCAAATATGTTTAAATTCCCACAGTTACTGAATACCAAAGCACTTCCCATTCGACTATCCAGTTACTACAAACACGCATTCAAACTAATGGATTAATCACTATTTTTTTGTGTTTATAAATCTTCCAGAAATTATTGTATAACCTTTGAAGATTGTACGGTCATTTTGACATTTTTGCTCCAAACGGTTACCACGGAAACTGTCATTTTACGGAAAAAACACGTCGACCTGCATTTTTCTTTTCATTTTTGAATTCGCAATAAAGTTCCAATTAACATATCAAAATTTTAGACAATTCTATGAAAGGATTATTTTCTTTCACAACCGGACTTCTAGACAGATCATCTTGTTAAACGACACTTACCGAGACACGGGATACTTGATATTTTTTTAATCATTACCTCCCTTTTATAATTGGATACACCAGATTTACATAATGCATGAATTAATCTCTATGTTTTTGTCTTAACTGTAT
Organism: Cerastoderma edule; assembly: GCA_947846245.1. Taxonomy (NCBI): domain Eukaryota; kingdom Metazoa; phylum Mollusca; class Bivalvia; order Cardiida; family Cardiidae; genus Cerastoderma; species Cerastoderma edule. The sequence continues at coordinate 18,141,997 of OX401417.1, read as the reverse complement.
TTCTGATATAAAAATTAAAATAAAAAGGGAAAGCCTTGATGATAAATGTGCAGTTATCCTCACTTTGAGTAAAAATAATGGAACTTCTGCAAGTTTGTTTTAAGGTTAGGTTGTGTATACATATCTGGGCTCTTCATTAGACCAAAATATTATGAGCCATTTTGGCTAAGCTACCCAAATTTTCTTTAGCCACTTGGATTTTTGCAAAGCCAAATTTGGCTAAGTCTTTTTAGCCATTTTAGCAGAAATATTAAATATAAATTACAGTTCATTTGTTCAATTTACAGACCAATTATTGAAATAGGCTAGAATGGTATTTATCACATAATAAAATAAATGATGTGTAAAATGAACAAATAAATAACAGTTATTGTATCAGCCACTTCATTGTGTGGTTGTTCTTAGTAGAGTACTACATCCTATACCTCAATAAATGTTTACAGAACTTTGGGACAGGGTTAGAAAGACGACAGAAAATAATTAAACTTGCATGCATGCACCTGGCATGATTCATTTTTTAAATAAAACAAAATAAACATTTAAAAAAAGAATATAAAATAACTTTTGATTGTAAATAAAACAAAATAAATTAAACATTTTAAAAAAGAATATCTAACCTTAAAGTTTGCAGGGTATGGTGCAGCGTTTACGTGATCTGGGAGTCATTGAACTGGCAAGTTGACAGTACTTGTACAATAATGACGTTCTTTTTACTAAATGTGGGAGTTCCAATGCATTAAGATATGCTCATAAAAGGTTATATTTCCTTGAATGTTTGTTTTAATTACCATTTTTCACCGGGAGTCCCTTTCCCTCATGTTGTTGTTGTTGTTGTTTCGTTGTCCGTAAATTCCGTACCATGGAATTTCGTTCTAATATTGCATCGACGTAATCATTTAAAACGCTTGATATATTGAATGTGTTTACACACAAATAATGTTTTTTATTCGCGTGCTTTTTATTGCAATAAGTCCCATATCACCTTTATGAGTATCTTTTTTTAACGCAGTGAGCTACAGAAATGAGTATCGAAAACGTTTTGGTGCGTTTTATTATTCTGGTACCGACTTTAGTGTGACACATAAACTGAAACCGGGAACCGGCCTGTTTAAACGTTTTCATTAGACGTTGCTATTGGAAATATACATAATGTCTGGTCTCCGGATTTTCTAAAAGAGCGCTTTCACTAGAAAATCGGCTAAGGAACCAAACACTTCTATTTATATTTAAGCTGTTCAACGTCAAACTATTCAATTTTAATTAATGATTACCACTCGTAGTGGCGAAAAGACTTTAGCCATTCTTCCCACTTTCGCCATTACAGACTCTATACAAAATGGGGTCAATTTTACTTTCGCCAAATTGACGAAAGGGTACATTTCTTTTTTCGCCAAACCAAGTTGACTTTCGCCTATGGCGAATGGCGAAGCTTTATGAATAGCCCAGCATATAGCCACCATATTTGCTCATATTTACCAATATCCAATTCAGAGCTGGCTGTAATTTCTTCACAAGCTAGTTAGTTGTTTTCAAACGTCGCATATCGAATTCCAAGCTAGTTAGCAATTTTTTGGCGAATGTCAGTTCGTTACGTCAATGTTCACCAATGCCCAATTCAGAGCTGGATGTTCATTCCCTAGGAGCTAGATATTCATTTGTTAGAATCTCTTAACAAATTTCAAGCTTGTTTGTTCGCCTTGTCCATATTTATGAATACTCAATCCAAAGCTGCCAGTTAGATATTCGTTTCTTTAACATAATGTCAATATAATTCCTAGCTAGCTTAGAATTCGATGCGAACTCTACATTCGATTTCTCATTATTCACGAATACCCAATCCAGAGCTGGCTCGTTATTCGCTCCACATGATATCCAATTACCAGACTGGCTACAATTTGAGGCCAACTGTACATTTGATTTCTTCCTATTAATGAATACCCAATCTAGAGCTTACTGTTTATTCGCTTCTGGCTAGATATTCGTTTGCTAAAGAGCATATACTTAATTGCCAGCAAGCTCGGTATTCGCTGCCAATATTTCATTCGACATGGTCATACGTATTAATGAATCATTTGTAACCCCATTCTTTGCTTCATAAGTGCTCAATCATATACCCAACGTCCAGCCAGCAAGTTATTGTAACCTATTTGGGTATTATCCAATCTCTAGCCAACTTCACACACCTTCTGAGAAATATAGTGTAAAATAAAACGTTGAGATCTATTTAATAATAGCAGAGGTTTAAATTGTGAAAATAAGTGGTCTTAGTGTTCGAAAGTCAAAACAAAAGGAGACCAATCGATTGGATGATTTGTTATAAAGACGTTATTTAAAACATGTCGTTACCTCAGTGTTAGATCACCGAGAAGCTATATTAAGTCATTCACACCATTTAATATTTCCTTTTCTCGTAAATCGTCTAAGACAAAGTTTATTCAGGTAGTTTCATCGTTCAGTGGCTTTGTTATTACCAAGCTAGGGCTCTGAAGTGACTTGCGAAAAGAAATGGACATGGTGGTAATGGACATTTAACAAATAACCTCGTGTAGAACCTACACTAAAGGAATAGTTCACTTCGTCATTGTAATGCACATTGAAGATGGTAGAAATGTCGGTCAAGAGCTCGTCAAATGAGTGAAAGTGTTTCACTCCAATAGGCTCCGATGACTTACTTTGGTTCAAGCTTTAACATTCATCCTTCTATAATAATCGGGCATCGCAACATAACTGAAATAATGTTGACGCGATGTTCAACCAATATACAAATAGACACAGTGACCTACCTGACACAGAACATGCTGGTTGGTCCATGATAGTTCTGTCTGTCTGACAACGACGTACGAGTTGATGATGGCGGATAAGTAGGTTGAGTCACCGGTCGCTCTAAATAGCCACACAGCGGCTAAACATTTCTCATCCGCCGCATCTCCGGGACTGAAACATATATACAGTCTAACCTTGTTTGTCCGTACCCCGTTTATCCGGATGTCTCGCAATTCGAACGGAATTGTAAGGGAACGGAATTATTTGTAGCAATTTGCCTAGCGAATTACCAAACAATAACGACTTTTAACCAGTTTGTTGCAGGCGACTTTTGAAAACAGTGTGGGTAAAGGAGACATTGCTCGTCACGAGCAATTTCGCATTTTCCCACAATGATTTCTGCCATATCAGAAGATCATTTTTGAATTTCATCACGTTTTGAAATGTCGTCTGCAAACGATCGAAAATTTGGCGTTTGGTAAAAGGTTATAAGTATACACATACATATAGACGACTTATGTCTTAATGCGTATAAGACCAGGCCTTGCTTCATTAATCCGGATGAGTTGTTAATACGGGAATTTTGTTGGGAACGGACATGCTCGGATAAACGAGACGTCACTGTATATTGTCAATTCAAGGGTACATGCAGGGGTGGCAAAATCAAGTGTCCGTATTACCAAGCCTGTCCAAAAGCTTTAATTGGCAAGTGAATTTTTAATGAAACTTACTATACAACCATGAAACAGACAAGTTCAGGAAAAGATTTGGAATTTAGAGTAGATGTTTCGCTACCCCTGGTCGTATATTGTTTTTCAGTACCTAAAGGTGTCTGAGTAGGCAAAAGCGATGTAACGGTTTTGGAATCCATCGCAAACCGTTTGTGCATGTCAATTACCATACCGCAATACATGACTGTATTGATTCAGCTACAATTTACACCGACTGGCCGATTGTCTAATGTGCGAACAGACACATTTAAAATGAGGGTAAAATGAATCATTCATGACATATTAGACTATCAGAACTACAGGCACAGATAGTCATACATATGGGGTCTACATCTATATGTAACTAAGAAATAATAGCCCCAAGGACAAGTTCTAATACAATCGGAACTACTCGGGTGTTTCCGTGAGCTGAAATACACCTCGGATATAAGTGTAGGGTTACATTATTTCGGATAAATCGTCCCTGCATATAACACATTTTCTCTTAATGTACACTTTAAGTAGTTCAATTCATATGGAAGTGTTGGACATCCCTTTAGATTATTTTCTATCGGTAACTCATACGAAATGGCGAAATTTTAAGTGATATATATAACTGTTTCCGTAATCAAATTTAACGAGTTTTTAGATTTCACATTTAAGATCTAAATTTGTAAACGAAAGAAAAGTGACGTAAAGTAAAGTAAAGTCTCGCGAGAAACAATATGGCAGCAGCCCTATTATCTCGGAGGTGTTTTCATTGAATATACCCGATGTGTCCAGATTGGTTTAACGTCAACAATCAAGATACAATACTAGACCTACTTGCTATAGTACATGCTGTCTGTGTCGTTATAGGAGCCTTGCGAACCTTGGCTGAAGCCATAGAATTTAACGCTACTCTCTAATAACGTTGCCGAATAACTGGGATCTGAAACAATATGGATATGATTTAAACTTAACACAAATCTAATACATGTATATGTGTCGTTGAATTTGTAGAATTGTGCAATCTTATTTTTATGACACTCTTCTCTGCCCACGAGAATCATGGAATCGACGGCACTCTGATTCATTCAACTAGTTTTTTTCATTAGTTCATTTTCGCAAAACAGTTTGGTATCGCGCTAAAATGTAGTTATGGCAAATTTAATCTAACAAACACTCTCAAACTCAACAAAAAGATTATTTCTTTGACAAATGTAATGGAAAGTGTCAATATGGGGATACAGCACAAAAAAGGTTGGCAATTCGATTCATTCACTCGAGATAGTCCATGGAGCGTTTCATAGCACGTCATATGCGGAGTCCGTACTTAAAGGCCCATTAAAGGAGATTAATGCTATATCAAACTAAATTATTTGGTAAACTTTTGGACAGATTCAGATAGTTATCACCGGAAAAAACCATCAGCACAACTTAAATGTGTAAGTAAACCAGAAATAACCCAGATAAGCAAGTTTTATAATTCAGATTTCCTGATTCTTCACCTCTGACTTTGACAGTTGATACACACATTTTTGAACCGACCAATCAAAATTCGTTATTTTGAATATGTAAACAAACAGGTTGTTGATAAACATGATTGAATTGGAGACAACTACATTTTTCAAGCACAAAATAACTTATTTTAAATTAGTCTATTAAATAGGGTCTCAATGCATTCCTAAACTAATTCTCAGGACTTTTATGAACATAATAAAAGAACTCCATATTTTTTTTCAGTAATTTATTTGTAATCCTCTCCTTTGATGTGCCTTTAAGTTTTAAACAACACCCCTCTCATTTCAATATTGAGAAACGCAACACAACGTCGAAGGTCATTGAATTCATTGACTATTTAGATAGTGCATTTATCAGTTTCATTATAAAGTAAAATACAGACAAAAAAAAACAACGCTGAACGAATGGTGAATTAATGATATAAATCAATTCCATAATAGTTCAAAAGTTCCAAGTAACTTAAGAAAGTACCTATATCTTTAAATACTTGCGACCCCAGCGCCAGTGCAGCGCTCACGCCGGCAGTAATATCAGCATACTGTTCCTGGCTGTATATCATTAATGGTCGGATCATCATTATACTGTCTCCAGGCCTCGTCCAATACGCCCGATCCTGTACCTCATTCCTGCTCTGTAACGAGAGACCCGTATATGGTCATACGCCTGTTACTTTTGAGATCTTGAATTCACATTGACTCCAATGTTAAATTAGGTATTTCCAAGGCTTTGCTGAGCGAAGAATGGTAATTTCTAGCTTTAGCTATATACAAACACATTACGTTGGTCCATTTAAATTTCGAAAGTCGTCATAAAATGGACACCTCAATCGTCTCATTTTTTTCTACGGGGTAAAGTGTACAAGTTCCGTCCGGAAATCATCGCACAAGCTATCAAATCTGGCCGAGGAACCGGTATTTCCGTTCATACATCCGAAACAAATAGTCATGCAATACAATCTGAACACATCGGGTTTATCCAATGAAAACACCTCTGAAATAATAGGGATGACGCCATATTGTTTCCCGCGAGAATGACGTCACTTTACTTTCGTTTTTTAAAAATAGATCTTAAATGTGAAATCTAGAAAGTCGTTAAAATTGATTGAGGAAACAACTGTACATGTCACAACAACAATTTCGCCATTTCTAATGAGTCATTGATAAAGAAATGATTTAATAGGATGTCCAACACTTCCATACACATTGAACTACTTAACGTGCACGCTTAGAAAATGAGTTAGACGCCGGAGGCCGATTTACCCGAAAAATTGTAACCCTACACTTATATCCGAGGTGTATTTCACAGCCCACGAAAATGCCCGAGTAGTTCCGATTGCATGCAATAGGCACTCAAAACGAACTTTGGGAGCATTGCAGGACTATCGCCTACACAGGAAAGATATCAGGGTTCAACCAGGTAATATCTTACTAGCAAAACTATGTACCGTTTTACTAAACAACTTACGGAAAATATTTGCGTAAGTCATAATTGATACACATGGATAGTATCTTCAATGAAAATACAATATTGCAATGTGACACGTCATTGGAAGCGTCTCGAAGAGACGATTCCAATGATGTGTTACTTTGCAATATTGCTACGCCCACTATTGAAATAATAGGAATTGTTGATTTAGACATACGCAAATCTTAAGCGTATACTGTTTAGTAAAACGGTACCCCGAAGTGGAAACTCAAAAATGTCTAAATGGGACTAATTTTGAGTACTACGATCCGGAAGTACCCGGTCACAAGTGCGATACCATATGGGGTGCTTCGGAGCCTATGGACCTATTGCACACACAATAATTCTTTATTACATAAAAAATCATATCTTAGCAGATAATGATGAGAAACATTTTGTGAAATAGACCCAAATCTTTTCAGTAGATGATGATAAGAGAGCTTTGAAAACATTCCTGAGGACATCATGCTAAGAAACCTGGATCCTACATCAGTACTCACGCCGGGAATTCGAACCAGAGCTCCTCGGTCGAAGCGGCTGAGGCTCTACCACTGTACCACTATCGCTTTTGATCATGTTTGCTTAAGAAATGTTCCCGAAAGAACACCAACACCACTTACCTTTTGCTTAATAGTACCACCTCCATCGTCACAATCCATCAGATAGTTTAATGCGACACGGAGAACTCCTTGAAGATTAGCTAGCTGATCTGACTTCTCAAAACCGTCCTTGTATTTTACGGCTCCCAGACCTAACAGTGTTACAGATGAGGCCATCGTAACAGTGGTCTTCACGTTACTGCCATCTACACAATACATAACAAACAATACAATAATTCTAGTTGGAAAATAATACAGAAAGTCATTTACATATTACAAAACAACAATAGTGATTGCAAATGGTAATAATGTTATGATAGGACATCTTTGGACATATTATTTATACAATTCAATAATAAAAATACAAAACAATACAATACAATAATTTTAGTTGGAATCTGATTTAGAAAGTCATTTGCATATTACAAAATTACAAAAGATTATTTCAAATATTAATGATATCATGATAGGCCATATTTAGACATATTATTTTAAATGTGTTTGTTAACAAAATAAGAAAAAAAATTTCAGGGTCAAAATAAAATGTCGTTGAGCCTATAATGCTTTTGTATTGTTGTTTGATATACAATTACAAGTAGCAAATGAAAGCATAATCTATTCAGGAAGCGTCAATCTATCTAAGCCTGTATAGTTTATATGCAGTAGATCTCAAAAGTGATCACACGCTTTTGGATCAAATAAATTGTTAATTCACGGTAGTCCCACTTAATGAATTGAACAAGATTGTAAACTTGACAGTAATAAAATAGAGCAAAAAAAAAAAGACTGTAAATCCGGACTTTTTTTCCCTAATTCCCACGAAGGTATTAATGCAAGTTTAATTATAGATTTATCGATAAACTTAGCAGGCCTTAAAAAGGGTGTAAATTCAATGGACCACGGATGCCACGTAACCCTAGTCAAAAAACGATGTAATTTTACTTCCAATGACAATTTCTTAGTGCTTATCATGTAACAATGCAGCTGGTGTGCTGTTTAAAGGGGTTCCTTTTTTAAATTCCGTATTTGCTCACACCTGTGAACGAAGACCTTCAATTATTATTTAATCAAGGTTATATTTTCTTAGATGGTGTGCATTTTCTTTCATATATATTGGACATCCAATGACTTTTCATTTGACATATCTATATGTGCAAATGAAATGTTCATCTTTTTAAAAAAATCTAAGTTGAGTTAATTTAGATCATAAAACAGACAAATCAAAGTTTGCTTAATTAACATCACTCATTAACCTTTTCCAAATGAAGAAATTATTTATGACACTAATGAAAGCAAACTCTTACCCATTCTTTCAAATGAGAAACGTTGTCAATATTTCTCAATTGAATAATTAATTCTGAATATAGATTCCTTTGAAGTCTAATACATAGCACGTAATAATTAAGATGTTTGGAGACACCCTTGTCTTACACCTCTCATTTCTGAAAACTCTTTGATGAAGGAAATAGTGTGTATTCTAAATTACTATTCATCTTTTAATGAAACAATTAAATCCATCGGATAAAGACAGCAAAAGAAAAAAAAATCCTCGAAACAATCTTCAATGTAACACACGTAAGGATTGTCTTTTCATTTTATAAAGTATTTCCTGTTTTGAAAGGAATCTCACAGAAGGAGATTCCGAACTTTTTAAGTTGAACGTTTTCTACTGATAAGATTACAAAACCTATATAAAGGTTCTGAAATCGACTGCGTACCGTCTTTTTATATTTATAGATACACAGTTAAAATACATTTTTGCGCCCATTAGTTATTTGTCATTAAATGAAATACCATGATGGCAAACCTGCTTCGTTCCTACATTGTATTCTGACTACCAAAGTGTCTTATACTAACGACAAGCACCTTTAAAGCCACCGTAGAAATACTTACCATCGAACCATCCTCCTCGATCAGGCTCAGGTACAGGCACTGAAAGGAACGAGAATTCAGGCTCGGATTTTCGCCATGTGACCGGGTAGTCATCCGGAATCTCTCCACCCCTCTGAGCCATGTAGAACATAAGGGACTTCGTAACGGCATCCGAGTAGTTGAAGGTTGTTGGCATCGGTGGAGGGGCTGTAATTAAAAAAAAGATTTATTAGATCGCAGTGGTAGAGCGTCGGCCTCTTGTTTAGTTTAAACTTATTTTTTCACATCGATTGTGAAACAAGTTCTTACAACTTAGATTAATCAATCTCGATTCTGCTTCCTGGATACATAACCAGTACTCGCGCCGGATGTGAATTTATGAACGATCGCAAAGCAGATCCCGCTACTCACGGGATTCGAACCCACGACCCTCCCTCGTGTCCCGAGGCCGACTCTCTACCTCTGAACCACTGCCGGCCTCTTTTACCGAGAGTCCTGGGTTCGATCTCTGTTAGGCGAGGTGAAAATTGCCGGGAATAATCCATATTAGGCGCGATTACTAGTATAGTATACAGGAAGTCGAGAAGCTACAGCTTCGCGTCGCACACAATTATGCCGAAAGGCCCTGCGACGTACTAATCCAGTTCCGATCACAGGATCACATTTTCAACCACATTCCGTTTCATTAAAGATCAAGGAAAAGACAAATACTGTCATGGTTTACATATTGTGTGTAGAGTGTCACTCCAGGTAACTAAGAACGTGGTTTGTAAGGTTTCTTTAGATGAGACTGAAAAATGTCAAAGCTTAAGGGCGACCAGAACAAACTGGATTGTTAATCGTTTGTATAATAAACCAGTGATTTTGGGATTCAAACCGACACGGATGATTGAAAAAATAATCAAAGAAATAAATCAATAAATTGATTAATAAATGAATACATGACTAAATAAATCAATAAATGAATAAATAAATGAGTAAATAAATGAATAAATGAATGATTGAACAAATAGACAAATGAATACATGAATAAAAGATTATAAAAGTGATTAACAAATGTACAAAAACCGAAAAACATGCAATTAATATCTGGGGGTACCTGAGGGCAATGGTGTTGTGTAGCGAGTACGCATTTCTGTGCTCGTCGTCGCTTCAGCTGTTGTTGTTGGGGGTATTGTCGATGTTATGGGTGGTAACTCTGTAATAGATAGAATAAAACACATACATGTCCGTTAACCCAGATGGTATAGGAGCTCCAACCCTTAGATGCTGGGTAATCTCCTCTATATACTTTTGTTGTCTGTTTTCCAAAACCTATAATGCCTGCTCAATTTTGACGAGGAAAGATACTCAGACTAGCAAACAGGATAGATCAAGTAACTTGTCGGCTGGCCTGGATCTAATCTGTTTGCATTAGCTTGAAGTCCGTTTTAGCAACATAAGGGTTAAAGGGACTTAATCAGAGGTATTGCTCTGGGACTAATAAAGGCTTAAACTTTGATAATAACAACCATTATCACTAAACAAAAATACAATTTTATTTTTTTACCTGTAATTCGCTGAAATCCCGTGATTTCTTTAAATAATGTTTGGTGAGCCTTCGCGACTGTCGGTGTTTCTTTGGGAAAACGAGTTTATGAATAACCACTGAGACTTCTTTTCACGCTGCTTGTTAACGTCACGTGACAAGAGCGATTTAACATTTCCGAAAACCAACGTGACGATGGTACCTAAACTAGCACCTACTATTCTAACTTAAGCTTATTGTTCAACATTTATATGTTATATATGATTTATATATTATTATATATATTATGATTTATATCTTTTCTGTATGGTTATGAACGGGCTTGGGAAGCTGTTAATAATATATAGTCGTTTTTGAAGTGACTTGTCAAACTCCAACGAAACAAGAGGACCCCGGTTTTCTATGTCCGCCACCTTTACCACTGGACCACACAGGACAAGACAACTCTTCATAAAAAATATCCGCATTGTACGCTAAAGAATTGACCCTTTGATCTATTAACCTCACTTCGACGCATATCCTACATAATGACCATAAAACCATTGTTACAGAATGATATACCAGCATTTCACTTGTAGGGATATGGTACAAACGAAAAAGAAAAGATAGAAAAAAAGGTTAAAACTTACTGGCTAATTGAGTTGCACATTCCTTTCTCAGGTAATCTTTGTAAAACTGAAGACCTGTATAATAAAATAAAATACAACATTTACTAATCTTTTTGCTTTCGAGAATATATATATATTTGTATCAGCTAAACCATAAAACATCCCGATACAAGACTAAATTAAGATGTAAGCGGTGTCGAACCTGTTGCCGAGTACTACCGACTCGTAGTACCCAAAAGTGAAAGCTTTTTAGGGTGATTTTTACTATTTTTTCTCATTATGTGACAAGTAATCTAAATCCAAAAACAAGATTCAACCCTTATTGAGTCCAACCGCCTACAGGTAAAGTTTCAGTTTTGAACTCGTGGAATTGGCTGAGATTTCGAATTTCAATTTCAAAATTGCAATTTGAAAGTCCACAACCGCACACCAGCTATACATTGCGATTAACTATCCAAACAAACCGATTGTTCAGCAAAGTTTACCACTTGGTAGTTTTAAATACCATTATCGATTAGAACATCTTTTTACATTGACATACTGCATGATTCTTTTACATTGTACTTGTTTTGCGAACGTGGTATATGGAAAATGTATTTTTGAGTTCCTTCGGTGAGGAAAAGCTACCTAACGAAATCTTAGCCAACGAGTTCAAAACTGAAACTTTACTTATAGGCGGTTGGATTCAATAAGGTTGGATTCATGTTATTTGGATGTCTTTTTTATTTCTGGAAGTGCGGAAGAATGGTAAAAAACCTACCCTAAATACGCTAAACCAAAATATACGCAACCGATTTCGTCGTCAGCACCATGGCGGGGCGACAGAGCTTTCACCAGCCGCGATAGGATGAGAAAAAAATAAGAAAAAAAATTGAGAATAAAATGCAATGAAACAAATTAGATCTATCGATTTTACACACATTGTGAATCAATTTCGTGAACCTCCTTTAAATCTTTCGAAAATTGGGCTAAAGTCAAATGGAAAGCTGGGTACCAGCGAGAACTGCGTTGAGTCCAGCGTTATAGTCCAATGTGACACTATTTCCCAGCTTGTTCTGTCGGCTATCCGTATAGGTACCATCGACTGCTGGTCCCCCTACGAGCGCACCTGTCAGAGTATTGGTGTTCGGTGTCACGGAGTTGTAGAAATCCCAACCGCAACTTTCCGGAAGATTTGGACATGCACTGAAATGGGAATTTGAATACAGTACATTATATTTATCAATCAATCTTTCTTTTTGTCGAATAATTTCAAGAGGCCCGTTCAATTTCGGGGTATAGAGATTCTACTACGGGGATTTGAATACAGTACATTATATCTATCAATCAAACTTTCTTTTTGTCGAATAATTTCAAGAGGCCCGTTCAATGTCGGGGTATAGAGATTCTTTTAAAATCTCTATAACCCGAAGTCGAAAGGGTCTCTTGAAAATGTTCGAAATAGAGAAAGTTTGATTAATATGTAAATATAATGTAAGCCGTGTTAATGTTTTTCTTTTAACCTGCTCCAGGCCACCATAGCTCAGCTTCTATGGAAATAAACATTCTTATTTGCTCAGATTTATTCCATAACTAAATGGCCGAGACGTGATTCCGTAGCTTGGGCAACGTTTTCTTACATGGTTTTTTTTCTTTTAACTGGGGATTAACGCCGTTTTCGCTGGCGTTTTCTTCATTAATTAAATTATCATTCCTACCATCGCAAGGACCCTTATACAATGTGAATTCTTTACTGTTAGAACATGCATTAACCAAATGAGGTCCATGTAGGTAAGCAGTCAGTGGCTTGGAATATTGACCTGCAATACTAGTGACTACCTAAGGCATAAATAGATGCACTGAAGGCCGTGCTAAGACAGAAACATCATGGAAAAACAGTATAATCTCTAAAGCAATCCTATCTAACAAATCAACACCGACCAACCAATCATAATCAAGTTACCTGTTTTTGTGATGCGGATTCTTGGGGGATCGGTCCGAATAACCAATCAAAAAGCTCTGTTCCTCTGGATTCCAGCCCAGAATTCGGTTGATGTTTTTTATGCTCCATGTTACTACTTCATTTGCGAATTCGGTGTCTTCTATAACGTCGTAGTCAATCGCAATTAAGCCAATCCAAGCCGCGTTAACTGAAATGAGAAATATTCATGTACTAAGCAGTAAAACATTAGCATTAAGGACCCTCTCACGTATTGATTACCATTACTCTGGCCATTCGATTATTCTAACCACTTAGTCTGGGTTAAAAGGGAGTACAACTTAAAAGGGAATGTCTCTCCGTATTTGTTGTTTGAGTAGCAAATGTTAACAAAAGATGATTTAAACTAGGTACACATCACTAAATTAATGAGCTATTCATTACATACGTTTTAAAGATGCTGAACACCAACGTTTTCATTGAATTTCTTAAACGAACATTAGGGCATTGGAGTTTTGATTGACAAATTTGAATTTCAGAAAGTAATGGGGTGCACTAGGACACACTTTGTTAGAGTCACTTGATAAGAGCGTCGATGTTTATGGTACTGTTTCTATTATCAAACCAAATTAATTGAGTATTTTGATATTGCATTTGTCAAATTTTAATACAAAAAATACAACGAAAGTAGTTCAGAAAAAGAAAATGGATTACATCTTCCTTTATGTGTCAGATGCGTTTTTATTGGACAAAACCCAACGAGTTTTTACCTCATTCAAAGTATTATTTATCGATTAGATTTCAAATCTAAAAAAATAGAATAATGTTAAGGTAATAGATAGGCTAAGGAGAGGGCCAGTCGCTAATGTTGCTACAACGTGTGGTCCAATTTAATTGCAATTATTTTTTTTACCTTACACACTGTCTTTAAGTACATGCATATCTGTTATTGTAAATATGTCACGTATCTCATGTAGTATGAATTCAATTAACCCTTTCCCAAACAACAAATTTTCGAATGTCTCAAATTGAAAGAGTTTGCAGACGGCATTTCAAAATGTGATGAAATTGTAAAATATTCTTCTGATAATGCAGAAAACCTTGTGGGAAAGAAGAAATTGCTCTTAGTGAGCAATTTCTCCTTTTCCACGAAGTTTTTCAGAGTCGTCTGCAACAAAATGGTCAAATGTCGTTATTGTTTGGTAATGGATTAAATATGGTTTAACTAGTTTAGATTGGGAATTAGTGGGGGACCATACCAATATATTGCAAAGAGACTGGTTCCCCAACATCCGGGAACCCATCTGCAGTGACGGGACCGTTTACCCATGCGTCGAGATAGTCCAACACGTACATCCGGTATTGCTCTTCAAACGTCTCATAGTGAAGGTGGATCTGAAGTGCAACGAAGGGGGGTAACTCAGGCTATGAACTTTGAATGTTCTTTGTTCCTTTCATAGGGTAAAATCAAGTTAACATTATTTTATGAGTTGTATACTTCATAATGTACTTCAGTCACTTGATGTAAAACATTCGAATTGTTGTCTTATGTATCTAAGAAGTCACCATGTCTCACGGTGTCGTAGATTGTCTCCTTGTCTCAACCTTTTTTATCATGTAAAAACTAAGGTCAATTCTTTACAAGACGTGATCTTTTCCTATGATTCAGATATAGACTTTTCGAATGAGGGTTTTTGCAAAGTTATAGCGGGGTAGGCTACCAAATGTTCACTTAATACTTTCCTTTACTAAAACTTTCGCTACCAATTTTGAAACAGTGCTAGAAAATCCTTCGATGTCATTTCATTTCAGTCATCACAGTACAATTGTGCACAATAACATTTCAATGATGTTAAACTTTGAGTTCTCTGGAGGCTATTTTTTTTTGGTGGTAAAAGACTCCTGAATGGAAGGGCTGGTGGATTGCTTTAAAGGTGTGCATAGAAAAAAAATTGAAAGTAAAAAAAACTGTCGTTGAAATAATACAGTCAATTTATGCAAGTGTGTACAGCCTATGTGCGAAAGATATCAAACGCGATGTCACTCGTTTGAATGAATATACATGTAAATTCACTGCATACACAATTTAAAAATCAAAGCGCTGATAGCGCTGAATGACTAAGGTGCGTTTAAAGCAAGATGATTGAGGATTCATTTGAAAATTTCTTTGGGCAACATATCGAGTAAAACAGCTTCTCCTTTTACCACCATTACTATAATCATTATTTCTTTGAACAGAGACTGAACGATAGTCTATTTTTCGAACATCTGGACATTTTACGATTTCCCATGAGGCAGCAGTTATGATAATATAGAGCAAAACAAAGTGAGTAAATTCGGACTACATTCCTAATTCCAAGAAGGTATTAGTCCGTACTGTGAAGGCGGATGTTTAATGAGTAATTGGGGTCAGACCGCTGTCTATGTATCAATAAAGTACCGTCCCTCAAAAGTGGTGGTATGTAAATTCATCGGACTAAGGTGCTGACGCACCTTATTCCCAAAACCGATTTAAATTCCCTTCCATCAACCATTCTTCAGCGCACATCAAATAACAGAACAGCAGTTGTGCAATTCTAAAGAAATCACTCTTTAACTTTCAAATGTCCTAAGAAATGAGAGAACACGAATTTAAACTGACCTTTTCAAGGTGCTTGTTCACAGAGGAAATTTGGAAGTTGAAAATTAATTTCTTTCAAACTGCCCAACATCTGTACTGTTATATAGTACTTCTGTAGAACAGTCTTTGGAGGCCAAAGTCGATTGTTTTTAAAGCGTTTATATACAGTGAATTGGGGTATACAATCAAACATGAGTTAAGAGGCCAGCCTATGGGACAGAGTATATTGGCTGTTTAAGACAGATTGGCTGCTTAACACAAATTGATGTATACTATAAATCAAACAATGGGGACTTTCTGTAGTGGTTGTTTAAGGCAGGTTAGCTGCTTAAAAGGGTGGTTGCTTAACACAAATTAGACTGTACTTCAAACCAAAAGCTGGATAGACAGCACTTTTGAGATGTACCACATATAAATTGTACAAGCACTTTTAAGCAAGATAAGTGTTGATAGAATATTTAAACATAATCCTTACAGCACAATTCACGAACTCAATATCCCAAGAGAAGCTCTTGAGTCAGCGGTATGTACAGAATGTTCGCGAAACATCTTAAAAGGATCGTTACGCCTTTGGATTAACATACAGGATAATTCACTGTATAAACACCTTAAGAAAGTCTTCAATGCGTAGCATATAAAAGTACAAATGATGTACAATTATAAAGAAATTGATTTCTGATTTAAAATCTTCCCACATCCATAAACAAACACCTTTAAGCAAGATGAGTGTTGATATCATATTTCAACATAATCCTTACAGCGCATTCCACGAACTTATTATCCCAGGAGAAGAGTCGTGAGTCCGCAGTAGATGAGGCACTTCTCTTGAAGTATTTAATCGCCTGGCGCAGGTACGAATCCTCGTAAACCCCGCTGTAAATCCACATGGCCGCCACACACAGGTCATCCTGGTCTTCCGTAGATTTATAGGATCTTGGGTAGTAAATGAAATAATTTGAAAAAAGTAATAGGTCAAAGTTATAGATGATTAAATGCACAAGGATACTATAATGTAATGGCATTCTATGCATCTGATTGACCTTGGGTAATGGATGGTTTAACGCACAAGGATACTATGATATTCTAGTCTTACGTGAAATTATAGGATCTTTGGTATAAAATGAAATCGTTCCTTATTAAAACTGGTCAACTTTTCGGGTGATTATACGTGCAAGGAAACTATAAGATTGTACTCTTACGTGGATTTATAGGACCTTGGATAGAAAATCCTATGGTTAATTTCAATAAACTAGTCTAGTATTTGGATGATTTAACGCCATGGAAACTAGAATATTCTAGTATGACGTGGATTTATAGGACCTTAGATAGTAAATGATATGGTTAATTTTAAAAAACTAGTCTAGTATTTGGATAATTTAACGCACAAGGAAACTAGAATATTCTAGTATGACATGAATTTATAGGTCCTTATATAGTAAATGATATGGTTAATTTTAAAAAACTAGTCTAGTATTTGGATAATTTAACGCACAAGGAAACTAGAATATTCTAGTATGACATGAATTTATAGGTCCTTATATAGTAAATGATATGGTTAATTTTAAAAAACTAGTCTAGTATTTGGATAATTCAACGCACAAGGAAACTATAAGATTCTAGTATGACATGAATTTATAGGACCTTGGATAGTAAATGATATGGTTAATTTTAAAAAACTAGTCTAGTATTTGGATAATTTAACGCACAAGGAAACTAGAATATTCTAGTATGACATGAATTTATAGGTCCTTATATAGTAAATGATATGGTTAATTTTAAAAAACTAGTCTAGTATTTGGATAATTTAACGCACAAGGAAACTAGAATATTCTAGTATGACATGAATTTATAGGACCTTAGATAGTAAATGATATGGTTAATTTTAAAAAACTAGTCTAGTATTTGGATAATTCAACGCACAAGGAAACTATAAGATTCTAGTATGACATGAATTTATAGGACCTTGGATAGTAAATGATATGGTTAATTTTAAAAAACTAGTCTAGTATTTGGATAATTTAACGCACAAGGAAACTAGAATATTCTAGTATGACATGAATTTATAGGTCCTTATATAGTAAATGATATGGTTAATTTTAAAAAACTAGTCTAGTATTTGGATAATTCAACGCACAAGGAAACTATAAGATTCTAGTATGACATGAATTTATAGGACCTTGGATAGTAAATGATATGGTTAATTTTAAAAAACTAGTCTAGTATTTGGATAATTTAACGCACAAGGAAACTAGAATATTCTAGTATGACATGAATTTATAGGTCCTTATATAGTAAATGATATGGTTAATTTTAAAAAACTAGTCTAGTATTTGGATAATTTAACGCACAAGGAAACTAGAATATTCTAGTATGACATGAATTTATAGGACCTTAGATAGTAAATGATATGGTTAATTTTAAAAAACTAGTCTAGTATTTGGATAATTCAACGCACAAGGAAACTATAAGATTCTAGTATGACATGAATTTATAGGACCTTGGATAGTAAATGATATGGTTAATTTTAAAAAACTAGTCTAGTATTTGGATAATTTAACGCACAAGGAAACTAGAATATTCTAGTATGACATGAATTTATAGGACCTTAGATAGTAAATGATATGGTTAATTTTAAAAAACTAGTCTAGTATTTGGATAATTTAACGCACAAGGAAACTAGAATATTCTAGTATGACATGAATTTATAGGACCTTAGATAGTAAATGATATGGTTAATTTTAAAAAACTAGTCTAGTATTTGGATAATTTAACGCACAAGGAAACTAGAATGTTATGGTCTTACATGAATTCACAGGGTCTTGGGTTATGGATAATTTAACGCACAAAGAAACTAGAATGTTATGGTCTTTCATGAATTCACAGGGTCTTTGGTTATGGCCGATTTAACGCACAAGGAAACTAGAATAGTCCTGTCTTACGTGGATTAATAA
>OX401417.1:18105000-18122961 GCA_947846245.1 Cerastoderma edule | reverse complement strand
TTCAAAAGCCTTGTTTAATCAGTCTCGGTTTGTAGAGTGTCCATCATTACTACTTCAACATCTATGCAGTTATCTTATAAAGTGAAAACAACATACGAACTATCGACATACATCACACTTAAAGAAAACAAAACACAAAGCAAACCATTTTACGCAAAATACGATTATCTTCACATGAACTAAATAAAGAAAAGGGGTGCCACACCAATATAGTAAGAAAGGAAAGATACTGAAACTTATGTACTCTACATGACAAAGAGGATGAATATCATTTTATATTAGTATGTCCTTATTTTATAGACCTTAGATCAACTTATAGTCTAACATATTTTGCTAATCGCCCAAATATGTTTAAATTCCCAAGTTACTGAATACCGTTAAAAAGCACTTCTCATTCGACTATCCAGTTACTACAAACACGCATTCAAATTAAGAAGGAATAGCTTTTCCACAGAACAATAGACCATTCCAGAAGCACTTATAAAAATCAAACCACTCTCACCAAATCGTTTTTTTTTCAAATTATCTTTTTTCCCATTTTTCCTTTCTTTGTTTTTCATTTATGATTCAATGATTGTTCAGAATGATATATTTTCAAAAAAAGATTGAATAATAACGTATTGAATGGATTAATAAATATATTTTTGTGTTTATAAACCTGCATTTTTCTTTTCATTTTTGAATTCACAATAAAGTTCTAATTAACAGATCAAAATTTTAGACAATTCTATGAAAGGATTATTTTCTTTCACAACCGGACTTCTAGACAGATCATCTTGTTAAACGACACTTACCGAGACACGGGATACTTGATATTTTTTTTAATTATTACCTCCCTTTTATGAATGGATACACCAGATTTACATCATACATGAATTAATATCTATGTTTTTGTCTTAGATATATTTTTCATATAAAAATTAAAATAGAAAGGGAAGCCTTGATGATAAATGTGCAGTTATCCTCACTTTGAGTAAAAATAATGGAACTTCTGCAAGTTTGTTTTAAGGTTAGGTTGTGTATAAATATAGTTTCAATGCATTCATTAATTTTTTTCTGTCTTCTGTTTTTCATTCCTTAATACAAATTGTAGGTTGATACCAATATTCATGCAAGTCGCACCGTAATAAATTGATTATAGAAAATTAATCATTTGATCACAAATAACTAATTAATGATAATGAAGAAAAATTAATTATCGATAACCAAACATGCTAATCAATTAATCATTTCAGTGATTTTTTTTTTTTTTTGAATACCCAACTCCCAGCTAAAAATTCTAGAAGGTTATTCGAGGAGTTATCTGGGAATTCAAAGCAAACTGAACGTCATTTGTCTAAGTATAAATATCCAATCCAGAGCTGGCTATCTATTCGCATCAGTATATATTTCTTAAACATCATATATAAAACAAATTTCCAGCCAGCTCGAAATTCGCCGTCGATTGTCTGTTGGTTTTGCACATATTCACCAATATCCAATTCAGAGCTGGCTGTATTTCCTTCACAAGCTAGATAGTTGTTTTCAAACGTCATATATCGAATTCCAAGCTAGTTAGCAATTTTTTGGCGAATGTTCGTTCGTTACGTCAATGTTCACCAATGCCCAATCCAGAGCTGGATGTTCATTCCCTAGGAGCTAGATATTCATTTGTAAGAATCTCTTAACAAATTTCAAGCTTGTTTGTTCGCCTTGTCAATATTTATGAATACTCAATCCAAAGCTGCCAGTTAGATATTCATTTCTTTAACATAATGTCAATATAATTCCTAGCTAGCTTAGAATTCGATGCGAACTCTACATTCGATTTCTCCTTATTCACGAATACCCAATCCAGAGCTGGCTCGTTATTCGCTCCACATGATATCCAATTTCCAGACCGGCTACAATTTGAGGCCAACTGTACATTTGATTTCTTCCTATTAATGAATACCCAATCCAGAGCTGACTGTTTATTCGCTTCTGGCTAGATATTCGTTTGCTAAAGATCATATACTTAATTGCCAGCAAGCTCGGTATTCGCTGCCAATATTTCATTCGACATGGTTATACGTATTAATGAATCATTTGTAACCCCATTCTTTGCTTCATAAGTGCTCAATTATATACCCAAGGTCCAGCCAGCAAGTTATTGTAACCTATTTGGGTATTGAATACCCAATTCCCGATATCCAATCTCTAGCCAACTTCACACACCTTCTGAGAAATATAGTGTAAAATAAAACATTGAGATCTATTCAATAATAGCAGAGGTTTAAATTGTGAAAATAAGTGGTCTTAGTGTTCGAAAGTCAAAACAAAAGGAGACTAATCGATTGGATGATTTGTCATAAAGACGTTATTTAAAACATGTCGTTACCTCAGTGTTAGATCACCGAGAAGCTATATTAAGTCATTCACACCAGTGCTTTAATATTTCCTTTTCTCGTAAATCGTTTAAGACAAATTGTTAAAGTTTATTCAGGTATGTTTCACCGTTCAATGTCTTTGTTTGTACCAAGCTAGGGCTCTGAAGTGACTTGCGAAAGGACATGGACATGGTGGTAATGGACATTTAACAAATAACCTCGTGTAGAACCTACACTAAAGGAATAGTTCACTTCGTCATTGTAATGCACATTGAAGATGGTAGAAACGCCGGTCAAGAGCTCGTCAAATAAGTGAAAGCGTTTCTCTCCAATAGGCTTCGATGACTAACTTTGGTTCAAGCTTTAACATTCATCCTTCAATAAGAATCGGGCATCGCAACATAACTGAAATAATGTTGACGCGATGTTCAACCCATGTACAAAAAGACAAAGTGACCCTACCTGACACAGAACATGCTGGTTGGTCCATGACAGTTCTGTCTGCCTGACGACGACGTACGAGTTAATGATAGCGGATAAGTAGGTTGAGTCGCCGGTCGCTCTAAATAGCCACACAGCGGCTAAACATTTCTCATCCGCCGCATCTCCGGGACTGAAACATATATACAGTCAAACCTTGTTTATCCGTACCCCGTTTATCCGGATGTCTCGCAATCCGAACGGAATTGTAAGGGAACGGAATTATTTGTAGTAATTTGCCTAGCGAATTACCAAACAATAACGACATTTAACCAGTTTGTTGCAGACGACTTTTGAAAACAGTGTGGGTAAAGGAGAAATTGCTCGTCACGAGCAATTTCTCATTTTCCTACAATGTTTTCTGCCATATCAGAAGATTATTTTTGAATTTCATCACGTTTTGAAATGTCGTCTGCAAACGATCGACAATTTGGCGTTTGGTAAAGGGTTATAAGTATACACATGCATACAGAACATTTATGTCTTAATGTGTATAAGACCAGGCCTTGCTTCATTAATCCGGATGAGTTGTTAATACGGGAATTTTGTTGGGAACGGACATGTTCGGATAAACGAGACGTCACTGTATATTGTCAATTCAAGGGTACATGCGGGGGTGGCAAAATCAAGTGTCTGTATTACCAAGCCTGGCAAGTGAATTTTTAATGAAACATACTATAAAACTATTAAACAGACAAGTTCAGGAAGATATTTTGGAATTTAGAGTAGATGTTTCGCTACACCTGGTCGTATATTGTTTCTCAGTACCTAAAGGTGTCTGAGTAGGTAAAAGCGATGTAACGGTTTTGGAAACCATCGCAAACCGTTTGTGCATATTAATTACCATACCGCAATACATGACTGTATTGATTCAGCTTCAATTTACACCGACTGGCCGATTGTCTAATGTGCGAACAGACACATTTAAAATGAGGGTAAAATGAATCATTCATGACATATAAGAATATCAGAACTACAGGCACAGATAGTCATATATATGGGGTCTACATCTATACGTAACTAAGAAATAATAGCCTCGATGACACGTTCTAATACAATCGGAACTACTCGGGTGTTTCCGTGAGCTGAAATACACCTCGGATATAAGTGTAGGGTTACATTATTTCGGATAAATCGTCACTGCATTTAACATATTTCCTCTTAATGTACACTTTAAGTAGTTCAATGCATATGGAAGTGTTGGACATCCCTTTAGATTATTTTCTATCGGTAACTCATACGAAATGGCGAAATTTTAAGTTGTGATATATATAACTGTTCCCGTAATCAAATTTAACGACTTTTTAGATTTCACATTTAATATCTAAATTTGTAGACGAAAGAAAAGTGACGTAAAGTAAAGTAAAGTCTCGCGAGAAACAATATTGCGGCACCCCTATTATCTTGGAGATGTTTTCATTGAATAAACCCAATGTGTCCAGATTGGTTTAACGTCAACAATCAAGATACAATACTAGACCTACTTGCTATAGTACATGCTGTCTGTGTCGTTATAGGAGCCTTGCGAACCTTGGCTGAAGCCATAGAATTTAACGCTACTCTCTAATAACGATGCCGAATAACTGGAATCTGAAACAATACGGATATGATTTAAACTTAACACAAATCTAATACATGTATATGTGTTGTTGAATTTGTAGAGTTGTGCAATCTTATTTTTATGACACTCTTCTCTGCCCACGAGAATCATTAAATCGACGGCACTCTCATTCATTCAACTAGTTTTTTCTCATGAGTGCATTTTCTCAAAACAGTTTGGTATCGCGCTAAAATGTAGTTCTGGCAGATTTAATCTAATAAACACTCTCAAACTCAACAAAAAGCTTTTAAATGAGTCTATTAAATAGGGTCTCAATGCATCTCTAAACTAATTCTCAGGACTTTTATGAACATAATAAAAGAACTCCATATATTTTTTTCAGTAATTTATTTGTACTCCTCTTCTTTGATGTGCCTTTAAGTTTTAAACAACACCCCTCTCATTTCAATATTGAGAAACGCAACACAACGTCGAAGGTCATTGAATTCATTGACTATTTAGATAGTGCATTTGTCAGTTTCATTATAAAGTAAAATACAGAAAAAAAGAACAACGCTGAACGAAGGGTGAATTAATGATATAAATCAATTCCATAATAGTTCAAAAGTTCCAAGTAACTTAAGAAAATACCTATATCTTTAAATACTTGCGACCCCAGCGCCAGTGCAGCGCTCACGCCGGCAGTAATATCAGCATACTGTTCCTGGCTGTATATCATTAATGGTCGGATCATCATTATACTGTCTCCAGGCCTCGTCCAATACGCCCGATCCTGTACCTCATTCCTGCTCTGTAACGAGAGACCCGTATATGGTCATACACCTGTTACTTTTGGGATCTTGAATTCACATTGACTCCAATGTTAAATCAGGTATTTCCAAGACTCTGCTGAGTGAATGCTACTTTTGAGATTTTAATTTCCCAATGACTCCAATGTTAAATCAGGTATTTCCAAGGCTCTGATGAGTGAAGAATAGTAATTTCTACCTTTAGCTATATACAAAAACATTAAGTTTCGAAAATCGTCATAAAATGGACACCTCAATCGACTCATTTTTTTCTACAGGGTAAAGTGTGCAAGATCCGTCCGAAAATCAGCGTACAAGCTGTCAAATCTGGCCAAGGAACCGGTATTTCCGTTCATACATCCGAAACAAATAGTCATGCAATGGGCACTCAAAACAAACTTTGGGAGCATTGCAGGATTATCATCTATACAGGAAAGATATCAGGGTTCTACCAGGTAATATCTTACTAGCAAAACTATACACCAGAAGTGGAAACTCAAAAATGTCTAAATGGG
This sequence comes from Cerastoderma edule, assembly GCA_947846245.1. Classification (NCBI taxonomy): domain Eukaryota; kingdom Metazoa; phylum Mollusca; class Bivalvia; order Cardiida; family Cardiidae; genus Cerastoderma; species Cerastoderma edule. The sequence continues at coordinate 18,117,269 of OX401417.1, read as the reverse complement.
ACTAATTTTGAGTACTACGATCCGGAAGTACCCGGTCACAAGTGCGATACCATATGGGGTGCTTCGGAGCCTATTGACCTATTGCACACACAATCATTCTTTATTACATAAAAAATCATATCTTAGCAGATAATGATGAGAAACATTTTGTGAAATAGACCCAAATATTTTCAGTAGATGATGATAAGAGAGCTTTGAAAACATTCTTGAGGACATCATGCTAAGAAATCTGGATCCTTCATCAGTACTCACGCCGGGGATTCGAACCTGAGATCCTCGGTCCAAGAGGCCGAGGCTCTACCACTGTAACACTATCGCTTTTGATCATGTTTGCTTAAGAAATATTCACGAAAGAACACCAACACCACTTACCTTTTGCTTAATAGTACCGTCTCCATCGTCACAATCCATCAGATAGTTTAATGCGACACGTAGAACTCCTTGAAGATTAGCTAGCTGATCTGACTTCTCAAAACCGTCCTTGTATTTTACAGCTCCCAGCCCTAACAGTGTTACAGATGAGGCCATCGTAACAGTGGTCTTCACGTTACTGCCATCTACACAATACATAACAAACAATACAATAATATTAGTTGGAAAATAATACAGAAAGTCATTTACATATTACAAAACAACAACAGTGATTGCAAATGGTAATAATGTTATGATAGGACATCTTTGGACATATCATTTATACAGTTCAATAACAAAAATACAAAACAATACAATACAATAATTTTAGTTGGAATCTGATTTAGAAAGTCATTTGCATATTACAAAATTACAAAAGATTATTTCAAATATTAATGATATCATGATAGGCCATATTTAGACATATTATTTTAAATGCGTTTGTTAACAAAAATAAGAAGAAAATTTCAGGGTCAAAATAAAATGTCGTTGAGCCTATAATGCTTTTGTATTGTTGTTTGATATACAATTAAAAGTAGCAATTGAAAGCATAATCTATTCAGGAAGCGTCAATCTATCTAAGCCTGTATAGTTTATATGCAGTAGATCTCAAAAGTGATGACACGCTTTTGGATCAAATAAATTGTTAATTAACGGTAGTCCCACTTAATGAATTTAACAAGATTGTAAACTTGACAGTAATAAAATAGAGCAAAAAAGACTGTAAATCCGGACTTTTTTTCCCTAATTCCCACGAAGGTATTTTGGCAAGTTTAATTATAGATTTATCGATAAACTTAGCAGGCCTTTAAAAGGGTGTAAATTCAATGGACCACGGATGCCACGTTACCTTAGTCCAAAACGATCTAATTTTGCTTCCAAAGATCATTCTTTAGTGATTATTATGTAACAGTGCAGCTGGTGTGGAGTTTAAAGAGGTTCTTTTTTAAATTTCGTATTTGCTCACACCTGTGAACGAAGACTTTCAATTATTATTTAGCATATCTAGATGTAGAAATGAAAGGTTTATCTTTTTTAAAAAATCTAAGTTGAGTTAATTTAAATCATAAAACAGACAAATCAAAGTTTGCTAAATTAACTTTACTCAAGAATCTTTTCCAAATGAATAAATTATTTATGACACTAATGAAAGCAAACTCTTACCCATTCTTTCAAATGAGAAACGTTGTCAATATTTCTCAATTGAATAATTAATTCTGAATATAGATTCCTTTGAAGTCTAATACATAGCACGTAATAATTAAGATGTTTGCAGACACCCTTGCCTTACACCTCTCATTTCTGAAAACTTTTTGATGAAGGAAATAGTGTGTATTCTATATTACTATTCATCTTTTAATGAAACAATTAAATCCATCGGATAAAGACAGCAAAAGAAAAAAAAATCCTCGAAACAATCTTCAATGTAACACACGTAAGGATTGTCTTTTCATTTTATAAAGTATTTCCTGTTTTGAAAGGAATCTCACAGAAGGAGATTCCGAACTTTTTAAGTTGAACGTTTTCTACTGATAAGATTACAAAACCTATATAAAGGTTCTGAAATCGACTGCATACCGTCTTTTTATATTTATAGATACACAGTTAAAATACATTTTTGCGTCCATTAGTTATTTGTCATTAAATGAAACACCATGATGGCAAACCTGCTTCGTTCCTACATTTTATTCTGACTTTCAAATCGTCTTATACTAACGACAAGCACATTTAAAGCCACCGTAGAAATACTTACCATCGAACCATCCTCCTCGATCAGACTCAGGTACAGGCACTGAAAGGAACGAGAATTCAGGCTCGGATTTTCGCCATGTGACCGGGTAGTCATCCGGAATCTCTCCACCCCTCTGGGCCATGTAGAACATAAGGGACTTCGTAACGGCATCCGAGTAGTTGAAGGTTGTTGGCATCGGTGGAGGGGCTGTAATTAAAAAAAAGATTTATTAGATCGCAGTGGTAGAGCGTCGGCCTCTTGTTTAGTTTAAACTTATTTATTTTACATCGATTGTGAAACAAGTTCTTACAACTTAGATTAATCAATCTCGATTCTGCTTCCTGGATACATAACCAGTACTCGCGCCGGATGTGATTTTATGAACGATCGCATGGCACATCCCGCTACTCACGGGATTCTAACCCACGACCCTCGTGTCCCGAGGCCGACGCTCTACCTCTGAACCACTGCCGGCCTCTTGTACCGAGAGTCCTGGGTTCGATCTCCGTTAGGCGAGGTGAAAATTGCCGGGAATAATCCATATTAGGTTCGATTACTAGTATAGTATCCAGGAAGTCGAGAAGCTACAGCTTCGCGTCGCACACAATTATGCCGAAAGGCCCTGCGACGAACTAATCCAGATCCAATCACACGATCACATTTTCAACCACATTCCGCTTCATTAAAGATCAAAGAAAAGACAAATACTGTCATGCTTTACATATTGTGTGTTGAGTGTCACTCCAGGTAACTAAGAACGTGGTTTGTAAGGTTTCTTTAGATGAGACTGAAGAATGTCAAAGCTTAAGGGCGACAAGAACAAACTGGATTGTTAATCGTTTGTATAATAAACCAGTGATTTTTGGATTCAAACCGACACGGATGATTGAAAAAATAATCAAATAAATAAATAAATAAATTGAATAAAAAATGAATACATTACTAAATAAATAAATAAATAAATAAATAAATAAATAAATAAATAAATAAATAAATAAATAAATAAATAAATAAATAAATAAATAAATAAATAAATAAATAAATGATCGAATAAATAGATAAATGAATAAATAAATAAAATATTATAAAAGTGATTAACAAATGTACAAAAACCGAAAAACATGCAATTACTATCTGGAGTACCTGAGGGCAATGGTGTTGTGTAGCGAGTACGCATTTCTGTGCTCGTCGTCGCTTCAGCTGTTGTTGTTGGCGGTATTGTCGATGTTATGGGTGGTAACTCTGTAATAGATAGAATAAAACACACACATGTCCGTTAACCCAGATGGTATAGGAGCTCCAACCCTTAGATGCTGGGTAATCTCCTAAAATGGACTTTTGTTGTCTGTTTTCCAAAACCTACAATACCTGCTCAATTTTGACAAGGAATGATACTCAGAGTAGCAAACAGGATAGATCAAGTAACTTGTCGGCTGGCCTGGATCTAATCTGTTTGCATTAGCTTGAAGTCCGTTTAAGCAACATAAGGGTTAAAGGGACTTAATTAGAAGTATTGCTCTGGGACTAATAAAGGCTTAAACTTTGATAATAACAACCATTATCACTTAACAAAAATACAATTTTATTTTTTTTACCTGTTATTTGCTGAAATCCCGTGATTTGTTTAAATAATGTTTGATGAGCCTTCGCGACTGTCGGTGTTTCTTTGGGAAAACGAGTTTATGAATAACCACTGAGACTTCTTCTCACGCTCCTTGTTAACGTCACGTGAAAAGAGCGGTTTAACATTTCCGAAAACCAACTTGACGATGGTACCTAAACTAGCACATACTATTCTAAACTTCAGCTTATTGTTCAACAGTTAAATCCGTGTAAATAGTTTGCAATGTCTGCGGTACAAATGATTTATATATTTTCTGTATGGTTATAAACGGGCTTGGAAAGCTGCTAATAATATAGTCGTTTCTGAAGTGACTTCCCAAACTCCAACGAAACAAGAGGACCCCGGTTTTCTATGTCCGCCACCTTTACCACTGGACCACTCAGGACAAAACAACTCTAAATAAAAGAATATCCGCATTGTACGCTAAAGACTTGACCCTTTGACCTATTAACCTCACTTCGACGCATATCCTGCATAATGACCATAAAATCATTGTTACAGAATGATATACCAGCATTTCACTTTTAGGATTATGGTACAAACGAAAAAGAAAAGATAGAAAGAAATTTAAAACTTACTGGCTAATTGAGTTGCACATTCCTTTCTCAGGTTATCTTTGTAAAACTGAAGACCTGTATAATAAAATAAAATACAACATTTACTGATCTTTTTGCTTTCGAGAATATATATATATATATATTTGTATCAGCTAAACCATAAAACATCCCGATACAAGACTAAATTAAGATGTAAGCGGTGTCGAACCTGTTGCCGAGTACTACCGCCTCCTAGTACCCAGAAGTGAAAGCTTTTTAGGGTGATTTTTACTATTTTTTCTGCATCATCAGACAAGTGATCAAAAATCCGAAAAAAATCCTTATTGAATCCAATCGCCTATTGGTATAGTTTCATTTTTGAACTCGTGGAATTGGCTGGGATTTCGTTATTCAAAATTGCAATTTGAAAGTCCGCAATGGCTCCACCAGCTAAAAAGTGCGATAAATTATTCAAACACCGATTGTGCAGCAAATGTTTCCACTTGGTAGTTTTGAGTATCATTATTGATTAGAAAACCTATTAACCTTGACATAAAATGGCATACTGCATGATACTTTTACTGGTTTTCCAAACGGGGTATCGGGAGGATGTACCTTTGAGTTCCTTCGGTGAGAAAAATTACGAAATCTTAGCCAACGAGTTCAAAACTGAAACTTTACCTATAGGCGGTTGGATTCGATAAGGGTTGATTCATGTTTTCAGATTTTTCTGAATAAAAAAAAGAGAATAAAAAAAGTTGGATCTTATCGATTTTACACAAAATGAAAAACAACTTTGAAAATCCCTTTCTTAAAAGTTTCGAAAATTTGGGCCAAAGTCAAATGGAAAACTGGGTACCAGCGAGAACTGCGTTGAGTCCAGCGTTATAGTCCAATGTGACGCTGTTTCCCAGCTTATTCTGTCGGCTGTCCGTATAGGTACCATCGACTGCTGGTCCCCCTACGAGCGCACCTGTCAGCGTATTAGTGTTCGGTGTCACGGAGTTGTAGAAATCCCAACCGCAACTTTCCGGAAGATTTGGACATGCACTGAAATGGGAATTTGAATACAGTAGATCTGACTCTCTATATGCTCAGAAGTTGATAGGGCCTCTTGAAAGGTGTTCGACATAGAGAGGGTTTGATTAATATGTAAATATAATATAAGCCGTGTTGATGTTTTGTCTTTTAACCTGCTCCGGGCCACCATGGCTCAGCTTCTATGGAAATAAATATTCTTATTTGCTCAGATATATTCCATAACTAAATGGCCGAGACGTGACTCCGTAGCTTGGGCAACATTTTCTTACATGGTTTCTTTCTTTTAACTGGGGATTTACGCCGTTTTCGCTGGCGTTTTCTTCATTAATTGAATTATCATTCCTACCATCGCAAGGACCCTTATACAGTGTGAATTCTTTACTGTTAGAACATGCATTAACCAAATGAGGTCCACGTAGGTAAGCAGTCAGTGGCTTGGAATATTGACCTGCAATACTAGTGACTACCTAAGGCATAAACAGATGCACTGAAGGCCGTGCTAAGACAGAAACATTATGGAAAAACAGTATAATCTCTAAAGCAATCCCATCTAACAAATCAACACCGATCAACCAATCATATTCAAGTTACCTGTTTTTGTGATGCGGATTCTTGGGGGATCGGTCCGAATAACCAATCAAAAAGCTCTGTTCCTCCGGGTTCCAGCCCAGAATTCGGTTGATGTTTTTTATGCTCCATGTTACTACTTCATTTGCGAATTCGGTGTCTTCTATAACGTCGTAGTCAATCGCAATTAAGCCGATCCAAGCCGCGTTAACTGAAATGAGAAATATTCATGTACTAAGCAGTAAAACATTAGTGATAAGGACCCCCTTACGTATTGATTACCATGACTCTGCCCATTTAGTTATTCTAACCACTTAGTCCTGGTTAAAAGGGAGTACAAATTAAAAAGGAATGTCTCTCCGTATGTGTTGTTTGAGTAGCAAATGTTAACAAAAGATGATTAAAACTAGGTACACATCACTAAATTAATGAGCTGTTCATTAAATACGTTTTAAAGATGCTGAACACCAATGTTTTCGTTGAATTTCTTAAACGAGCATTAGGGCATTGGAGCTTTGATTGACAAACTTGAATTTCAGAAAGTAATGGGGTGCACTTGGACACACTTTGTTAGAGTCACGTGATAAGAGTGTCGATGTTTATGGTACTGTTTCTATTATCAAACCAAATTAATTGAGTATTTTGATATTGCATTTGTCAGCTTCATTTGAATACAAAAATCCAACGAAAGTAGTTCAGAAAAAAAAAGGAATACAACTTCCTTTATGTGTCAGATGCTTTTTTATTGGACAAAACCCTCGGAGTTTTTACTTCATTCAAAGCATCACTTATCCATTAGATTTCAAATCTAAAACAATTGAATAATGTTAAGGTAATAAATAGGCTAAGGAGAGGGCCAGTCGCTAATGTTGCTACAACGTGTGGTCAAATTCAATTGCAATCATTTTTTTACCTTACACACTGTCTTAAGGTACATGCATATCTGTTGTTGTAAATATGTCACGTATCTCATGTAGTATGAATTCAATTAACCCTTTCCCAAACAACAAATTTTCGAACGTTCCAAATTGAAAGAGTTTGCAGACGGCATTTCAAAATGTGATGAAATTGTAAAATATTCTTCAGATAGAGCAGAAAGCCTTGTGGGAAAAGGAGAAATTGCTCTTAGTGAGAAATTTCTCTTTTCCACGAAGTTTTTCAGAGTCGTCTGCAACAAACTGGTCAAATGTCGTTATTGTTTGGTAATGGATTAAATATGGTTTAACTAGTTTAGATTGGGAATTAATGGGGGACCATACCGATATATTGCAAAGAGACTGGTTCCCCAACATCCGGGAACCCATCTGCAGTGACGGGACCGTTTACCCATGCGTCGAGATAGTCCAACACGTACTTCCGGTACTGCTCTTCAAACGTCTCATAGTGAAGGTGGATCTGAAGTGCAAAGAAGGGGGGTAACTCAGGCTATGAACTTTGAATGTTCTTTGTTCCTTTCATAGGGTACACTCAAGTTAACATTATTTTATGAGTTGTAACCTTCATAATGTACTTCAGTCACTGATGTAAAACATTCGAATTGTTGTCTTATGTATCGAAGAAGTCACCATGTCCCACGGTGTCGTAGATTGTCTCCTTGTCTCAACCTTTTTTATCATGTAAAAACTAAGGTCAATTCTTTACAAGACGTGATTTTTTCCTATGATTCAGACATAGACTTTAACATATGTCACTTCATCTTCTCTTGTCAAATTTAACACGCTGAGAGACTTTTCGAATGAGGGTTTTTGCAAAGTTATAGCGGGGTACCAAATGTACACTTAATACTTTCCTTCACTAAAACTTTCGCTACCAATTTTGAAACAGTGCTAGAAAATCCTTCGATGTCATTTCATTTCAGTCATCACAGGACAATTGTGCACAATGACATTTCAATGATGTTAAACTTTGAGTTCTCTGGAGGCTATTTTTTTGTGGTAAAAGACTCCTGAATGGAAGGGCTGGTGGATTGCTTTAAAGGTGTGCATAGAAAAGAAATTGAAAGTCAAAATAAACTGTCGTTGAAATAATGCAGTCAATTTATGCAAGTGTGTACAGTCTATGTGCGAAAGATATCAAACGCGATGTCACTCGTTTGGATGAATATACATGTAAATTCACAGCATACACAATTTAAAAATCAAAGCGCTGATAGCGCTGAATGACTAAGGTTAAAGCAAGATGATTGAGGATTCATTTGAAAATTTCTTTGGACAACATCTCGAGTAAAACAGCTTCTCCTGTTACCACCATTACTATAATCATTATTTCTTTGAACAGAGACTGAACGATAGTCTATTTTTCGAACATCTGGACATTTTACGATTTCCCATGAGGCAACAGTTATAATAATATAGAGCGAAACAAAGTGAGTTAATTCGGACTACATTCCTAATTCCAAGAAGGTATTAGTCCGTACTGTGAAGGCGGATGTTTAATGAGTAATTGGGGTCAGACTGCTGTTTATGTATCAATAAAGTACCGTCCCTCAAAAAGTGGTATGTAAATTCAATGGACTAAGGTGCTGACGCACCCTTATTCCCAAAACCGATCTAAATTCCCTTCCATCAACCATTCTTCAGCGCGCATCAAATAACAGAACAGCAGTTGTGCAATTTTAAAGAAATCACTCTTTAACTTTCAAATGTCCTAAGAAATGAGAGAACACGAATTTAAACTGACCTTTTCAAGGTGCTTGTTCACAGAGGAAATTTGGAAGTTGAAAATTAATTTCTTTCAAACTGCACAACATCTGTACTGTTATATAGTACTTCTGTAGAACAGTCTTTGGAGGCCAAAGTCGATTGTTTTTAAAGCGTTTATATACAGTGAATTGGGGTATACAGTCAAACATGTGTTAAGAGGCCAGCCTATGGGACAGAGTATATTGGCTGTTTAAGACAGATTGGCTGCTTAACACAAATTGATGTATACTATAAATCAAACAATGGGGACTTTCTGTAGTGGTTGTTTAAGGCAGGTTAGCTGCTTAAAAGGTTGGTTGCTTAACACAAATTAGACTGTACTTCAAACCAAAAGCTGGATAGACAGCACTTTTGAGATATACCACACATAAATTGTACAAGCACTTTTAAGCAGGATAAGTGTTGATAGAATATTTAAACATAATCCTTACAGCACAATTCACGAACTTAATATCCCAAGAGAAGCTCTTGAGTCGGTGGTATGTACAGAATGTTCGCGGAATATCTTAAAAGGATCGTTACCCTTTGGATTAACATACAGGATAATTCAATGTATAAACACCTTAAGGAAGTCTTCAATGCGTAGCATATAAAAGTACAAATGATGTACAATTATAAAGAAATTGATTTCTGATTTAAAATCTTCTCACATCCATAAACAAACACCTTTAAGCAAGATTAGTGTTGATATCATATTTCAACATAATCCTTACAGCGCATTCCACGAACTTGTTATCCCAGGAAAAGAGTCTTGAGTCCGCAGTAGATGAGGCACTTCTCTTGAAGTATTTAATCGCCTGGCGCAGGTACGAATCCTCGTAAACCCCGCTGTAAATCCACATGGCCGCCACACACAGGTCATCCTGGTCTTCCGTAGATTTATAGGATCTTGGGTAGTAAATGAAATAATTTGAAAAAAGTAATAGGTCAAAGTTATAGATGATTAAACGCACAAGGATACTATAATGTAATGGCATTCTATGCATTTACATGACCTTGGGTAATGGATGATTTAACGCGCAAGGATACTATGATATTCTAGTCTTACGTGGACTTATAGGATCTTGGGTATAAAATGAAATCGTTCCTTATTAAAAATGGTCAATTTTTCGGGTGATTTTACGCGCAAGGAAACCATAAGATTGTAGTACTCTTACGTGGATTTATAGGGACTTGGGTAGAAAATGATATGGTTAATTCTAAAAAAACTAGTCTAGTATTTGGATGATTTATCGCACAAGGAAACTAGAATATTCTAGTATGACGTGGATTTATAGGACCTTGGGTAGAAAATGCTATGGTTAATTTTATAAAAATAGTCTAGTATTGTATGATTTAACGCACAAGGAAACTAGAATATTCTACTATTACATGGATTTATAGGACCTTGGATAGTAAATGATATTGTTAATTTTAAAAAAACTAGTCTAGTATTTGGATAATTAACGCACATGGAACCTAGAATGTTATGGTCTTACTTGAATTCCCAGGGTCTTGGGTTATGGCCGATTTAACGCACAAGGAAACTAGAATAGCCCTGTCTTACGTGGATTAATAGGACCTTGCCAAGTAAATGATATCGTTCATTTTAATCAAAAGTTAAGTCAAGCTTTTCGATGATTTAACGCACAAGAAAACACTAGAATATTCTTGTCTTACGTGGATTTATCGGACCTTTGATATTCAATGATTTTATTGAAAAAAAAATAGGTCAAGTTATGGCTGATCTTTAACGTACACGGACACTAGAATATTCCGGTGTTTCGTGGATTTATAGGACATTGGGTAGTAAACGACATCGTTCAATTGCTTTGGTTCGTTCGTTGAGACACTGTTGGGCTAGATGGTTTTGTGACCCTTCTTCTTTCAATAAGGTACTAAAACATTGAGTTATCTTCGTACGAATGTAAGGGGTGTAAAGCCAAGTACATACAGGTTTTATTTTCAAAATCCCTTTTCGATGTGCAGTTAAAACAGTCAGTACTTGTTGTTTTATGATGGTCGTGGCCTGGTTATTTGCCGTTGCAACATATCTTGCAGTCAATATATTTGTAAGCAAGCACAACAGTTCAAAGGGTATCCAGTGCCGTTTACCACCCGAGAACAAAGATTTCTTGTATACCAGTGTCTTTGTATACGGATAGTATATCTCATTGCATAGCCTTAGTCCGTACGTATACCCCGTACAAGGCTAATGCGGGTATGCATGGGCCAGGACCCCAGGCTATCTCTTGCAGAGATAATTAGTTGAGGGCTTGCAGGTGGTTTATCAATTATCTGGTTGATCACGTGACATATTGTTACATATTTACAACTTACGGGTAGTCTGCGTTTGGGTTGCCTACAGTAGCAATTCCTCTGTTCTTTCTGGCAAACGCATAGAGGGACCTGGATGCATTTAACAAGGTTGTGCTTAACACTTGGTCTGAAGTTAAACAAGTACATGTTCTACAGTTAAATGTGTTTGATCAAAGATGTGGGGAGATCTGGAAGTTGAAAATGTATTTTTGTAAACTGTACAACAGCTGTATTTTTGTATGAAACGCACTACAGAATAACCAGTAGACTGAAAAAAGCTTCATTTTTTAGGTAATAACTCTACATGCAGAGTTAAATTGTTAATATGTACTTATATCCAAAAACGTAATATCGGTTTTGAGATCTACCCCATTCACGCAAAATTTACGTATATATATCGACACTTCCTGAAAAGACTGTGCGTTTGATGACTTATTTTGGTTATATATCAAACAACAATACAAAATCTGTATCGTTTCATTTTATGACATTTTATTTTGACTTTCAAATGTTAACAAGCACGGTAGCACTATCGAGCTTGTAAATGCAGTGGGATATAATGGTTGGTGATCGCTCTATCGCACCACAATGGTGCTGACGATGAAATCGGTTGCGATACTTCCGGTTTAGCGTTTTTATGATAGGGTTTTGTTATTTTTCGGCATTTTCAGACAATAATAAAAAATATAAAATCATGATTAAAACCTTATTGAATTCATCTGCCTATAGGTAAAGTCTCAGTTTTGAATTCGTGGAATTGACTGAGATTTCTTAATTTTCTTCGCCGAAGTAACTCAAAAATACATCCTCCTGATACCACGTTCGCAAAACCAGTAAAATATCATGCAGTTTGTCATTTCATGTCAAGCTAACTAGATGTTCTGATAAATAATGATTCTAAAATTACCAAGTGGTAAAGTTTTCTGCACAATCAGTTCGTTTGGACAGATTATCGCAATTTTTAGATGGTAATGCGGATGCGGACTTCCGTATTGCAAAGAAGTTATGTAGCTGAAAACATGTTGATCCAGCGTGTAAACCATACAAAAAAAAAATGAAAAAAATGAAATAAAATCCAAACATACCAAAAAGATAAGGTAATTTACCTTCCACAGTAAGAGACCCAATGGCAAATGCACTCGCCATTTCCGCAGCCACGTCACTTCCGGGATTGTCTGCTGTGACGTCATAGAAGGTCATGGTCATGTCTTCGTTGGTGGCGCTGTCAAATCGCTCCCAGATTGCGCGATCGGTTTCTAGATCCCCGACCTATTTTAAACGAAAAGGAATGCTAGCTATGACGTTTGATGAGAACCGTGTATCAATTTTTCGTTTTCGGCATTGTTTTTCATTTATAC
>OX401417.1:18062500-18100000 GCA_947846245.1 Cerastoderma edule | reverse complement strand
TTTAGAGTTCTACAAATTTATAAACACTAGGCCAAACTCGAAATTATGATTTTTTATACTTAGTTAGAAAAATCCGCATTATTGTAGAATGTGTTCATTACCAAACAATAACGACATCTAACCACTTTGTTCCAGACGACTCATTTGTCCACAATGTTTTCTGCCCTTTCAGAAGATTATTTTCCAATTGCATTAACCTTTGAAATGTCGTCTGCAAACTCTTTCAATTTGGGACGTTCGAAAATTTGGCGTTTGAGAAAGGGTTCCGTACCTGGGTCTCAAACATAGCAGAACCCGTGAAGGTCAAAGAGACGTAATCGGCGGGCGTGTCGACGTCTAGGGTGCACTTGTAATGAAAGTTCGTCCGGATAGATCTCCCCTGAGCCCACCTGCCCACCACAGTGGCCACCTGATCTACGGATCCCGCCGTCATATGTGGACACATTGCGACCAGAACGCACAACAGTTCCCATCTGAAAAAGGGGACGAAAAGTGTAAAACCATATCCTATAGAGTATAGTGTAAACGTTTCCATCTGAAATAGGGGACAAAAAGTGTAAAGTTATTTGTTTTTTTGTTTTTGTATAATTGTATTTTGTAAGAACCCTTTTTTATTGACGGTTTCAAACAGAGCAGTTTCTATAGACATTAACCCTTATAGTGCTAGAACCGACTTCAAGCTTATGCAAACAGGTTGAGTCCAGACCCGCCGCAAAGTAAATTGGCGACTGACCTGTGATCTAACCTGTTCGCTCCTCTAAGTGTCTTTCCTCATCCAAATTAAGCAGATATTAAAGGTTTTGGAAAGAAGACGACACAACATCGGTTTCTAGAAAATTATCGGACATTCTAAGGGTTAACCCAATAAAGCATCAGTTTCCAAAAAGATGATTACACGGTAAACGAGAACAAACGGAGGAATCAAGTGACCAATGTTTACTATATTATATCCGAACAAGATGGCCCCGCCCAGTTATGTTTGCTTTTTTCACCTACTTTTGCCAATGATAGCCACACTCTATGTGCCAGGCTAAGTTGACCATCAACTTTCCGGTTCTGTTGGTATATGATAACACATGCTTTATAACGGCGTTATGTCTAGCACTCGACAGAGAAATCGCAGTTGACGGGCGCGCATGTCCAAAACAGTTGGTCTTCAATTGCTATTTATCTGCCAAGTGTTCATGAATTAATTTTGCCTTCAGTAGCTTTTATGGTATACACCATACACCCATAAAAAAACGTTTTGTTTCGACGACAATTTACTTCGACTTTCAAAGTGTTTTCATTTGTGTTAATCAACCATACAACAAATGTATTGTTTCGACGACATTTTATTTCGACTTTTAAAATGTGCTCATCTGTGAAAAAGCACCTTCAATGCCATACAAACACGTATAAACAAATGTATCAATGTGAAAAAGATGATGGACTCACCCCATGTCTGTAGGTTTGTAAACTACTCCAAAGTTCACACCGTACTAACGAGCACTGTTGGATCCACCCCGGATTAGTACGTATAAGTTACAGTACGGTACCCCGGCAAATGGACCAATTAGTGATGGTTAACGATTTCGGAATATTAGCCTAAATACAAGTAAATAGTGTAACCGGGTTACAGGTAAATGGTTCAATACACAGGCTTAGCTTGAAACGTTTCTGAAGAATAGAACATTTTTTTTCTCATGCATGAATGTGTATATGTTGTAATGATGATGATCTTTTCAAAAGTTTTAAGTCATGAAATCAACTTCTGTTCTGTTCTGTTCTATCCTGTTCTGTTAATGAAAGTAATGCCAAATTGGTTTAGTCACATTTTACAATTGATGAATGTGGTTCATCTTGAAAGGCAGTCAGTGTGTCAAAAATAATAGTGTCAATCACTTTAGGAAATGCATTGAGCATAGAGCATGAAAGATTACCCTGACAATCACGACATCCCAAGATACTATTAAAAACGACATCAAATCTCACACAATTCTCATACAATATTTCTTGTTCAATTCAACACTTTTATACTCGCTCACGTCTGAATTTGTCAGACATATAAGTATAGTAATAGAATATTATTACATTCAATTCTTGAGTCACCAATTTTATCCTTATTATCCATGCGGAAGGTTGATGAAGGTAATGTTTAAATGGTTGACTCTTTTGTGCTAGCAATAGATGGGTTTCGACTTGGAAAGCAGTGCGTATGAAATATTACTGTCAATCACTTTAAAAATGCATAGATCATGGGGTAGTACACTGGCAATTGTTAAATATTGCAAGATATTGAAGTAACAGATAATGAACCAACGCGAAGATTTGTCATACAATGTGTAAAAAACAGTACTCTGATGGTTTTTGTTGTGATTCGGTGAATTGTGAGATATTTTCACGACTGTACAACGTATCAAGAATGGTACAGAACGGTTAACCGTACAAAGTATTATGTAATTTTAAACCCATCTTTGTCACAAAAACATTCAAATTTAAACCTTCTCGACAAAGCTTGGACGGTGTTTTTATTTCTCCAAATACTTAAAACAACTTTAATGATAATTGAACCAGAAATCGCATTGTATCATTGGAGGTAACGGGAATGGTTAAAAAGTAACATTGTCACATTGTTATGGTCATTTATAAAATATATAAATAAATAGGTCGGTTTATAAGCCATCCATTTATTTTCAAATAATTGTGCAAACAATAAGGGTCCTCCAATGACTAGTAGTTAGAATCTAGAACTTGAAATCACGTGACCTCTCTCTGTAAGGGCTCAAATCCCGATGACGGCGTTTGGATCATGATGAGAATGGTTCCATGACTTATGGAATACCGATAGTTTTTCCGGCTTGACCAGCCTTTTAAGCAATCAAGATGGGTTGCTCCTCCATCATAATTAACCGGACAATAACATAACATAACATGATTTTATTAAAACATTAAGCACGCAAGCTCATAGTCAATACATATATAATTAATTACATGCGATTGATATGGTAGTCAATATAAGCAATATACATATTCACAAAAATTGCATCAAAAATAAAGAAAATAAAGAAAGGAAAAATGGGAAAAAAGATAATTAGGAAAAAAATGGTGAGACTGGTTTGGTTCATCGCAAAATAACGGATACATTATTAACGCAATGTAAAACCCACAATGAATAGATAAATAAAAGGTCGTGAGACCTTTTGATAAAAAAGGTCAAATAAGTCATTTAAGAGCTTGATATACAATCCCGCTCCGGGACTAGTGCGATTCTAACCTGCATCTAACTACTAAACCTAAACTCAGACCAGAGTGGTCGTTTCGGCTCTCATTCATGGATCGCTGTTTAAGGAGAGGGGGATAACATTACGTTTTGGAAAACATATCCAAAAAAACTAGGCGTAAAACTGTTATGGACAAGCACCTATTGAAACGCCCATAAACAATAATAACCCTTAGAATGGAGGATAATTTTATTTAAAAAAAAAGAAGATTTTTGTGTCGCCTACATTTCAAAACCTTAAATATCTGCTGAATGTTGTTGAGGAGATATATTCACAGTAGCAAACAGGTGAAATCACAGTCCAACCGCCAATTTA
The DNA here is from genome assembly GCA_947846245.1 of Cerastoderma edule. Taxonomy (NCBI): domain Eukaryota; kingdom Metazoa; phylum Mollusca; class Bivalvia; order Cardiida; family Cardiidae; genus Cerastoderma; species Cerastoderma edule. Next base: position 18,096,422 of record OX401417.1, on the reverse strand, counting down.
CTTGGCGGCTGGCCTGTGATATAACATGTTTGCATAGGCATAAAGTCGGTTCCAGCACTATAAGGGTTAACCCATTACCAAACAATAACAACATTTGACCAGTTTGTTGCAGACGACTTTGGAAAACATTGTGGGAAAAGGAGAATTTGCTCTTAAGGATAATTTCTCTTTTTCCCACAATGTTTTCTGCCCTATCAGAAGATTATTCTTCAATTTCATCACATTTTGAAATGTCGTCTGCAAGCTCTTTCAATTTGGGGAATCGAAAATTTGGTGTTTGGTAAAGGGTTAAACAACCACAACACTATTCCTGACCATGTCGAGCGTTCAAGCGAAACACTGGTATTAGTTTCGAACACGTTACGTTCGTGAGTTAGGGATTAAAGATGACAATGGTGGCGTTAACACTCGATTAGAAACAAATCGCGTCCCCCGCTGTTCCCCAACACCATTAACCTGGGATATTTTGTTAAATGAAGAACTCTTTAGATACCTCGTTTGCACTGTCCCGAGGTCAGTAATGAGGCTGTTCGTCTAAGACCCGTATTGGATCTACCGTATTGTTTTGCTCTCCGCTTCAAGTGCATACAAACCAGGTACAGCGAGTCCCAGTGGTTAAGGTGTTGAACTTGTGGCACAGGGCGCCAGGTTCGATACTTACCAGCGGTATTGGAACTTTCGGTGGAGAGCCATGCCTAGTACTGAAGAAATCCGAGAAAGCTCAACAATAACTGAAATGCTGTTGACACGGTGTTGTGTTTCATATATAAAGCTAGTTTTAAATTTGACTGTATGCTGTTTCAACACACATAATTCAGACCGTCTTTAAAACTTTTTACTCCGGTAGATTCGACCACGCATCTGGTAGCTTGTTATTTGTGTCTACGATCCTCTGGCTAAAGCTGGATTGCCTGATGCTTAGGCGTGAACAGCTTTTGTATGTTTTGAATGTTTGACCTTTGGAGATTGTAGTTTTTAGGGGTTAACTTTTCCTTGTCAACATTGTCGAAGGTTTTCAAATACATGTACATGAGTGTTTCTATCACATCTGACCTCGATATTCTCTACTCAAGCGAAGGAAATTCTAATGTTATAGAAGCTCGGTCTCTGTAGTATAAAGTTCTGAGATTCTAAGATTTTTATTGTCTTTCTGGTTCTTCTCTGGACGTTTTGAATGCAAAAGCCCCACTGCTTGTGCATCATTGACGATACAGAACCGTCAAATTCGAGATGTAGTTTATATCGTTTATAACAGTATATGCTCAAATACAATACAATACAAAACAAATATTTTTTTTAACAGTTCACCAGGCCCATAGAACATGATTTACATACATGTTTTGATGTATATTTCTATAATTAAGCGTTTTATTCTCTCTATTTAATGCTTTGGCCGAAACGATATTACCTAGTTCAAGGCCGCATTGTTGCGAGATTATGTTTTTGTGTGAAGTATCTTAAATCTCAAGGTTAAAAGGTTGCCGTGTCATAAACAATATGTGCTTCTCATTCACTCGTTAAAAAATAAACAACAACACGTTGTCTAATCAATACATTTCAACGTTTTGGTTTACATAAGGATAATGAATCTAAAGTCAATTTAGGTATTCATTTTTATCCTGTCAATAGTGTCATTGTGAGACCGATAACTAGGTGCCATATAACATTTGTGATATCCGGTTCTAACCATATAATACATGCACGCGACTAATCATGACGTCATAAGAACGATATGACGTCATGTTTACATCATTATCTACTTATTTTTTCCGTTTTTCTCGTGTTTTATTAAAAATACATCTTGTTTGTTTGAAAGAATATATAAAGCTAACAGGATAAAAAGAATAGATGGTTGGTGTCTTTGAATGGGAAAAGTTATCGGGCTCGGCTTCGGATTATTATCCGTTTCGCCTTCGGCTCACCGGATAATATTCCAAAGCCTTGCCCGATAACATTTCCGATTCACGACACCAACCATCTATTCTCTATTTCTTTGTCTCACTCTCACGCTCTATGTACAAGCCGGCAATGTCTACATTTTTCTTATCCCATAAATGTAGGCCTAACTTTGTGACCAGTCCAAAATAAAAGCATCATCAGATAGTCTATAAGTCTTTATCACTTGTTTAACAAACAACTTAGTAGGTTAAAGATCTCTTGTCTGTGTGTACTTGTATGTTTGCCTCGAAAGCGTATACAAAAACAGAACAACTTTGCCTCAGAAAATCGTAACTTGCGCTAAAACGAATCCCTAACCCTAGTCATATTTGTTGTTTAAACTAGCTAAAGCGCATACTTTATTATTATTCAAAGTTCCCGAGAGTTTCAATTTAGATTTTAGGGTCACGATAATCTTGTAAGTCAAGTCATGAAGTCCAAGCGCAATTGGAACGTTGGCAAGACTACTGCCCAATCACCGTATTCATTTCTGCTTCTTCAGCCGAACTCACATTGCACCTCGAATACGTCTGTCCACCAGAAGTTGAAATCACATGACTTGACGACGATCGTGAAACCTTCGAAGTTGTTCGTGACGTAGTACGGGAACCACCGGAAGTTGATTTTGTATTACCGGAAGTGTTATGCGATACCCCGGAAGTAATACTACTGGTACCAGTTCTTGTATGTCCGCCTCGTCTCCGTCGATGGCATGTACGAAGATGGCCACAGAGCTTAATTACGCTCGTCCTGAAAGTTTTGTTCAGTAGAAAGTATATCCAGAAGTTGGAGAGATTTGATGCGCATACCGTAATCTCATAAACGGCATGGAAGGCGCGGTTTGTGTACAAGGGCAGAAGCGGAAGCCCTCTTTGTCGTCGAATAATCGATACGAGCAGAAACACTCCGTATAGCATTTCCGGTATGAGCAGCGAAATTACGACAGCGGTGACGATTTTCGACACTCGGCGGTTCTCCTGGATTCGCGTCGCCATGGTATCCGGGTAGGATTCGGCCATTGCAGACCGAAGAGATGACGAGGATTTGACGAGATTTGCTATCATCAATAAACTCATGACCGTCATGAATGCGCATGGTATGAAGTTCATGAGTATCGACGATATCCATATATAAACGCAACCCTGACGGCATCCTGTCTCAAGCTTCCAATGACAGAGTCCGTTGTCCGACTTGCTGTTGATCGCCTGGTACACATGCACAAGCGGTGACATGAGTGTCAGTACCCCCAAGACTGCAAGCGTCCGACGCACTGTGAACAGAATCTTGGCGCGAAACGGTGTCCAAATTGAGACAAAACGCTGAAAGCCGATGTAGCAATGTATCCAAATTGATATTAATCGCAACGTTTTGGATATGAAGAACTTGGAGAACATGAAAACCTCACACGCCGATTTCGTTAATATGTAAACGTCCGCGGCATCCCCCATGCCTTTCTCATATTGCTCGTAAGCATGTATGTAACTAGGCAACGTTGATAGGATTGAAAGCGTTTCAGTGACTGCGATTGAAATCAGACAGATGTTTGTCGAACTCCGCGAAGCCTTCCGTGACAATATCAAAACGACCATAAAGTTGGATACCGCAATGGCAGCAGCAAGTATGAGCCAGACGTATTTGTAGATCACTCTCTCGAAATGAAACCCCTCATAGAAATACTCGTCATAATAATAATCGAACGTAACATCACGTCTTGTTCCATTGGACGCTTGGTCTATGCATTCATCATGAAACGATGTGTTACATTGGGTTTCATTATTCGACATACTTCCCTGTCAACACTTGACCGTTAATCTTTGAGAGTTAAGTTTGAGGTAAATGTGCTGTTGATTTCGTTGGCGTAAGAATACATATTTCAGAAAAATAGTTCGTGTCACTACACATTTTTTTCTGTCCAACAACCGTTTTATGGCACTACTCACTTCTCTTTCATATTAAGTTAATTGGTTATCCGATCAGATATGTTATATTCAGACATTAAATCGTTTGCACTGTTGGCTGCATCGGAATATGAATACACATATCCCATAAATAGTTCGCGTCACCAAATTATTTGATCATACAACCGTTTAATATGCTAAATCTCTCTTTTCTCTCAGATAATGTTGATTGACTACTTAAAAAGGTTTGTTTTGTTTAGACGTCTAATCAATCGCACTGTTAATTACATTTGCGTAAGAATACATTTATCCAATAAATAGTTCGTGTACAATATCTATGTCTAACAGTCGTTAAACGGAAATATTCTTTGTCTATTAGAATATGTTGACTGACTAATGGAAATGATATTCTCATTCAGAAGTAAAATCCACCGCACTGATGGTTTGTTGCCTCGGCGTATGAATACACACTTTCGAGTAATAGTCCATGTCGCTTTAATATGTTGTCTGACAACCGTGTAATTGCAATGCTGTCTTCTCACTAAGAATATATAAATTGATTATTAAACAAAGTTTACTTCATTCAGGTAGATATCTGCGAAACTCAGAAATTAAAGCTGCCCTGAATTATGTATCACTCAACAAATAAACTGAGCCAGACAGCCACGCTTTTATATCGCCTCCATCAAAATCCCAAGAGATACGGAAGGTGAACATACGCTAAACTTAGAAATACAGAAATCTTGAAAATTTTGACAGAAAATCCAAAACTGTTGTTTGTAATGGCATATGGTCATCTTTGCATAAGAACACTTGCTAAACGAATAAAAACACCTCGAATGAAAACGAACTGCAAAGTACTATATGTATACATATATACATAGTAAGAAATAGGTTGTCTTTATCACTTGTCTTACACACATTTTCGTAAGACTAAAGTTAAGTTCTTTTCAAAGCTGTCGACTTCTTTACCGAGTGTTAGATATACCACCGTTATAAACCACGGGTTATCACATACCACAAGAACCGGAACCGGAGTTGGTGGTCAACTCATGCGGGTTACACAATGTGGCCCTCACTGGCAAAAGAAGGTGATCAAAGCAAAAATACATGGGCGCAAGCATCTTGTTCGGACATAAGGTCGTAAACAATGGTTACGTGAGTCCACCGCCTGTATAAATAAAATGAAAAATCAAATCCACTATGTTACATAACACACTATGATAACAAATTACAAAGCTTCGTCCATAAATGTTTGTTTGGCATATTTGCTTTAAGACATATATACTAAATGGTTTTAACGGTTGTTTTGTAGAAGATGGTCAATTAAATCATTCCTTCGTAATCTTTAAAATGGTTAGAGAACGCCCTGGATTCAGACTCGGAACTGGTCGACCCTCTAATCATGTGACGCTAGTAATGTATGTTAGCGAGCGATTCCATTACCCTTTATAAAATGAGTTTTCCTATCAAAGCACTGGAAGGTGTCATTGCTAGTTTCCATTTGCCTTAGGTTTAAAGCAAGGTAAGAAGAAGAGGGAAAAAATAGAATTGTCATTTTTTTTAAAACGGAGAAATCGTTTCAATCATCTATTTATTTCATTCTATTATTATAAAACACAATCAGTGAGATAGTCTCTTAAAATGTTAGTACTGCCTTACAGGGCCGGTAGAACTGAAATCTGAAAACGTTCATCTGGTGCTAATGGTTCGTTCCACTCAACCGTGTTTACAAATCATTTCCAGACATGAAAATATCACTCCACATTCCCATTTTGTCTAGAGAATACCATATGCTGCTGGCGGAACAAATACCATAAAGATTAGACAAGGTCGGACCCTTCAAACAGAAGTATATTAACTAGATCGTTATGCTTTGTCAGTCAAAGTCTAAATCATAAACAGATATTCGTTTTGTGCAAAGAGATGGAAGCCAAGAATGTCACACTTTTGGATGAAAAATGATAAGTCACTGTAGACACACTTTAACGAATTAAAAAATATCTAATTTTGTTTCCAATGGCTTTTCTTCAGTGTGTATCATCTGAAAGTTTATCTGGTGTGCAGTTTTAAAGAAATCAATGTTGAACTCCCAAAACCCCTTATATCTTGAACAAGCACCTATGATTTATAGATGCAACAGAACAACCAAATTTCTATATATACTCTTAATCCATATGATTACTTCTGTTAGCGATCAAAAGTCGGCAAAGGTTTGTCCGAATAGCGACGTTTAATTGTCTAAATGCGTTTTTATCATAGTACCCTTTCTATAGTATTTGCATTTCATGAAGAGAAAAAACGTTGTTGCACTATTCATATTATAAACACTTGTGCGAAGCGACAGGAAAAAAGGAAAAAGCAAAACAAGATTAGATACATAATACGATATTATGACAAGGGATCAAACTTCCAATTGTATTTTTGAAATCTCGTCCGAGAGTTATATATAATAATGAAAAATCAATGCTGTCAATGATTCTTGCATTTTCCTGAATCTATAACAGACCATAATACAGACATAAAATGAAACACTTTTCATTATCTAAAAACCGTTGCGATTAAACGTCTAGAAAGATTGAAAAATGAAGAAGAGAAAAACCTGTGTCAAGGGAATTAACCTATACTTAAAATTATGATATTACGACTCCAGAGTTACCCTTCTTGGAAGCAATGTCGGCAGTAAGCGGTATTATATAGTTTTATTTTCGTGTTTTTACATACACGTCTATGGCTAAAAACTTCATAAAGCCACGTAGGAAAGCAATTACTATCGTTGTGTTTTAGCCTTTTCTGTAACTCAGCACGGGTCTTAAACCTTAAAATTCCAATCAGGAAACGTACATCATCCAGCTAATGGGATGGGGTTCTTTAAATATCTTTGTAGAACTAATGAAATAGCTTAGGCTAAAAACTTGCGTAAGTTCAGAACACCGTTCTTTTATTTCAATAATGAGGAGAGCAATATTGCACAATAACACGTCATTGGAAATGTCTGTTCGGGACCCTGGATATAAGCCCACCAGTACATCTGGTTTCGTGATAATATTCTTTGACAAAACCCATCAGAACCCTAGCCTAGTACTGATCGATCCAGGAAAGCCGTAAGATTACTGAACTATCGTTTACACCGCGTTACACCCATACAGACAAAGCAATATATTTTGTAGCGGAAATAATGTCGCATAACTAAGCTAACGTGCGGTAGGGCGGAGATACAAGCCTGGAAAATATCCCGTATCGGAGAGATCGTGCACCTGTATGACGCAAACAAATACATGTATACGTATATTATCGGGTATGTACCCGCGGTTTCGTGCGGTCCGCGGTATGACAAACCTTACGCTGTAAAACGCAAGGCAGTCGATCGGTTTTATACTTGCTACCTGCTCGCAATCGTGATAGTTGCCCTGTATCATCCCATTCCCAAACGACATTTGACCCGTTTGTTGCAGACGACTCTGGAAAACGTTGTGGGAAAATGTCAAATTGGTTAAAACTAGCAATTTCTCCTTTTCCAACAATGTGTCTGCCCTAGCAGAAGAATATTCTTTAATTTCATCACATTTTGAAATGTCGTCTGCTAACTCTTTCAATTTGGGACAGTCGAAAATTTGGCGTTTGGTAAAGGGTTATACCTTTGTCAGTGAAGCGTGGTAAGACTTGAATGGAATATCAGCCACCACCAATATGATCATTAAGGTACAATCCCAATAATCGGCCATTTTGAAATTCATTATTTCGTCGAAATACTTTGGGCTTCTCGGAATGCATCAATCGGGGCCGATGTATGCCGAGAACGACCGCAGTAATCCGTAGAAGGAATATGTTTCGAAATGGCCTATATTATTTGAGATTCTACCTTAATATTGTTTTTTTTTCTGACAGTTGGTAGACTAACTGTGATAATGATATCAAACTGATGTTCAGGATAGTTTCTTGAGGTTTTCCGATCTTTTAAGGCGTTCTGCTCCGTTTCGTTCCTGGTCCGGGGCGAACTTTACCCGGCTTTGTTAGACTGGTCCGTTTTACGGTCTCAGGGCCCCTAGGCACATACATTGTTTATACGTGACAACAGTATCTATCAACAGTGCGTCTGCACCCGGGGCAACACATGTCAGTTATCAGAATCTACACCAGTACAATGCTTCACGGTAGGGAAAGTCTCGTTTTAACCCTTATAGTGCTGGAACCGACTTCATGCTTATGCAAACAGGTAAGATACAGGCCAGCGGCTGGCCTGTGATCTAACCTGTTTGCTACTCTGGGTATCTTTACGCAATGAAATTAAGCATTTATTTAAGGCTTGAAAGCAAACAATACAAAAAATCTTTTTTGAAATGATATTTGTGTCGTCTGCTTTCCAAAACCTTTAATTTTTGTTGAATTTTGATGAATGAATATACTACGAGTACCGAACAGGTTAGATCACCGAATTGCTTGGCGGCTGGCCTGGATCTAACCTGTTTGCGCAAGAATATAGTCGGTTCCAACACTACTAGGGTTAAGGTGGTTGCTTTTTGAAAGAAAATCACAGTACATATAATCCTTTGCCTAATTAGAACGAATGTCAATTAAAAGCTGGCGAACGTTTATTTTAGACCTTTTTTCAGCGATGGCGATGCGCAAAACGTACAATTTTGTGCACTTGCCTTAATTACTTTTTAACACATAATTTTCGTCTGGCCTGTGATCTCAGAATCTTTTTGTAAAGCAGACGACACAAAAATCTATTTTTAGAAAATTACCCAGCATCCTAAGGGTTAAACAGCTGTTACACGCAGTACCCGCTTACCAGTCCCACAAACCATTTTTGACAAAATGCTGACGAAGGTTGTTCAGGAATATTTTTTGGACACGTCAAATAATCGTCAGCGAGTATTTGTCCCAATTTGCTCAAAACAATTACACGAGAGAAACTTTAATGTAACAATCTAAAGAAGAATATTTTCAATCTGTTATCATCAAATAGCCATTAAACATTCTTATCCAATTGATAATGGCAAAGTTTTACCCTATGATTAGCCTGCTCTTCGATAAAAAGTATGTACACTGTATTAGATCTGCGTGGCTACGATAAAATGTTCTTTATTCAAGTAGATATATTGATCCTTTCGCGAAAAACAGAACTATAAAAAAACTTACCTACTGATAAGGATTTCTGTTTAAGAAAAGTCATAAGAAAAAGATACCACCCTAGAAATATAGATTGTAAATTCTTTTACAGATCAACCTGATTCGGAAATGTTTGTATCGGCGGGCTTAAAATATTTTATTTGACAATCTTTTTTTCTTCTTTTTTATATGGGTTTTACATCACATCAACATTATTTCAGTTTTGTAGCGATGCCCGACTCTTAATGATGGAGGAAGACCCCATTCTCAACTACCCATAGGGGCTGGCCAAGGCGGGTAGAACCATCGGCATTCTGTAAGTCAGTCGGGAGACTGCCTCTCATGAAAATCCATATCGACAATCTTTATGCGTTCATCTTTGTGTATTTGCGGAAAAAAAAGTCGTTCCCTTTTTCAATTAAGCATGTAATTTGAAGTGAATAAAAAGCACTGATGGCTTCCCTGAAATTAAATTTGACGCAACTTTATTTTGACAAAAAGAGGGGGGATATACTGGTTGACGCAATGGCTGACGCACTTCTGTTAAAAAGATTTATGCAAAATACGAATGTCATGAAGAAAGGGGATGTTATGTGTTTGCGAAGAATTATCATATTGAACCAGATTGTCCGAATGCACTTTCGGATCTAAGACGATAGTATCTGCATGTTTGGTATGCGGCTCTCAGTGAAAAACGCTTCAACACTTCTTGTATAATGAAAGCACAAACATCCCTGCAAATTTAGAGATCCTGTTGACCAGTGGTAAAGGTGGCATACCTAGAACCCCGGATCCCGTATTCGAGCCCCACCGATATCTCTGTTTTCGTTTGAGTGTCCTTTGGCAAGACATCGTAGAATCAATGCCTAATACTAGTGAATCCTCTTTCAATTTGGGACAGTCGAAAATGTGTCTTTTGGGAAAGGGTTAAACTCTGTGTAAATGAGCAATGATCCGAGCAGGATTACCAGCTTTGGATAGGGGGCATGCCAATCTGCAACCACACTTTACGAGAATCGAAACCGGTACAGTTTTAGCCGACACTCTGTTTTTTTGGGACGATCAAAGATAACGTTGAGTGGACTTTGATCGGCACAATATTGGTTTAATAGCTTGAGCGTTTTCAGTTGATATGTTTGCCACATTAACGACCTGCTCGTTAAAATAAGGCACGGAGATTTTTTGTAAACTATTGCATGTTTGGATATACAGTAGAATGTCTGTACCGCGACCTTCTGGTTGACGAACTCTTCCAACGTCGAAGAAGATATTGCTTTCCGAACCATTTGTTCTCTATCTCTATGTACAGTGAAGCCTCGTTTATCCGGACCCCGATTATCCGGATGTCTCGCAATCCGAACGAAATTGTAAGGGAACGAAATTATTTGACCAATTTGTTGCAGACGACTTTTGAGAACATTGTGGGTAAAGGAGAAATTGCTCGTGACGAGCAATTTCTCCTTTTCCAACAATGTTTTCTGCCATATCAGAAGATTATTTTTGAATTACGTCACGTTTTGAAATGCCGTCTGCAAACTCTTTCAATTTTGGAAGGTTGACAATTCGGCGTTTGCTAAAGGGTTATAAGTTTACACGTGCATAAAGACTGTTTATGTTTTAATGTGTATAAGAAGATGCTCTGCTTCATTAGTCCGGATGATTCGGTCATCCGGACATTTTGTTGTGAACGGACGTGTTCGGATTAACGAGGCATCATTGTATTCTATATATCTAAATGTCGAATTCTCTCTTTGTCGAACATTATCACTAGGTCCCTTGAACTCGTTTTTTTATATTACATGTAATGTTTAAAAACATATGATTTGTATATGCATCCTGCTATAATTCCATTCCTTTTTTCTATTCTGATGTACGGATGAATGCAATTAAATACATCATGAGTTTTTGCATCGAACACATGAACAGGATTTCGACCCTTTGTCTTCCTGGGAGGTTCTCTTCGGATTGACTAACGGAGAGCTGATGGCTCACCCCGGACTGAAGAGTCCTTAACGACAGTCGAATTTCAGGTTTCCCTCTATTAATATGAAGCGGGTGTATCATCATAATAGAATTATTGTTGACGCGATGTAAAAATTCCTCAAAATATGTTTTTTACATTAATGATTGATCATCTGTCGTATATACTATACATACGTATAAACATTAAGCCAACTAGATATACTGAAGCTTTTTAACCCTTTTAGTGCTTGAACCGACTTCATGCTAATGCAAACAGGTAAGATCCAGGCCAGCCGCCAAATAAATTGGCTGCTGACCTGTGATCTAATCTGTTGCTACTATGAGTATCTTTCCTCATCAAAATTAAGCAAATGTTAAAGATTTTGGAAAGCAGACGACACAAGAATCTCCTTTTGAAGACTTATCCAGCATTATAATCAAAGGATTAATATGTCATCCCAAATCTCTGATATAAATGTATTGATTGGTATAAATATGGGCTTTTGACTACAGAACAATCCGTCGAGTCAAATGGATATTAAAATCAATTCCCAAATTCAAAAATCAATTGTTTCCCCGACATTAATAATTAATTAATTCCAGTTTATCTACGTACATCAGAGGTCCTGGTCCAATACTAAGCTTAATAATTGTCATTTAACCCATTTCCAAACAATAACAATATTTGACCAGCATGTTGCAGGTTGCAGACGACACTGGAAAACATTTTTGGAAAAGGAGAAATTACTCGTCACGAGCAATTTCTCCTTTTCCCACAATGTTTTCTACCCAATAGAAGATCATTTTTCAATTATCATTTCATTTCGAAATGTCGTCTGCAAACTCTTTCAATTTGGGACAGTAGAATATTTGGCGTCTGGTAAAGGGCTATCGAAACCCTGTGATTTTATCACTTTTTGGGGGCTCTGTTTCGCTAATCCTCGGGGGTCCTATTCGGATTTAGATATTTGTCCCTGCCCCCACAGAGGAATACGTGATCAATGGATTAATATCTACATACTATCGGAAGACTATGAGAGTTTATATCCGAGTAACGGTTTATTTTCCATAAGTTTCCATAGATTTGATGTTGACACATTTATTACTTTCGAGAGGTAATCAGCTTTTTTTGAGAATACCTAATACTTTAGTGTTAATTGGCTACAATTTTGATTTTTTGGATTTATTTGACAAGACTGACCCCTTTGTTAAAACATACCATAAGCACGTGCTGTACATACGTACAGACAAACCAGATTGGTATACGTTATGGGAAAAAACCCAGGGGTAAAGTATCGGAGACATGGTATCGGTAAAGTATCGGAGACATGGTATCGGTAAAGTATCGGAGACATGGTATCGGTAAAGTATCGGAGACATGGTATGTGGTTGTAGATTGGGATCACATGAACAGGTGATACCATTTTTGCGACTTTCTTTTTTACCAACCGACATTCGGTCCGAACGCTTGTTATCTTTCACCTAAGCAGAAACAAAACAGAAAATTATACAAGTTAACAGGGGAAAACAATTAATTCTCAACTTAATCCACATACCAATGAGTTTAAAATGTTATTTATATGAAGACACATACGTATCCGGTTTATAGTAGGCTATCTATGAATCCAAGGTTAGGAAAGGAGAATGTATCTATATTTATTTAGTTATTTGGTTTATCTAATCTTATCTTTCAAAACGTCCTTTATCCCTGACATTTCGATTGTCTTCTTTCTTCCCGAATCATTTCACCGCCTGTTTTGGACGAGAGAAGAACATTTGTATAGTCACAAGAATTTTGAACGTGTATTTCTTTGATGAATATCAATGAAATGTCCAAAAAAGACAAAGCAGCGTCGATTAGTTTCATTTTAGGTTTACCGTCGTTTTCAACTTCATTTCAGTTATATCGATGCGGTACTTGGTACATTCAGTTCTTTGCCATGATTTCGGTTTTCCTTTTTCTTTTTTCCACGTTACTCGGAGAACACGGTGGCATAAAGCAGGATTTTCTTGGTACTAAAGACAAGACCAAGGTCGAGCATCAAAGAGATTATCTCAAATCTTGTCAGAAAGTCTTTCCTCCATAATTACCAACAACGGTATCGAGCGTCCAATTCTCTGACAAAAAGGGCAGTCACGGTCAATGCCATAAGTCTGTGTGTCAGATGTTCGAAGGTTCTTATATTTAGGCTAGATCAATTCAAAATGTTGACATCGTATAAAAGATGTGCGATTACTTTGTTTGGATTCATCCTCCTTGATTTGGTCAAACAATGTTGTAACATTAACCTTTGTATGTGCCATGGTCATGAGAACATTATGTATATGTTACAACGAGAAATCTTGTAAAAGTAAGTTAACAAACATCCACCTATCTATGTAAAGTACTGCAAAAGTAACATATGATTGATATAACCAGGGTTAGTCAATCCCGTTATATGGACTTGTTAGTTACATACAACATAAGATGAAAGATCATTTCTCTATTACATTGGCTGTTTTGATCGCTTCAACAATATTCCATTAACAAAAAGATGTTAGACTCAAATGACCTGTCTATATTTGAAGAACGATCCTCGTTCTATAAGGGAATGGAAGATTCTTTAAGTGGTGCGATTTTGGGGATTCGAACCAACATCAAATCGGCCTATGAAATGTGAGATGAACAGAATAGAACAAAGCAGACCATCCTATTTGACGACTGCATAGTCATGTTTACATACAATTACAATCATGATGCTAGATTAATGATAAACTAGTGAACTAGAAATGCAACAAACTGGTCAAACGTCGTTATTGTTTGGCATTGAGGTAGAATACCAATAATAAGCCATTTCGAAATTTGTCCTCTCGTTGGAATGCCTCGGTCGTTCTCGGTATACATTGATCGGCGCCGGAACTATTCGGTTTTATGCGAATAGTTCCGGTATCGACCGATGTATACCGAGAACGACCGAAGAATTCCGACGAGAGAGTGAGTTTCAAAATGGCGGATTATGGGTATTTTACCTTAAAAACACGCGCACATTTTGACCGGTATTGACATGAAGCAGACGTGGCTTAGGAAGATCGATCAATATTGCCTCTCATTTCAATTAGCAGTCTATAGACACTTCCTAATTTGTGAGCACCTTGCAACAAACAATTCCAATGTCGTTCACCTTTGCATTGAAAAGGAGTGGTGGTAAGACTGATTTCAACCAATGCAGGAAAAGTGAAGAGACGCTATAATTCTTTTGTTTTTACGATATGTTTCAATCCTATTAAACACACCAGCATACGACCATTGTAATTGACATTTTTTAAGTTAATATAATATAAATCACGATGAGGGTCACGATAACAAAACAGAAAAAAATCAGAATAAGCTTTTTCTTTTTACATTTGTCGTGATTACATATTTTTTCAATAGGTTCCTTCAAATGATAAGATTTCTTCCATGGTAATTACCTTGTTATATGAAAATGTCTTTGTATAATATTGCAAATAAGAATATTGTATTGTATTGTAGAATTATGAGTCGATGGGGAGGTTTTCTTTATTTTCACCGAACGATGAGAGTTATTTCAAGTTTCCTTCATAAATTCCTTTTATATTTGGTCAAAATTGAAAACAGCAACAGACGAAAATTGCACAGGCAGAAACAGACTTGGTTTGTAAAATTATGAAGCAAAAGCAATCGTGATGAAATGCGGAAATTGCACAATGGAATAAATGACAAATGTGATGAAATGATAATAAAAACGCTCATTAGAATAAGAAAGATTTGTGATAAAACGAGAAAATCGCTCATTAGAATAAATGTCAATTTTGACAAAATGAGAAAATTGATCATTACTAAGAAACAATTGTGATAAAATAAGAAAACTGTTCATAATAATAAGAAATAATTGTGACTCTGAGCAATTTTCTCTTTTTGACTCAATTGTTTCTTGAATTACAGTGAAAAAACATGGATATGGAGGAAAGGTGAAGTAATTTCATTGCATTTATTCTATTGTCCAGGTAGCCATGGTAACAATGGTACCCATCCTATCTATATAAGGTACTAATGTTGCATTGCTTTGTCCACTAATGAAAGTTCAATCTGGCCATATTTGACAGTTCCCGAGAGTGACCACTGCAATAGAAATAAAATGTAAGTAGCTCTTTTTCGATTTCATCTCTTGTTTTAACTTTATACTTATTTGATATACAGATGCTTTTCTTAAGTATTACCTGTATTTCATGTACTCTTTTGATTATGTATTCCAGGAATTTGAAGATTTGAATTGAATTTGAAATAAAAATTTGAACCATTGTATATGTTTCCCTTCAAATGAAAATTTGAACCAGTTCCTATATTATCGTTTCTGTATAGTGATACAATGATAATTTATTCTTAAGCAAATATGAATACTTTTTTGCAACAATGTTTACTGAAAGGATATTTGCTCTTATACACCAATAAACACAACTGGGTAGATTTGATCCTTTCTTCATTTACGTTAAGTTCAATGCCCTTTTCTTTTATTTGTGATGAGTAAAATTGTGGGCAACTACAGGCGGTCAAATTTAAGTATGTTAGTATCATACTTTCATTGTTTTATCAACAAGGAAGAATGACTCGTTTTCAGCATTCATGATTTGTCAAAGCGATTTCTAAAGCGGTGTATCCTACATAGGTTTGAATAGAGAAACCTTTTGGTTATATCATTAATATGCTTTTTATCAAGATTTTAATAAGATTGGTACTGTTGCAACATATTGTTTCTGCTCTAACTAGTTCCCTTAACTTTGAACAATTGCTTTGACGGGTTATATAAAATTAACCCTATGGATACAGGGTAATTTTCCAAAATTAGAATTTTGTGTCGTCGGCTTTCCAAAACCTAAAACATCTGCTTAGTTTGATGAGGAAAGATACATGTTCCCATAGTAGGAAACATGTTCGATCACAGGTCAGCCGCCAATTCACCTTGTGGATGGTCTGGATCAAACGTGTTTGTATAAGAATGAAGTCGGTTTCAGCTTTTTAAGAGTTTAAATGAGACTCTAGTTACCTTACATTTCATTGCTTTACATCATGAGAGTGTATTCTTACTATCACAAAAATGAGATAACACAGTGTTAAGAGACGTTTACATATTTCAAACACCAATCGACAAAGGTAAAGTTCAGTGATAAAGGCTGAAAAGGCTGCATAACATCTGCTGAAAAGAGAAAGAAAACGAACATTGACCGAAATCATCAGAGCAAGAAACAGTTATCTTTCGTGATAATCGATTCGTCAATATCTAGCGTTGCGATAATGTTAATTGTACGATAAGCAAAAGGAGTGGTTCCGCTTGTAACGGGAATTCCATACTGACTGGAAATCCTTATCGAAACATAAAATGGAAGCAATGGTTTTGATTAACTCATATAGTGCTGCTAGAACCGACTTCTTGCGTATGCAAACAGGCGGCTGGCCTCTGATCTAATTGTTTGCTACCCTGAGTATCTTTTCTTTTGGCAATTAAGCAGATATCTAAGGTTTTAGAAAGCACACGACACGACACAGATATCTTTTTGTAGAAAATTACCCAGTATTCCAAAAGTTGAGAATTGCTTAGTCTTTTCGACGAATTGTTGAAAACGGTATTAAACAAAATTGAGAGTTTAATACTTGGTAGAGAGTATTTAAGATCCTTTAAAAAAGAATATGACTTTTATTAATAACCAATCGAGTGTTGTTGTTTTTATATAACAAATCGATGTTATTATATAACCAATCAAATGTTGTTCATTTTATACAACCAATCGAATGTTGTTATTTTTATATAACAAATAGAATGTTGTTTACTCTATACAACCAATCGAATGTTGTTATTTTTATATAACAAACAGAATGTTGTTGCTTTAATATTATCAATCGAGTGTTGTTGTTTTTATATAACCAATCGAATGGTCGTTGATTTCATATATTTCATATAATCAATCGAATGTTGATGTTCTTAAACAACCAATTGAATATTCTTGATTTTATCAACAGGGCTGCACACAAGAGTACTGTCTTCATCATCGGAATGATCTGCTTGGCAACAATTCTGCAAGGTAAGTCTTCAGAACCTGTGGTCCATGGGTAGAGTCTCGGCCTTTCGTACCGAGGGTTGTTGGTGCGAACCCCGGGATCGATATTGCTTTAGATTTAGACAACGCTTTCAACTGAGGTTCATTATATTAAGATCCTTTGAAAACCATTGAGCATTTGTGCATGTCGAAAGCAATCTGATAATTTCTTTGTCAAAATAATTGGACTGTAAAAATACCTAAGCTCACTTATAATTATTTTATCTATTAAATCAGCCAATAAATGAACTGTATTTTTGTTACAAGTGTAAGTTATCATTATTTGAATCAAAATGAAGATCATAAGTCTGCCATCACGGTGCAAGTATGACCACAATCGTATCTACTCGGCAATCTCCGTAACAAGTCGGTAGATATACCTCGTAGGCAGTACATGAATACACCAGAAATCCTGGGGTAATTCGCCTTATTTCCGGCGGATAACACAAAATGCACGCAGGCACTAAATATGTTATTGAATACACACAAATTGGTTATATATCACAATTGAATGGAGTTTTTACCCTTTTCATTAAAGATGATCATATCAACACATCTTTGTCTCATATTTTGTCAATCGGCTCTTTTCGGCAATCCCCTGCTTGTTACGGGGATTGCCGAGTTGATACGATTGGCCCTTCGTTGCTGACCTACTTTCAAAAATGGCTCCCCATTACCTCCGAGGTTATTTTAAGAAATGGCCGAGGTGTTCCGAATGGTATGACCACTGTCGATAGAATCACTAAACCATCATCTTTATTAATTTGCTTCGTCAGGCTGATACGAGCATTCAACATTATGAACATAACGCTGTTATAAAGCATGTGTTATCACACATCACCAGAACCGGACATTTGACGGTCAAAGTTTGCTGGGTACACACTGTCGCTGTTATTGGCAAACAGGTGAACAAAGCAAAATGTATCTGGGTGCGGCAATCTTGTTCGGACATGAGATCGTAAACATTGATCACGTGATTCCTCGCCCCGCCTGTACTATAGATTCAAAACTTAACATCTCGGTTTAGATGTTTTCCAGTAAAAGGCATATCCACATTGTATACGTTGGCATTATACTAAAACAAACCTTAACTATTTTCATCCTAAACTGTGTTATAAAAAGCATAGCAATGCCTCATTCTATACTAACCCTTTACCAAACGCCAAATATTCATAGAGTTTGCAGACGACATTTCAAAATGTGATTAATTTGAAAAATAATCTTCTGATAGGGCAAAACACATTGTGGGAAAAGGAGAAATTGCTCGTCAAGAGCAATTTCTCCTTTTCTCACAATGTTTTCCAGAGTTGTCTGCAACAAACTGGGCAAATGTCGTTATTGTCTGGTGATTGGTTGATGCACGTATAACATCACCTGTGTTTTTGTAGACCATAATGTTGGGTGTACCACTACAACTGCTGCACCAACAACCACTGTCGGAGGTACTACCACAGCGGCTGCCACCACAATGGGTGGTACGACAACAGCGGGGAACGGACGAACGACCACTGAGGGACATTCCGGTAAGTATCCGGCTAGCGCTAAATACAATAACGCGAGTGCACCAGTTTGAAATCAAAAGGAAATTGTAGGGAACTGGGATCTTGTTGCAAATGGTAGTTATTTCAATAACCAATTTGAAATAAAAAGAAAATTGTATGGGACACGTGTCTCGTCGTAAACGGCAGGTTTTTTTTTTCAATTAATTTGAATAAGTATTCGAATGAATTATTTATGACTCTATTTAAATGTTAGAATTTTATTAGACATACGCTTTAAACGCTGCGTTCACGCATTACGTTCCACGGGATTTTAACCCACGACACTCGCGGGAGGAGGTCGACGCCCTACCCCAGGTTCACTGTCAAACAATGAATACCCAATTACACTTACATATAGTCAATCGCCATATCTTTTCTCATTTTTTCTTGTTTGTTTCCACTTTTCATATACATGTAGATATTATCCGTCACCATGGCCTAATTGTTAAGGCTACCTCCTCGGGACAGGGAGGTTAAAGGTTCGAGCCACACGGTAGGCGTTTGCCTGAGATTGTTTTCGTGGGACTTGGTCAATGGTCGGTTCTCGAGCTGCGAGCTATTTAGATTTAAAGGACACCGACTTATATCCGATTGGCGCCTGGCATAGTGATAGAAGTTGGGAGATTATTGTGATAATCTGTGAAAAGTGCCTCATACGCCAAACTGGCTGGCACTTTTAATAGGGGTGACACTATAACGAACAAAACCTTTCTATTTACCAATTCACTGCATTCAACGCATATTTGTCCTCACTTAAACTCTGTACGAATGTGCCTTTTAATTATAGGTTCCAGTTCTATTTCGTTCTCAATCACCGCCATGATGACGTCCATTGCCTTCGTTGTGGCCGGTAAACAGTTTTGCTAGACCGAAAACAGGGTACCAGGTGACCGGGAACATTGGCCTCAGCGTATCCGTGACGTCACCGACTGAAAAATACGTTTGGACAGTTGATATTCCTCGGACTTGTTCCTTAAAGTTTACTTATTGGTCTTACATGTGTCATGTTTCCGCTTTATCTTGGACGCATGTAAGCTCGCAAAATTTGCAGAGGTGTCCGAATATCAGTATATAATATTAAGTATATGTAGGACACCGTTGCAAATTTGTGAGTTGTTATGCCTCCTGAAATAAGCTAAAAGATCTAATGCACATTGTTGGCCTTGAAATATATTCCTTTTTCTTATTTATGTAAAATGTATGTTGTGATTTATATATGTTGTTCCTATTATTTACAAATTCTAAATTAGTGTAAATTTTGAAATTTATGAAAGCCTTTAATTAATCTACAATCTTATTCATAGTTTGAAACTGAATTAACTAATCTTTGTCAGATTTAGATATTTTTGACACGGTAGAAAGGTAACTGGGTCCCGGATGGTTTATTGGTTAAAGTGACTTTAGTCAAATTTTGGAGATCTCGAGTCCGGGGTTCGATTCACAAACGGCACCTCTTGTTTCATGGGAGCGTCCTTTGGCAAGACACTAAAGATATTTAGCCTGGAACTCGTCTTATCAGGAAAGCTGTAACAAAGCGGAAACAGCCGATGATATGGGGCCCGTTTTACTAAACAACTTACGGAAAATGTTTGCGTAAGTCATAATTGATTAACATGGATAATATCTTCAATGAAAGTACAATATTGCAATGTGACACGTCATTGGAAGCGTCTCGGAGAGACGATTCCAATGATGTGTTACTTTGCAATATTGCTTTGCCAAATATTGAAATAAAAGGACTTGTTGTTTTAGACTTACGCAAATCTTAAGCGTTAACTGTTTAGTAAAACGGTACCATGGTGTTTAACCCTATGTATAAATAATACAAGGGGTATTCTTAGGAAAGACATATCAGATGCCTTCAAACCTTGTTTGATAAAGAAAAAGCGCGCTATTTCAAAGAAAGAAGAAAAATGATGAAATGAATAATAATAACCTATCGATCCATTTATCCAGTAACTTTCGCCCTAGATATTCATTCATCGTATTTATTGTTAATTACAGAATCTTTCAAAGACACTTGAATACATCAATAGTATCCAAGTATCCACTTATAAAACAATATAGGAAAATATATATTAAACTTTTTCGATCAGATTATGAATAAAGTTCTTTTTTTGAACAATTACTTCTTTTATTCTATGTCCAAAAACATTAGATTCTGCCCCGAGTGGATACAAGTGGACTTCATTGATAGTGACCTTGTATCACCCACAAAAAGGCTGGGAAAAAACGATACATTTGATAACCCTCAATTTAACGATACCCTCGTATCTAATACGTTCATTTATCATTGGTTTTCGTTGGTTGCAATGCCTTCAATGATTAAAGGATATCACACAAGGCCCGATAGAAATATCGACATCTCGGGATTTGAACTCACGGGGATTGATCATGTGCTTTCAAGTCCTGTGCTCGAGTTACTTGGCCATAGACGTCAATGTACAAACTTTTCCATTTTTTTCCATTATTGTTCAGGAATAGTATAGAAACGTACCAATTATAAAGAAATGTGTAATATACTCACCATATATGCATATTGTATATATATATAAAGTACAATGCGCACTCTTTTGTTTGCTACTGATACCTGTGAGCAAAAGTAGGTCCGAAGCATAACTTACATTGGTTTATGAATATATTTATAAAATATAGGGTCATACACCTGTCACTTTTGAGATCCTGAATTCCCATTGACTCCAATGTCAAATCAGGCATTTTCAAGACTCTGCTGAATGAAGAATAGAGTTTAATACGCTTAGCCATATACAGAAATATCAAGTTGGACCATTAAACTCTAAGAAACTATAATAAAATCGTCTCATTTTTTGTTCTACGGAGCAAAGTGTACTAGTATCGTCCGAGGTACCGGCATTTGTGTTCATACATCCAAACAAATAGGCCTGCAATAGACAATCAAAGCAAACTTTGAGAGCATTGCAGGACTATCATCTATACAAGAAACACATCAATGTTCTACCAGGTCATCCCTTACAAGCAAAATTGTGCACCAGGGGCCCGTTTTACTAAACAGTTTACGCTTAAGATTTACGTAAGTCTAAAACAACAAGTCCTTTTATTTCAATATTTGGCAAAGCAATATTGCAAAGTAACACATCATTGGAATCGTCTCTCCGAGACGCTTCCAATGACGTGTCACATTGCAATATTGTACTTTCATTGAAGATATTATCCATGTTAATTAATTATGAGTTACGCAAATATTTTCCGTAAGTTGTTTAGTAAAACGGGCCCCAGGAGCCGAAACTCAACATTTCTAAATGGAACTACTTTTGAGTATTGCAACCCAGAAGAACCCCGTAAGAGGTGCGAGACCATAGATAATAACGACCAATTAAAACTCGCATATGTCAACAAAGTCAACTTAATCTGTAATCTGTATCTATAATCGACATTAGGTCAGTCCCTTGTATAATACCCCTGCTAACTCCTTACTACAAGCAGACGGTATCATATTTTTTTACTTGAAGCAGACGACCCTAGGAAAGCGTTGGAAACAGCTCTGCTGTTGTTACATGTTAAAAAGAAAGATTTAAAAAGCATTGTGGCAAAAGGAAGATTGCATTGTGACAAGCAATTTCCCCGTATACCACAATGCTTTTTGAAAGTCGTCTGCTGCAAGACGCACATATGTGGCGTTAGGGGGTAATGCGTTATTTGGAAAACATCGTGATGACCGTTCTAAAGCTCAAAAGAAACTGGAGTCACATGCATAACTTCTTAATATACCTAGAGGATTTAAGACGTATTCTTTATTAAAGGATAAACATGTTTTATCCGTAATATAACAGATATATTGTTGACACAGGGTTCAACCATATCAGAAAAGACGCGACACTGAACTACCGTCCAGAAAGGACTCATTTAATTTCTATTCCATCATGTACTTGTCAAACCACGTTCAGCAAATAACTAACAAATTATATTGTATGACATATAACACATTACATGTTATATACCAAATATTGCACATCACGAAAATAAACCTGGATCAACAAGAGAGCTCATGATGTTATAGAGCTTGATTTAATCAAAAACATAATATATATTATATATATTTAGTACAGTAGAGTTCAATTTCTAAAAAGACATGCATAATGAATACATTCAGAAAAGGTATTCATAGTTTTACTATTATGCTGACGACCTAAACTATTTCCCTCATACACGATTTTGTAACTGATTGAAACTGAAAGTATCAGGATCAAAAATTGAAGTGAGAAGAATGACAAATTTCCAATATGGAAAAGATAATAAACGATAATTCGCTCATTTTTTACAACTCTTCCTTTTTTCCACCGAATGTTCTAATATACCTTCTTGTGGCTGAAGTGGCTGAATTACAAAATGGTTTTAAATGGAGGAAAGAGCGAAAGCATTGGTCGTTGAACCCTTTTGCAGCCTGTTATATTATTATCGCCCTGTTATCACCCCAACTATCAATTACCGTGTTACTGCGATATTGCCTGTCCATGTTCAAGTCGAGGGCTACCACTGCAAAATATAAAGAAAATCGCTTTTCGTGTGGTACGGAGGTACAGTAACCTCTGCGTATGCCTAACATTATAGGTTTGATACCCATGCTTTGTACATGTTACATTACATGATATCTTATTATATAAAAACTGTTACAAATCATAGCAATATCGATATAAAACAAATACTTCATGACGAAGAATGATAATATTATATATGTTTGCTCAAGTGCAAATTAATGTTTAAATGTGTATTTTTAACTATTGATCAATTTTCAAAAGATGTTATCTTCTTTTGAAAATGACAAACTAGTTCTAGTTGTTCTGCTCATCGGCAAAATAATTGAATTTAGCCAACGTATTCAGCAAGGCAGGTGAGTTAGAAGACATAATGTGAATAGAACTACTTAAGACCAAAAAGGGGGAAAGAAAAACCCCAAACTCCTGAACAACAATGGTAATGGCTGCATCAACAAAATACAGAATGAAATACGGAATGAAAGTTATTGATTCCCTTTTTCGTTTGATTGACTAAAATCGTTTTTGACAAGGAACAGTTACGATTCCCCACAAAAACATTACAACATTTGAAAAAAGGAAAAAGGAAAGACTAAACACGATATGATAATGTTCACGTTACGCATGGACCGGTCAAATTGTTTTAACTGATAACTGATTGTTGTAACTGACACAACATATAGGCTGATATCATCATCACTTTTAGCCAATTATAAAGTGCATCTCCTCCTAATTAGTTCATCAGTGTCCGTACCTCTTCAAACGTTTGCGTTCACATTTGTCCGAATACAGCAATACAACAATACAGCAATGCGGTTCTCACTGTTGGTAACGTTAGTTGCAGTCCTGTTTTGCTATGTTTCATGGACAGGTGAGTTCTTTCGATATTTTCTGTTGGTTTTAATTAATGGTATTGTGCAATGCATCGCTACTCTTTGAGCGTTATTACAATGCCCGGAACCCCTGTTTTAATGGAACTGGGATCAAATATCGGTAGTACGAGATTAAAATTTAATTTTCAGGAGAGGTTGTCTTCCGTCTCGACCGACTCTTATGGCCTGTAAAGTAAGGGGTTTTCCTTTATGAATGCTGAGTTTGGCATCGTTACATTACTCAAATAGTGTCGTTACAATTTAAACGCCATTAAGCAGAAGGACCCTTTTCTATAAATGATATGCAAAGCATAGCAATATCACTTAAGTAGTGTCGATGCAATGTAAATTCCATCAACTCCTCGTTGATTTACTTTTCCACACTCCGTACACAGTCATATTTGCAAAAAGAAACATGGCAATACACAGCTTTTTCCCATCGGTCAACTTTTCATAACACCCTTTAGAATCATATCAAAATGCTTGGGCAAGTGACATACACCTTCATTAACGTTTCACCTTCGTGACTAGATTTTTAGAAGAAAAAAAAGGATTTTACTCATGGCTAACACCCACAAAATATCAGAATAAGCCCAAAAGACCACCATGTATATCATATAAGCATACAATTAACACACAAAGTAACACTCTGAATGTTCTTGAACTGCATTTAACTCTACAACGCCCACCGGAAGTAATTACCGATCAGTCTCGCACCTAGTAGTTATAACCCCTAACAATCGTATCAACTCGGCAATCCCCGTCACAAGTCGGTAGATATTTTAAGAAATGGCCGAGGTGTTCCGAATGTACCCCTTACTCCTCAAAGTGATCTCCCTTACTGGAAATAATCACTGCCTGCACAAATGTTATTTGACCATCTGCTTAGAAAAAAAAGGCGTTTAAATATGGCGATGGCATAAGAAGAAGAATATTTTTGTGCTTAATTTGTAAAGAAAACGAACTTTGTTTTTAATAAAACTGGTAAGAAATCAGCAGAAGAAGATATAATTACTAAATTAACGACTTTATCCGATAAAATTTGATAAAGAAAATTCATAAGAAGAATCATATACTTATGCTTTTCCTTGTAAAGAAAACTTAATGTTTTAAAATAAAACAGGTTGGAAATAAGCAGAAGACATTATTGCTAAATAAACGGCTAATATTAATCCGGTAAATGTGAAAAAAACCATCCAAATCTGAATGAACATCTTGTGGCGGCAGTGATCGATGCAGCCTAGCAAAGGGAGACTACTCTGATGCGTTTGTAATTACCCAATCTCTGTATTTTTATATGTTGACAGAAGCGACCACCTCGATGACGAGTCAGGAACCTGGTCTGGCACGGTCCTCTATGGTGACCCCGTCATCTCCGTACCCCATTCCAACGAAGCCCTCTATGTCAACAGAGTCACCAAGTATAACAACTACCCCAAGCAGCGCAGGTTCGTTACTCTAAATGCCTATCAAACAAAAAGGGGATTGGTCCTTTTTATCAAAGTTCAAACATGTCATAATGAAAGACCATGCATCATTCATTTCGGATCGAATCCTTCAATTTGAATTTTCCTTGAAGAGGATAGGAAATTTTAAGAAACGTTTTGCAGTCATGCGGCATTAAATGTCGATAAAAGCATATTTTTAGTAACATTCGTCTTTTTTGAAAAATGCAATTAGTTTCAATCTAACCAACGCTAAAAAAAAGGAGAAGAAAAAAATGGTCTTCTAAATATGTTTTCCAGAACTTTAATTTGTAACTTTTGTGTTGACATCACCAATCACATCATTCATGAGTCCGGACCGTTGACTCAATATGTGAATATTTTGCTCATTATCCCCGTAATCCTCTTTTATTAGTCATAAACAGACGCCACCAGTACTACTTTATCATTATCTTTTCGGGTGTTGATGCTATAAAGCCGTAAGAAATTGATATTGAAAGTTGTAAGCGACTGTTCTTCTTTATCAAAGTTTATTACGGGTTCACTCATAAAGACAGCAAGAGGGAAATTTTGTTTTTCATAACCAGCAGCACTGCCAAATCGGAACTACTTGAGTATTTCCGTGAGCTGTGAAATACACTTCGGATATAAGTGTAGGGTTACATTTTTTCGGGTAAATCGACCCTGGCGTTAACACATTATCTGAGATCGCGAGTCAAGTAATTCAATATGTATGGACGTGATAGACATCCTTTTAAATCATTTTTATCGGTAACTCATACGAAATGGCAAAATTATAAGTTGTGACATATATACTTGTTTCCTTAATCAAATCAAACGACTTTTTAGATGTCATATTTAAGATCTATTTTTGAAAACGAAAGTCAAGTGACGTCATTCTCGTGGGAAACAATATGGCTTCATCCCTATTATTCAGAGGTGATTTCATTGGATAAACCCGATGTGTTCAGATTGCAGCACTGATTGGCGAAACGCGACGGGTATTAGTCGGTGCACGAAATGCCGTCATTCAACTAATCTATTGTTGAAAACGGTATAACGATCAAATCAACTCAATCAAGTCAAACTCATACACCTATCTTTTTCGTTCTAATTTAAGGTAACACATCCGCGCACACATCTCTATCTGCCCTCGTGTCGTCACTGGTGGTTGCAGTTGGAGTAAAGTATATCATGCGGCACTGAATGGAGGACGAT
The DNA here is from genome assembly GCA_947846245.1 of Cerastoderma edule. NCBI lineage: Eukaryota > Metazoa > Mollusca > Bivalvia > Cardiida > Cardiidae > Cerastoderma > Cerastoderma edule. The sequence continues at coordinate 18,069,829 of OX401417.1, read as the reverse complement.
ATCCTATACCATGCAGCATCTTATTAAGAACAATTTGACTCTCGGATTGCATCTGTTTTCGTGTATGCAACATAAAATATAAGATTCTTAAAATTTAGGATTTCTCTGAATAATGTTGTTAAATTAATTCATAAATGACTTTGAGATTTCACGTTATGCTTGATATCTTCACTAATTGAATTAATAATTGATTATGGAGACGGATATTAACGTTGATTTTTCAATAGCATTTTCTCTTAAGTTGTGTTGATATTCTATTTGTTAGTTTTGATTTTAAAAGATATCATAATGATTAATATAAATTTGGTATGTTGTCTAGGGACAATAAATCTATTTTTTCTGTCGTAATATCATGTCATTTGATGGAACAATTAGTGAATTAAACAGAAACAATAAACATTTATGTACAATTATTGTAAAATTGTATGTACGCATGTTTATAAATGTTGTTATTTAAGAAATATATAGCAATGGACGATGAACATATCCGTGCTCAAGTCCAATTTCGAAATAAAGTTTATGAAATGTTATGTATGTTATCTATTTCTCTAACTGGACATTGTAAAATAATCCATTATTGCACGCATTCACACATATACGCACACAGTCACGCATTACTCACATACAGACATGCACAAATACGTACACACGCACACACGGACGTACACACCCACGAGCACAATAACATGTTCACATCCAGAAATTTGTGCGAATTCATAAGCACTTACGTACCTACGGAAAAACGACAGTAAGGGAAACTCGAATCACTTACTTGCCATAGTGTCCCATTATCTAAATATTTTCATTCATTAACCCTTATGGTGCTGGATTCGACTTCATGCTTATGCAAACAGGTTAGATTCGGGCCAGCCGCCAACTAAATTGGCGACTGGCCTGTGATCTACCCTGTTTGCTTATCGAAGTATTTTTCCGCATCAAAAATAAGTAGATATTTAAGGTTTTGGAAAGCAGATGACACGAGAATCTATTTTTAGAAAATTAAACAGCATTCTAAGGGTTAAGGAATGTTCATTACATTAATGAAAACCACTGTTGCCAAAGAAGAATTTACTATTTATCGAGAAAACATAAGAAAGTTAACAAATGGAAAGAAGAAACAGTAAATGATGTATAGTTTGCCCATGGCCCGGTTTACTGTTTATCTCTATATGATAACTGATGCAAATACGCTGTTATCACAACCACTTTCAGTCCATTATAAAGAGCCTTACATGTACCTCCCTATTAATCAATCAGCGTCCGTACTTCTTCAAACATTTGCGTTCACTGTTGTTCGATTCCAACAATATAGCAATGCGGCTTTCCCTGTTGGTAACGTTAGTTGTAGTCCTGTATTGCTTTGCATCATGGACAGGTAAGTGGGTTCTTTATTTTTGTGTGTTTTAATGTGTTACTATTTGTGTGATATTGCGAGGCCTGGCTGTTCATTAATGAAGAAAGACCCCTGTTTTGATGGAATTTAGAGCGTCGGGCACCAAACATGATGGTCGTGTGCTTTCGTGAGAACCGGGCCTGTCATTTATCTACATCCTGTATAAGTACTGGTTATGTATCCAGAAGCCAGAATCAAGATTGATAAATCTAAGTTGTAAGAATTTGCTTCACGATCGATGTAGAATATAAAAGCTTAGAATTGTATTTGTGTGTGGAAATTTGGTCACCTTAACACAACCAAAATATCTTTATGATTCGTAACCACGCTGCTATCTAGTCGATTATCCAGGTCGATGTTGAATTGAATTGAATTGTATTTACTTTGCCATTTTTGACAGAATTTTTGTTATATAATTGCTGTCAGCGTCTCTACATCTGTATGCTTATTGATACACTCAAGTCCAAATCAGTATACAAGACATTAACATGTAAGAAACAATGAATATTATGTACTCCACCTCCTGTGTTCTCTAAAGAATCAAAACTTTTTACTTCATCTAAAATCCATATATGTACGTAGGTACAATTATCATACTCGGTTTAGTGAGATATATTAGCTCGTTATTGACGAAGCTGTGTTGTGTTAGCATTTATCACGTCATTTGAGACAGTATTTGTGTTGACTCAAAACATGCTTGAACTTTAGTCTGAACAAAAACAAAAATGTTGAGGAAGAGTTCATTTCTAGGTAACAGCTTAACTTCGATGTTTGTGTTCATACCAAGAGCTGAGCAATAAATACGAGTTTAATCAAGGCATACTACTTAAGGGCGTCTTGAGAACTCGGTTACTTATACACAGGACAAAGCATTTCCTATCATATTCACTTGTTAAGGGGTAGAGAGTCGTCCTTCGGACTCGTGGTTATTGGGTTCGAATCCCGTGAGTAGGGGGATCTGCCTTGCAGCCTTTCATTAATCCACATTCGTCGGGAGCATTGGTTATGTATGAAGAAAACAGAATCATAAGTTAAAAATCGGTGTACAAACAAATAAGTTTAAAATAAACACAAATTATTTGTAGTGAGAGACTTCTAAGTCATGTCGCAACAACTTAGTGAATCATCTGGATAGAAATTGAACAAGCTGTGTTATCGAACTATGGATCTTTACTTAAGTAATATAAATCCCTATCGTCATACTTATAAAGGTCAGACGATTTTGTAGTTATATTAACGATACTATGTTTTTTTTCTTCTAATGTTAACAGAAGCCGCGCCCTTGTCGGCAAGTGTTAAACCGTCTAACAGACCTTCAAACGCACCTTCAAGCAGACCGTCGAACAAACCTTCATACGGACCTTCAAACAGATCTTCAAACAGACCCTCAAACAGACCTTCAAGCAGACCGTCGAACAAACCTTCAAACAGACCTTCAAACAGACCCTCAAACAGACCATCGAATAGACCACGTGGTTCAACAAAGAGGCCTTACAATGCAGGTACGTACTGTCAGTTATGAGCCTTTCAGCTATTCTCAGGAATTAAGCCAATTTCCTTCTATAGAAGTTACCTTGCCCATGTATCTCCCATGGTTAAAGACTCTGGATGAGTTTTCTCGGAGGTTGAGGTCATGTAACGCTCGTGGAACGTTTATAAATGCAAACTTCAGAGCTTTATGCAATGTAATAGATAACATGAAGGTATATGTAAAAACGTTGTAGATAGATAGCACAATCGGATCAGTGGACGACAGCCTTTTTCATTGGTCGGATGTGTTTGTGTCAGTGAGAGATCATTTGGTTTGGTTTTTACAGAATCTTAAGAAGGTTATTGGCCTACGCATTTTGTTTCTGTATGACATTTGGTAAATTGCTGCCCAGTGGAATCTGTCGTTGCATTCATCAACATCATACTATTGACCCTTTTTGATAACGACATAAAGACCTAGATACCTAGCCAGCCATCTTCAATTATTAGTCATGTTTTATATCGTTCTAATTTAAGGTAACACATCCGCACACACATCTCTATCCGCCCTCGTGACATCACTGGTGGTTGCAGTAGGAGGAAAATATATAATGCGGTACTGAACGGAGGCAAATGTGAAATGCTATACAACAGCGTGTGAAGAATAAACTGACTCATGAATTGTATACTTTAAGTAAATCTATCAAGCAACAACCTAATCGCCTGACTGATACCACCTACCCGATAATCATTAATTAATATATAAATATTAATGTAAAAAAAACTATGTTAAAAAAATACTTTACTGTATTGTTTTTAATTCATTATGCTTGTCATAATGATATGTTAATATGTAAGCAACAACTTGTATACGTTACGCTAATAAACTTTTGAACTTGAACTTGATAAACATAAATGATGTCAGGTCAAATCGTCAGGTGACGTATCAAATGATCACCACTACCGGATCTACTTTTGACCTACATAAACGACCGGCGTATCGATACAACATGGAGTCATGTATAACTCAAATGATTTTTGAATTTTTGATATCAAAATGGAAAAGAAAAATTAATTGATTAAATATGTAAAAGAGAAATAAAAAATGTTGAAATGTATACGAAAGCCCGAATTGTTGAGCAAATTCTCTAGATTTCCCAGTTATAATTGTGATTTGACCTAGAATCAGAATGTCTTAATTTCTTTACAATGCCTTGCTATACTTCATATCAACCAAATCATTTTCAAAATCGCTATGTCAGAAGGATTAATCGCTCCATATAAGCAATCAGTCCTTTGGTCATGATAAATCTGTTTTCGACCATATTTAAACCGTTCATACAGGCTTGAGAACCACGTGGCCAATGTTTACGGCCTTGGCCTGGCTCTGACCTGTTTGCATAAGGATGAATTCAGTTACAGCTGTTGTGCGAAAGTTTGCTCTATCTTCCCCTCATACCAAAATAGATAAAGAAGATATACGTTAAATTGGTTCAATATATCAATACCGGGCCTTTATCACTGAATAAACATACTGATATCGTTTATAAATGTACCATACACCAAGACAACATGTCTCACATAGAAAAATGTTTGTAGCGATAGATTGGAGATGAAAAGGCTGTTCTGCGGATAGTGATGTTAATATTGATGATAATGATGATATGATGATAATGATCATAATAATAATGATGGTAATGGTGTTAATATTGATGTTCATACTGCTGATGATGATTATGATGATGATGATACTACTGCTGATAATACATATGGTGATGTAGTGATAATGATAATGATGACAAAATTGATGATGATGATGATGATGATGATGATGATTTTGGTAATGATGATGATAACGATGATAATATTGAATCTAATAATGATGGTGATAAATATGATGATATTGGTGATGATTATGTTGATACTAATGATGATTGTTGTAATGATGATGATATTGATGCTAATAATGATGATGATGGTATACATATATTGGTGATGATGATGATAATGATGATATTGATGAATATGGTGACGATGATATCTGCATAACCTTACTTAAATAGAGTTGTGTGGTGTAACGACTACCCTAATGCTGAGTGGTTATAAATAGTTGTGCTCTACCTATACTCATCAATCGTCATTTACTTAAAGTCATACTTGCTCTCATTTACAATTAAATTGTGAAAGTTCTAGAATAATTGAAGATCAACTTTAAAGTACTTAAAATTCCTTACAGAGGAAATGAGACTTAAACATCGTCACATGATGCTTTTAAGAGAGTGAATACTATAAGGTTTGTTTACAAATGGCAATAAAACAAGGTCAGTCGAGAAACGTTGAGAACCAATAAAACCCCCCAAAAATCTCCTTTTTTGAATGTTCACGTTGTAATTATTGGAAAAATGACAGTATTTTATGCGTTTCATGTGATCTTTCTAAACAGGTGATTGCCACTTATTAATCAGAGCGCTTCTTGCTATTTTAGATGTTACTCGAATGTAAACAATGAAATTAAATTGGTGGGCACCAAATTTGTGAAAACAGCACTTTGAAAAATAGAAAATGAATATTACAGGCGTTATATTGTCATGATCCAGTGATTTTTCGCTATGTTTCAACATAATCTATCATAATTTATGACTCATATTACCCAGTTTTGCAGTTTTTCTGAGCGCTAGTATGCTTTTAATGAATAGCATAGATGCTATACCATCATAATATCTATCTTGGCTGGTTCTTATCAATGTGTGTTACTGTCGTTTACATGACAACGCTAAGTGGGAGAGTCCATTACAGCACTCATAACGTCTCTTCATAAGCTCATCGTCAAGTTTTCTCAAGGGCAAGATAAACATTCCAGACTATCTGTTTTAAAACTGACAGAGACAAATGAGATGGTCACTTGTTCAAATATAGACCAAAGCACCCCGTATACGTCTGCGTTTACTCCTATAGGCCCCTTGATTAGCGACGTTATCTTTGATATCCCCAATACGAACCATAGTGAGTTTACATACATGGTGAGTGTACAATTCACCCATATAACTCCTGGATACATTAGAGCCGCTGATCTGTTTATTTGTTTTATATCTTCACAACCACCTTTCCCAAACACCAAATTTTCGACTGTTCCAATTTGAAAGAGTTTGCAGACGACATCATTTCAAAATGTGATAACATTGGAAAAATAATCTTCCGATAGGACAGAAAACATTGTGGGAAAAGGAAAAATTGCTCGTCACGAGCAATTTCTCCTTTTCCCACAATGTTTTCTAGAGTCGTCTGCAATTAAGTGGTTAAATGTCGGTATTGTTTGGTAATGGGTTAAGCTAATGAATTTATACTTCGTAGCTACCATTGCGTTCGATAGGTGAGCGTCTGTCGTTACCGATGACGTAGACCTCTAGGCAGGCTGGGTATCTACTGTTACGATCTGAACACATCGGGTTTATCCAATGAAAACACCTCTGAAATAATAGGGACGACGCCATATTGTTTCCCGCGGAATGACGTCACTTCACTTTTTTTTCAAAAATAGTTCTTAAATGTGAAATCTAAAACGTCGCTTAATTTGATTAAGGAAACAACTTTATATTTCACAGCTTATAATTTCGCCATTTCGTATGAGTTACCGATAAAGAAAATAATCTAAACGGATGTCCCACTCTTCAATACACATTGGACTACTTAACGTTCGCGCTTATAAAAGGTGCAATGCGCCGGGGCCGATTTACCCGAAAGATTATAACCCTACACTTATATCCGAGGTGTATTTCTCAGCTCACGGAAATACACGAGTAGTTCCGATTGCTACTGTTAATGACAGCTATATTGTCAGGTAGACATAAGCACACCAGAATGATTTGGTCTATAAGTAGGTACCTATTCGTATTACCCTAAATTAACCTACCTTTATTTTACCTAATTCACTACATATACTTCCTCATTAAACGTAGGCAGTTATTTAAGGTTTTGGAAACCAGACGATTAAAAAATCTACATTTTAGAAAATTACAAAGCATTCCAAAGATTAACAATCGCTTCAATATCAATTAATTTAGAGCAGTACTTGTACTCTTCCAACAAGTTTCTACAGTTTACCATCAATTACGTTTAAAGCGACGTAAGACGGAAGAATGATTTGCTCAGATTGAATCGATTTTGAGATTGAGCCACGCCGATTGACTTGTTGGCGATAAAATAAATTTCTGACACTCGTAAAAGGGTATGTGCATTCCTGAACCGTACGTTTTATCCGTGTACAAACTACTTTATAAAACGCACGAACTGAAACAAACTCGGTACTTTCCAGACGTGTCTGTATAACTTGATTTAGGTTTGCGACAATTTCAAGGATGTCTGTTTTATCAGTGACTGTGAAAACCTCATTACGATTTAAATTCCCCCCTTCTGAGTCGTTTAACATGTAATGACACATTCACTAACTTGTGCGAAACACTCTGTCT
>OX401417.1:17655000-18060000 GCA_947846245.1 Cerastoderma edule | reverse complement strand
TATAGAAAAATTATTGTCATTAACATATCGATGTTTCATTTGATCATGTATCTGATCGGACAAAATCTATTAAAATCCGAAAAAAAGGAAGACAAAAAACAGACGAGACATATTAATTGGGTATTTTGTGATATTGGATAATTATATAATAAAGATATTTAACCAGTTGTTTGTTCGTCAGAGGTAGTTAGATATATTGAATACCCAAATTTGCTATTATGTGTCCTCTATTTTTTCATACGACCTTTAAAAACAATAAAAAAAAACCCCAAAAAAACCTGAAATACTGCATGATAAATGGTATGAATTGCCCCTATTTTTTATATCTCTGGGCGTATTATATGTCTCGACCACTTGGGCTGATATGACGTGTACATACAGTATTTAATTATTACTGATAAGCTCTCCTTTTTAAAAAGACCCCAGATGTTAGAAAAATACATTGCTTTCGCCATTCTAATCTGCGCTTTTTCAAAATACCTCATATAAATAACGTAACAAGACACCTATCTAGCCATAATGCTCGAGCAAAATGCATTCCCATTCCAGTTTCCATATGCCATGACCGCTATTTCGATATGGTATTACGAAGTGCATTGTATAGAAGAACCACAATGGAAACAAAGAGACACATTACGTTTCCCTTTTTTATGTAATCCTTTTTGTTGGTGTGTTTTTATGGTTTATCAGTATTATACCTTTTGTGATCCACGTTTATTTATATTTTTATTGCTCTGTTTTTGCCATGTAATGTTATTGTTTTTTACCGAATAAAATAAATTCATATATCCTTCGATAACTCTTAAGGTATGCCTCTCTTTGTGTAGACCTCGGTTTTGGCAACACACCCTTTGGCATACCCAAATTACTATGACTTGGCCCTCTGTTTTGATATGACAGCGGAACCGTGCCCATGGGTACAGACACACGTTCCTTTATAAAAACCCGAACAGCGGGACGTGCAGTCATAGTCTCGCAGAGAACACGGAACTTCAATCAAGGTGAGTTTAAGTGGTTATTTATCATGATATGAAATACTGACATTCAATACTTAATACAGAAAAGAAAAAGCTTTATTGTGCATTTATTGATTTATTGATTTTAGAAAAGCTTTTGATAGTGTTTATCGAAATGGATAGTGGTTCAAATTGATGCAACTTGCAACATCTACGAAAATTGTTTATATGTTAAAAGCCATGTACAAAGATGTAAAAGCTAGTGTTAGACATCAAGGGGATATTAGTGAAAGCTTTTTGAGCTTGAGCGGTCTCAAGCAAGGGGAGTCGATGTCACCTCTTCTATATATTTTGTTTATTAATGATATGTATGAGAGTTTCATGTCTAATACAAATAACTATTTTACCTTAGATGATCTCTGTTTTTATTTCATATTGCTGATGCTGCTGCACTTTTTTCATATTCAAAAGAAGGATTACAACTTCTTTTAGATAATCTTAAAACTTATTGCGATCGATGGGGTCTAACATTAAAAACAGATAAGACAGTAGTAATAGTTTGTCAAAAGGGGCGCCCAAGTCCGGATCTAGAACTATTATATGATGGATTAAAACTTAAAAATGTAACTAAATTTACTCATCTAGGTGTCACACTATCTGACAACGGCAAATACTTCATTACGCAGAAGAAACTGTCTGAACAGGCCTCTAAGGCACTATTCGCACTAAATACTACACTTAATCAACTGTCTCTTAATATTTCAGAGAGACTTCAATTGTTTGACTCTCTAGTTTTACCAATCATGATGTACGGGGCTAATGTTTGGGGTTTTCACAAAGCTGATGATGTCGAAAAAATACATTTAAAGTTTTTGAAACAGATACTTTGTGTAAGAAAGCAAACACCCACCGCATCTGTTTACGGTGAATTTGGAAGATACCCCCTTCAAGTTTTACGAAAATTTTCAATTAAGAAGTACTGAATCCGGATAAATAAATCCCCGACTTCCCTAATGTACAACATATTTTATATGAAAGATAATGGCGTCTATGTTAATTACTTGTATAAAGAAATTGTTAAATTGCTTGACTCAATTGGTTTAAGTTATATGTAAAATAACACTGTACCTAATATAGATGTCAAAGTCAATAGACCTTCGTATTAAAGATGTGTTCATTCAAAATTGGTTCTCAGATCTAGAAGGTTCTCGAAAGCTTGGATGCTACGCATCTTTCAAAACTACTTTCGTGTTGGAAGAATATCTTAATGGTATCAGTAAAGAAAAACATAGAATAGCACTTTCTAGGTTAAGATGTTCTTCTCATCATTTGGAGATAGAGTCAGGAAGGTATAATGATACTCCTATAGAGAATAGAATATGCAAAATGTGTCAGCAGAGCGCTATAGAAACCGAGTACCATTTTACACTTGTTTGTCCTTTTTATCGTAATTTGAGAACGCAACTGATACCAAAGTTTTATCATACATGGCCTACTTATGACAAATTCAAACTATTGTTAAACAATCAAAAGAAGAAAATTGTATGTAACTTAAGTAAGTTTATATATTTAGCGAGTCAAGTTCGGGAAACTGAAATTACCCAGCTTTAACAATGTTAATTTATTACTAATATGAATGGTTAATTGTCTTTTTATATATGTATACCCATACATAAACACATTTATTAATAGCATTCTCACACTTTTCTCCTTAAGGAATGATATTAATGTAAAAGTGTAAAAAAATACTATGTTCAAAAATACTTTACTGTATTGTTTTTTTGTTTGTTTTTTTAATTTATGGTGTTTGTCATTATGATATGTTTATATGTAAGCAACAACTTGTATAAGTTATGCTAGTAAACTTTTGAATTCTGTTAATTATAACAACATCGTTTATGCAGAAGTTAGGTGTTAAACAAATGGGTAATTGTTTAAGATCGATTAGTGGTATGCTAAATTGAAATGATCAGAATCAGAGAAATCATAACATGATATGAAATACTAAAATTCAAGTAGCGTAGAAAGATGACGTTAAAAAGAATGAAAACGAAGTTTTGAAATATTTTACTATTTTACTATCTTTTTTCATATATAGTAATCTTTATGTAAAATACAATTCGTTATGCAGGCGATATAAGTACTGCATAAAATTAGTCTTTATTTAAAATTGATTTGTGATATGCTAAATTGAAACGATCAGAATCAGAGAAATTATTATAAAGCTACTATTTATATCCTGCAATATCAAATAGATTTTTAAAGCAAATTAAAAATGAAAACAGAACAAGAAATGAAAATGAAATCATTGACGTTATTAGCAAATGTCCTTTATCCTTTGTTGTCATGAATAATTTTTTTAAGCTTACAATGTACAAAAAGGAGAACGGTATGTGATTTAAGTTGATTTTTAAATTTTGAATTATGTTATGAATTATTTCAAGTCGTAGTACTCCAATTAGATAAAGGAGGTAAGGTTACCAATATTTCATCCCTAACGTGGTTGGCATGTTATGACTTTAAAGAATTTTCGGATTTCTTTCTTTTTTAAGCTAATCATATCATTCTTCACGAGGAATGGTGTGTATTCAATTTAAATATGGACCAACACATATTACTGTATTTCTATTTCTTTATTCTATTATGTCAAATGGAATGCAACTATGAAAGCTAAAGTATGTATGTGTCTTGATTATAAACCTTTTGAATTTAATAAAAGATATAAATATGTTCAAAGCGCGTTCTACACTATAGCTTAGGTCGTCTAGGAGGAAAACTCAACCCTTGTTAATTTGGTATATTCTCGCAGACGTTGATTTTTAAAAGCACATACGGCAGACTATTCAAGAACATTTTTTTTTAACTTTGTCACATCGGTATCAATCCTTTATCACAAAGCAATCGTTCTTTGTTCAGATTAGGCCACTCACATATTCCAGAAAGGGTTCACAATGTATTCGTGTTAATGAAACGTATCGAACACTGTGCCAAAATTAGATATGAAAATCGTTGGGAGTGTTTGTTTGTTTGTTTTGGCACGAGGCATTAAATTCCAATTTGGCTGCATTTAACAGTGTGTTTTGATTTGTTGAGAACTTTCCTTTAGGAAGGCAAAACAGACCCAATTCATATACGAAATCCCTTGGCTTTCATTCGCTATTCTCCAGGGGTCCTTGCGTAAGTCTAAAACAACAAGTCCTTTTATTTCAATATTTGGCAAAGCAATATTGCAAAGTAACACATCATTGGAATCGTCTCTCCGAGACTCTTCCAATGACGTGTCACATTGCAATATTGTACCTTCATTGAAGATATTATCCATGTTCATCAATTATGACTTACGCAAACATTTTCCGTAAGTTGTTTAGTAAAACGGGCCCCAGTGCGTATTATTCAATGTTAGATATCTACAGTTTTACAGTTTTTACTTCAACATATCAAAACATCTATATCAGTTATAACAGCTTTGATTCAAACGGTATGATTCCCTGGGTACCGTTTTACTAAACAGTTTACGCTTAAGATTTGCATAAGTCTAAAACAACAATTCCGCTTTTATCCATATTGGGCAAAGCAATATTGCAAAGTAACACATCATTGGAATCGTCTCTTCGAGAGGCTTCCAATGACATGTCACATTACAATATTGTACTTTCATTGAAGATATTATCCATGTTAATCAATTATGACTTACGCAAATATTATCCGTAACTTGTTTAGTAAAACGGTAGGCCCATAATGATAACATGCCTTTAGGTACATAGCGTTGGGCCCGGTTACCAATGCCGCGCCTCTATAAAGAGGTACTTTTTCTTTTTCTATCCACATACGTACATGTAAAACGAAAAGAATGCCAACTCCTGTTTATCTCTTATTTTTAACCTACACCTTCAAAAGCTTCACTGTATTAGACCAACATCGCATAGGGGCAATGGTTTCAGAAGAATTGTGTTATCTATTGTTGCATATTAATCATTTTCAGATGAAAGGAATTACCATTTGTGTCGCAGTAGCAGTTATTGCTTGTATTGTCTTTATAAGCGGTAAGTTTGGTTATATCTGGTATATTTATTTATTTATTTATTCATTATTTTTGGTTCTTTTTACATCTCGTCAACATTGTTTCAGTTATGTTGCGATGCCCGACTCTAAATGATTTAGGGAGATCCCATACTAAACAATCTATAAATGCTGGTTAAGCCGGGTAGAACCATCGGCACTCTGTAAGTCAGTCGGAAGACTACCTCTCATGAAAATCCAAATGCCGTCACCGGGATTTGAACCAACGCGGAGTGGGACCAGGGACCATGTGATTTAAAGTTCTGGCTAGCGTTTTACTAAAAACTTTTAGAAAAATATTTGCGTAAGTCAAATCTGATAAACATGGATAGTAGCGTCAACGAAACTACAATATTGCAATGTGACAGGTCATTGGAAGCGTCTCGGAGAGACGATTTCAATGACGTGTCACTTTGCGATATTACTACGCCCAATTTGGAAAAAGAGGAATTGTTGTTTTAGACTTACGCAAATCTTAATCGTAAACTGTTTAGCAAAACGGTACCCTGCACTGTAACTAATAGGCTCAAGTATGTGGTCTAACATCATTTCTAGCATACTCATCGTTCTTTGTAATACCATTCTAGATGTATTCCAGTCGTAGTCTTAATCGTTTGGACATGAACTCGTTTTTCCTTCGTAAAGCTTCTGCCATTATGAGAAATGTTATAAGGGATGTAATTTCTGCGATAACTCGTTTTTCCTTCGTAAAGCTTCTCCCATTATGAGAAATGTTATAAGGGATGTTATTTCTGCGATAACTCGTTTTTCCTTCGTAAAGCTTCTGCCATTATGAGAAATGTTATAAGGGATGTAATTTCTGCGATAACTCGTTTTTTTTTCTTCGTAAAGCTTCTCCCATTATGAGAAATGTTACTAGGGATGTAATTTCTGCGATAACTCGTTTTTCCTTGAGGACTCGTTTTTCCTTCGTAAAGCTTATCCCATTATTAGAAATGTTATTAGGGATGTAATTTCTGCGATAACTCGTTTTTCCTTCGTAAAGCTTATCCCATTATGAGAAATGTTATTAGGGATATAATTTCTGCCAGAACTCGTTTTTCCTTCGTAAAGCTTCCCCCATAATGAGAGAGGTTAAATGGGATGTAATTTCTGCGATAACTCGTTTTTCCTTGAGGACTCGTTTTTCCTTCGTAAAGCTTCTCCCATTATGAGAAATGTTTTTAGGGATGTAATTTCTGCGATAACTAGTTTTTCCTTGAGAACTCGTTTTTCCATCGTAAAGCTACTCCCATTATGAGAAATGTTATTAGGGATGCAATTTCTGCCAGAATTCGTTTTTCCTTTGTAAAGCTCCTCCCATTATGAGAAATTTCATAAGGGATGTAATTTCTGCGAGAACTCGTTTTTCCTTCGTAAAGCTCCCATTAAGAGAAATGTTATTAGGGATGTAATTTCTGCCAGAACTCGTTTTTCCTTCGTAAAGCTTCCCCCATAATGAGAGAGGTTAAATGGGATGTAATTTCTGCGATAACTCGTTTTTCCTTGAGGACTCGTTTTTCCTTCGTAAAGCTTCTCCCATTATGAGAAATGTTTTTAGGGATGTAATTTCTGCGATAACTAGTTTTTCCTTGAGAACTCGTTTTTCCATCGTAAAGCTACTCCCATTATGAGAAATGTTATTAGGGATGCAATTTCTGCCAGAATTCGTTTTTCCTTTGTAAAGCTCCTCCCATTATGAGAAATTTCATAAGGGATGTAATTTCTGCGAGAACTCGTTTTTCCTTCGTAAAGCTCCCATTAAGAGAAATGTTATTAGGGATGTAATTTCTGCCAGAACTCGTTTTTCCTTCGTAAAGCTTCCCCCATAATGAGAGAGGTTAAATGGGATGTAATTTCTGCGTTAACTCGTTTTTCCTTGAGGACTCGTTTTTCCTTCGTAAAGCTTCTCCCATTATGAGAACTGTTATAAGGGATGTTATTTCTGCGATAACTCGTTTTTCCATCGTAAAGCTTCTCCCATTAAGAGAAATGTTATTAGGGATATAATTTCTGCGAGAACTCTTTTTTCCTTGAGAACTCGTTTTTCCTTCGTAAAGCTTCTCCCATTATGAGAAATGTTATTAGGGGTGTAATTTCTGCCATCGCATTTTGATTTGTTGTATGATCCAACAAGGGTTCGAACATTCTCTTATTTTAGCTGAAACAACAACATCTATGATTAAGAATTCTTTTTGGAATATTATTGGCCTATATTGTGTTTTTCATAAATGATAATAGAAACTTGAACGATACGTGAACACATTCCTATTAGTCTTTGTCAAAACGACCAACAAACAAAAACAAACGAATTTTAATCGTAAGAATGAAAAAGATGACACGGCAAATAGGGACCTTTAACTCCATGAATTTGGGTAAAAATAGAAAAATGAAAAGGTTAAACGGATACAAGTAGTAAGAGATGTACAGTGAAGCCTCGTTTATCCGGACCCCGATTATCCGAATGTCTCGCAATCCGAACGAAATTGTAAGGGACGGAATTATTTGACCAGTTTGTTGCAAACAACTTTTGAAATTATTGTGGGAAAAGGAGACATTGCTCGGCACGAGCAATGTCTCCTTTTCCCACAATGTTTTCTGCCATATCAGAAGATTATCTTTGAATTTCATCACGATTTGAAATGTTGTCTGCAAACTCTTCCAATTTGGGACGGTGGACAATTTGGCGTTTGCTAAAGTGTTATAAGTATACACGTGCATACAGACCGTTTATGTCTTAATGTGTATAAGAACATGCTCTACTTCAATAATCCGGATGAATCGGTAATCCGGACATTTTGTTGGAAAAGGACGTGTTCGGATTAACGAGAACTCACTGTACATTCTTTATTCCTGCATTTAATGCAGTGCTTTTCAAACGTCCCCAACTAGTCAAGGATTACTTGATTATCTTACTTCAATCCTTTTAACACATGTGTATTGTCTTACCCCTTGGGTTGAATTTAGTATGAGATCACAAGAGGTACTTAAAACCACATATTATTTCTCTGGTGTTTTTGAATGAAAATATTAGAATAGCCTTCATCTGGAAGCCTCTTACAAGAGTATGGAAAAACTATACTTTCCCGATGATAAAGTAGATAATCAAACGAGTGTAAGGAATTTGAATTCTCTTTGGCGACCACGTAAATCAATTGCAGTCATAACACGAAACACAAAAACAAATTTAACACATATTGTCAGTATGAATAGACTAAGATAGAACCCAATCCTTTGTTCCAAATAAGTAGAAGAAACCAGACCAATTTTCCGGCTTTATTGAAAACTGAACAACATGGGTGTGTAGATTCTCATCGATGTTCAATAAAACATCACACTATATTTTATTACAGATGTAGGTTCTGCGTCAAGCACAGCAGCGCCGATGTCGACTGCACATTCCAGCACGAGCAAGGGTGCCGTTAGTGGTAGTAGCACAAGCGCCTCTGGTAGCACGAGCAAGGGTGCCTTTAAAAATAGTAGTCCAAGCAACACAACTTCACCTGGTTCGGGTGAGTAAATCTACTGTTATGTTTTGTTGGCATTTTGCCACTTAACCCCTTACATCCTAATGTATTACTTTGTCCATGGGTAGGGCGTTGGCTTCGTGACTCGAGGGTCGTGGATTCGAATCGTTTGAGTAGCGGGATATACCTTGCGACATTTCCTTCAGCCACATTCGGCGCGAGTACTGGTCATACATTCAGGAAGCAGAATCGAGAGTGTTTTATCAAAGTTGTAAAAACTTGAATCACAATCGATGTAAAATTGAAAATAAGAAAGTTTTAACGAATCATTAAGCAACAATTAACTTTTATAAAAAGGATGTATTTTCTTTTGAAGAGCAATTCATACTCTTAAAGCAAATGTGGATTTCATTCCCGCATTGCTGTGTTCCTATCGTTTGTATTGCCGCTAAACCTGAACGACATAGTCCATTTTGGACGCGTTTTTACAGGTGGTATTTATACCGGTGGCCTGATCTGAGAATCATTGTTGGCTTGAAACCTCTTTTTGAATGACATGATAACAACTCGCCAGCTGATTAGTTTGGGACAATACGCTTTAAAGCCGTTTTTATTCACTTTCGATCAATATTCCGATTTTGTCTGGTACCAACTAAGTACTACATACGCACGCAAACGCTATTTTTTTTTACTGATAATCCCCCGGTCTTTCTCGGCATTTTCTGACTATCGATATAACAGAAAAATGTCTTTCATTTCTTTTCCAGGTTCTCTAGGATTGACGGCGTCCGTCGCCACCATGCTGACCGGATGCGTCATTGCCCTGTACATGCTGTAACACGTGATCACGTCATGTGACCAATATGGCGGGATGTCATACCATTAATCGGGGCTTCCGCCTTTAATTACCTACTCTACACCTTCCTGTCTGTTGTAAGATCTGCTGAATTGATCTGTTGACTTTATATTGTTATTTCAACAATTCATTGTTCCATGCTTTCTATACATTGTTCTAAATTGAGCTGAGGATTATAAGACAAACTATTGTATGGTTTTAAAGACGTCACGTGACATGTGGACATTTTTGAGCGGATACAAACAAAATGGCGAAAAAAAAAACGACAACGACAAATCGACTGTTAGGAAAATATTTTGTTTGCAAGAATCTTAACAAGAAATTGTAATTCATAATTTTTTTGGCTTTTCATCTGATATCATAACTTTGTGGCAGTTATTCAAATAATGTTAAACTGGAAATAAATTATGACGTCGACAAAAAAGTTCCGTACATATCATAGTTTACTCGATAGTTTTGTAAATTTACTTAAAATAGCCAAATCATAGCTGGTAGCAGAGATTATTATAATTCATGGGGAAGTAACCGCTTTGAGGAATTTGATACAAAACATGTCTTAATATGACGAGAGAAATGTTGTTGATTTTTCTCTGAAAAGATATGCAACAGGTGACTCCCCTTTTGTGTTAAACAATCCGTCCTGTGTAGAAGTATATGTTTAATTTATATGTGAAAATATTTATTCTAATTTTGTATGATCTTTAAAGGATTTGGATGGTGTTTTATGACGAGATAATACTTTGTTGTTTTTCTCTGACTAATAAACACCATTTTGTTACTCTCTGTTCGGATTCTTTTTTCAGCTTACCAAATATTGTCCATGTACAAAATCACGATATATTTCAAATGACATAAAGAACTTCTTTTTTCAGTGTTTTGTTTAAATTCATTTGATAAGCAATTGTCAGTTAACATTTCATATTTTTGAAAATTGATCGGTCCTGACCTTGCTGGCCTACATTTTGCGCCACCCAAACTTATTTTGATGCGGATTAACACATGCGTAAATGGATGGACGTGAACGTTTATATCGATTAACTAGGAGGCCTCTAAAGGCGATCTACGTGCTTGCGTGTCCTGAGTCAAAAAAGAAATGAAGTGTATGTCTTATTTGGGGATAAACTACAAACGATAGTTGTATGGTTTTGACGCAAAGGGAACATAATTCATTGTTAGAGGGAACATGTAAATATCTAAATAGACAATATAACCGATCATTGGACGACAACGTCTTTCACTGATCGAAATTGATTGTGCCTTAGAAAGGTTAATTTGCTCGGTTCGTTACATTGGTGGCAGCGGAAGGATGAAGACTTCTTCTATCGGAGTTGCCTTTACCACGTGTTTTCAATGTCATAGGCTTGGAACGAGCCTTCTCAGAGTATTAATGCACATGAAGGACCCTAATATATTGATATAGAGAACATGTTGGTACTGAAATAGGCAAAACAACTGAGCAGTAGATAACAGTGTTTTTCACTGATTGGCTGTAATGACATACACTTCTTACACATGTATAAATGAACACAAACATATTTAAAGTTCTACAGACACCCCCCATAAATGGGGAGGCAACGAAGTGATATGAAAATAAAAACTCGAAAGAAGCAAGAAAGTAACCACAACAATAGACAAACAGAAAAAGACATAATTAAAAATTTAAAAAGAAAGTGTCGACTGCGATTTCTCTGTCGAATGTTAAACGTAACGCCGTTATAAAGCATGGGTTATCATATACCACCATGACCGGAAAGGTGATGGTCAACTCATGCGGGTACACAATGTGGCAATCACTCGCAAAAGTGTGTAAAAGAAAAAAAAAATACCTGTTCGAAACCATCTTGTTCGGACATAAGATAGTAAATATTGGTCATGTGAATTCCCCGCATGAGATTGTTATTACAAATATTTTAACGCTCATTACTCCCATACCACATATCTCCGAGGTAGTCCGAAAGGGTAATGGGTTCTTCTCCCAGTTGACGCAAAAGCGGGGTACCTATGTATGCCAAAAACAAACAAAATATATATATATTAGAAAATACATTAAACTGATGGGTTGATAAAGTAACTGTTAGCAGAATACAAGGTCGAATAAAGATTCAAAGTCAACGACATGTTAACCACGAAAGTCATTGCAGAACCTGTGAAATTATGACAGAAATGTCCATCCGTACTTTCATGAAATTGAACAATACATGCATTCTTTATCAAGCTATTGCTTTTATCACCCATTTTCTTATAGGTCTTGTTACAGTGGTCATATATTTTGCATTCATATGCAACACAAGCTTCTATTTGATAGAACGAACAAACATTAGCAATATTTGATCATGTAAGGTTTCTCTTGATATCCATTTTGTTAAAGAAATGACGTCATAGTGATGATGTTTCTCGATTTTACGTCATAAAGTAGTACTAGAGTGCACATGACTATATACCGGCCAACTGTTTTTGCACAAAGAAAAGTGGGTTTTTTTTCTCACCTATCTCCAGCTATAATGTGTATCTAGTTTTGCTCATAACATTGAGATATTCTTTTACAAATTTGTCTAGGTCAAATCTTTTATTGAAGACCTATTTCGGTAAAGAAACGACAACTCTTATATGCTGTCCATTGTACCAGAAATATACAGCTACAATAGAATGTACAGCCAAACTTGTGTTAAGAGGGCAGCCTATGGGACAGAGTAAATTGGCTGTTTAGGACAGGTTGGCTGCTTAACACAGATTGATGTACACTATAATCTAGCAATGGGACTGTCTGTAGTGGCTGTTTAAGGCAGGTTGGCTGCTTAAAAGGGTGGATGCTTAGCACAAGTTAGACTGCATATACATGTAGCTTGAACTTCTGATTGTCAAACTTCCCTATACGTTGAAGTTCAAAGGGGTCCCCAATTATTTGTTTTTATTTATATAGCCTTATTTCCCAGACATCTATACTTCTTACTCTGTGTTGAACAGCTTCATGAGGTCCATTGAGCTACGTGGTATAGAGATTATTCTGTATTACAAGGGATGAATTTGAAATCAACCGCAGAATGAAGGGAAGACATGGGAGATTATGAGAAACGATTGGAATAAGGTTTGGATAACCTACCTGCCACTTGTAATATTGGGTATATTATATGTATTTTTCTTGTTGAATTGTTGCACAAGCAACTCTTGAAGGTAAAAGCGGAATCAAGAATCATCATATTAGCGTGAAAAATGGGATGAGAGGCTGCGTCATACAAGCACAGTCATTGGCTTCTGACATTCTTTACGTTAACCCGTAGGATACTGGGTAGTAATGTGCCGTCTGTTTTCCAAAACCTTAAATATCTGCTTAATTATGACGAGGAAATGTACTCAGAGTAGCAAACAGATTAGAACACAGGCAAGCCGCCAATTTACTTGGCGGCCTGCCTGTATCCAGCCTGTTTGCATAAGCACGAAGTCGGTTCCAGCACTGGAAAGATTAAACAATGTGTCTACTTCTTTTACTTACGAAACCTAAATTTGACTCATCTGCTCCAAACTACTCTTAAAACTAATTTTTACTTTGATCAGTATAATTTTGACGTCCGCCGTTACTTTCAAATTGGACACGCTCACCATTCCTACTCGTAAAATGGGTTCATCCAACAAGCTACCACTCAACATTTTGATGACGTGACAACATCAAGACCTTCAAGTAAGACATGCAGTATAGGCGGACGGTTAAGTAATGAAGCAATAAACCAAGGGTTGTTGACAGATGAAACGCACGTTATACAAGCTATGTTTGAAGGCCGACTGTAAATTATACTGTTCAAACGTTCTTTTCAATAACTTAGGGTAATATTTAAGTAGAATCTTATTCACGTACATTTACACATCAAATTGATGTATTCATTAGTTGAATCAAGAATTCCTGTCTTAACATGTATGCAATTTCCCTTTAAAAAACAAGAGCTTAACCCACATAATAGCCATAATTCCGATGTCACAAACGAATATTGGAAAATGAGGAAAAATAGTAAGCTTCTTAAACTGAGTTATAATGCGATGTTGACCACACTTCTCTGTTTGACATTTATATTCCCGCTGAAAATTTTAGATGGAATTAGATTATCAACAGTGGAAATTTTAACTATTCTCCTCTTTCCAACAGCCTGTACGTTTGAACAAGGATAGTCGTTTTTTAATCAATTTTTAAATTCTAATATTATTTTCCAAATTATCTATCATTGGCGTTTCATTGTTTCGTACAGTGTTGCAGGCTTCCTGTATAACTTACCAGTATAAACAATGTAAACGAGTCTTTCCCAAAGACACACCATTGCACGAAGTAACTGTGGTAAAATGTAGACATTCATTTGTCCAATCAATCATGGTGGACGTAAATCAAACCTCGTCATAAAAAAACAACCTTCACACTGGAATCTTATTTATGATCATTTCCACATATGTTCCCCCATTGCGGTCCCAACAAATTGTTCACTATTATGATACCATTCCTACAAGTGTATGCGAGGATAAATTTATTGTTATATTCTTTGTCAACCATGAGCTGTATATGCTTCAGTTGAAATAAAACGTTCTTCTTCTATGATCTGTGTTGCCGTTGTATTGCATCACCATGGGGGTGATCATTCAAACGGTTTTCTTAATCATGATGAGATATCAAAGCGGGTTTACTAGATAGCATATGGTGTTGTAGAACGAGACATGCCTAACGACACTTCAGACATCTCATAAATTTTATTGCAATATATTGGGTATTCGTTAATCCTGATAATGCTAGTTGTGACGAGCGTTTCAAGTCCGAACTACAGTTTTTATGGAGGTAACGCCGAGAAGGATCGTACGAAAAAAAAGTGCATACCTATCAGAAATAACATGAACATAACATGCCACACACTATTACCAAACTATTCTCTTTTAAAGACCAATAAAACAGGCAAAAATAAACACGGCTTTCATTTCGAACGATTAATTATGGTTTGAGGAAATGAAAATTAAAAAATCTTTATCCCGGTGTCATGAAACCTAGTAACCAGGCCCCCATATTCATTCTGTTATACTTGTTTTATGTACAATGTTCCGTTCACTTTTCATTAGTTTAATCCTTCGTGTTTTTTGCTGAATTTGCTAAGCGCAATGCGCAATAAAACATTTGTGTTTACTCTGTTCACATGGCAACATGAAACGGTATTCCTATATAAACACGTTGCCCTTCCAATGCGCATCACGTAACGACTGATCTAACGGCCAAAAGGTAAGATTTTTTTCTCATTTATATTTTTGGCTGCTGTCTTGAAGAAATATATAGTGATTGTATTGTTCCATCGTAAACAGAACGTTCTTTTTTCTTTGTCGAAAATCTTATTCGTTACAAAATTGCACAAATAGATAAATAAACATATAAAAATGGGACACGCTATTAGGTTGAGTGATTTAGCAACTATGTCATTAATGTTGTATGAAGTTAACATAATTAAATGATGAATTAAGATTAACGTGAATTGAAAGAACCAGAAGAGACCTGTTTCAACTGTACTGTTGAAAGGTTGATTTAATCACTTCTACTCATTTGGCAAAAGTATTTTTAGTAATACATCTGTAGCATGTGTTTCCGATGTCATTGGTCCGGTATTTGGCTATCAGGACTGGTTGAGGTTCCATCTTAGGGTCATGGAAACCCAAGGCCATAAGTCGTTCGATGTTATGTTTAAACTTTGAAAATCGGATACATGTTTCCAAAGCTATATCGTATATTCTTAACTCATTTATTGTAAACTATTGCAAACATTGGTGAAACTTTTTCCTTTAAATAAACGCATGAATACTTTAAAGCGAATGTATCGTTAAATTTACCCCAAACTCAAAACCTTTCCTTTTATGACAATTTGCGACCGATCCCATTGAAGCAATAGCAGAAAACAAACAATCACAAGAAATGAATCATGAAGAGCAATTCTTCCGTTTGTCATACAGGTTTCTTTAGTATTCTTTACGAAGGATAACACAATGGCACCACGGATTATTGATAAGAATGCTGCAACGTTTTATACAATCACCTCCTCAAATAAAGGGTTGAAACAATAAGACTTGCCATCTTCTTGTTCTATGCTTTTGTGCTGAGCAAGGATTTCTTAAAAAATGATGGTGCATGTAGCAGAATACTCGATATGCTATCTTTTGTCAAACAGTCATTATTTATCACATTATATTATATTATGTCATATTATACCATACTTGATAGTACCTGTGCTATTATGTTACTCGCTTCTTGCAAACATGTACATTATATGTATTATGGGCCTGAGGCCGGAACTATTGAAATGAACGTTTGCATTTATATGGTACTTTGAAAGATGCGTCAATGCGCGGCAATATATTAAATGGTTTATGAACTATGCTTTAACTGTTTTCTTGAACGAAAATTATTTTGTCGTGTCAAAATTTAAGATTACTCTGATCGTTCCTTCACTGTTCTTTTAAATAGTTTTGCTTTTTCGAGTTCAACGAATTATGAAGCCAGTTTTAGTTTACCCTTATAAAAGCAGCAGGTTTATTCAAAGAAAGTTGGACAGTCTAGTTGCAGTAGAATATGTATGGACTTTTTGTCAAGCGGCTTTCATTTGAATGGCAAAGATTGCATAGCCTTTTGATGTCTTCAGAAGTCCCAGATATGACCAGCTCGACTTATCCTGAAATATCTCAATGCAAAAAACCTTGCATGTAAAACGGTGATTTCTAAAAAAAATAATTGAGTCAATACATGCAGCGATACTGCTCTGAATCGAGGCTCATTGGCCGTAATGGTATAATGAAAACCCGTTGAAATCTGCCATCAACTTGTTTGATAGTGATTAAAGTCACTCGGTGGCGTGCTTTTTTTCATTTTTGTCCCGACTGAAATAGCTTATCAAGAGTGTTCATATTTTAAATATAACACCAAATTATTGTAATGAATTTCGTACATAAGAAGCATAAGGAAACATATAAGGGTAAATTGTCAACAGCATTACAACTTGTTGGAAGTGGTCAAAACTAATAAAGTCACAGGTTTCCTTAGTATATCTAGATCAGAAATTAACTAGTCTTTAGATTGAATCTGTAATCTATAAACTTTAAAACAAAGAGTCTTTTTAATAATAATAAATAAAAAAAGACTCCATTAAATCGCATTTAATAACATTACATTTCAGATGATACTAGTGCACTAATAACTCATCTCTCGCTGCCTTTTGTATTCTTAATATTCTAGTGAAGATATTGCTGATTATGCAAGTAAACAAAAGTCAAACCACCTTGTTTCAATTTGTACTCTAAGGTCGAGCACCTTTATAATTTACAAAAAGTGAAAATACATCCAAATAACAATTCACATGATGTCACTTTACCAATACCCCACTTCTCGCAGCCATTTTTATTCTAATTGTTCTAGTTACAATATGTCTGAAAATGCAAGAAAAGTGAAATCTAAAGTCAATGAACCATATCTTGAAACAAAAAGTGAAGATGCAACCAAATAACAATTCACATGTTGTCATTTTCCCAATACCCCCACCTCTCGCATCCATTTGTATTTTAAATGTTCTCAACATGTTTGATAATGCAAGTAAACAAATGCCAAAACCCCTTGTCTCAACTTGTACTCTAAAGTTGAGCAGCAACATATTGTATAAAACGTGAATATGCATCAAAATAACAATTGTATTGTGTCAGTTGTGCAATGCTCAAGATTCTCGTACCCATTTGTAATCTAAGTATCATAGTTGATAACGTTGCAGCTATTCTTTAGATCATCAATAAACCAAACTCCTCGTTTCCATTTGAGTTATAAAGTCTAGAATCTTCAATCTTTGCAAACAGTAAAGATACAATAAAATTGATATTTCAATTAATATGAGTTTACCAATATTCGATCCCATTGTTGATATTTATACTACAAAGCTGTGTTACTATATTCTTAACAAACAATGACGATGCATTTAACAGTATCTTAGATTTCAGATTTTGTAAGTTAAGGGATGTCTTAGCCCCTCATTTGCACTTTAAAGCCTTTAATCTAAAGACTTAACCAGTAGTGAAAATGCTTTAAGAGTCACATTTCAGATGACGTAAATTATCAACGACCGACCATTCTGTTTCAATTTGTACTATAGAGTCTATAATACGTATCTTAACAAACTGTGAAAATGCATGCTATTTAGTTTCAATATGTCAATAAAAAAACCTGAAAACGTGTATCTTAATTCAACAATGTTTAAAGGAGCGTTTACGCATTTCAGTGCTTTGCTAGAAAACTTTTACATGTATATTTTTCTATGTTTTATTGGCAATCATTGACAGACTCTGTTTTTGGCCATTTACAATAACATAGAATATGTGCCAAACATACATCGCGTTTCAAAAATTGAAAAAAAAGATACCATCATTAGCATTTGAATATGTTTCCGACGCTATAGGGGTTCCTGTCTAATCTACAAGTATTAACCAATATAAATGTGTCTTGCCCAGAGACGGGACGAAGACTTAAACTTCTTTTGGTAAAATAGTAAACGTCAAATCACGAGACAAGGCGATTACAGTGAAAATCAAATTTGGATATTCATTAATCCAGCCAAATTTCCATGTCCATCAAACCCCGCCTGTTACAAACAACCTTAGGACT
Source organism: Cerastoderma edule (assembly GCA_947846245.1). Classification (NCBI taxonomy): domain Eukaryota; kingdom Metazoa; phylum Mollusca; class Bivalvia; order Cardiida; family Cardiidae; genus Cerastoderma; species Cerastoderma edule. The sequence goes on along the minus strand of OX401417.1, from coordinate 18,042,015 downwards.
AACCAATTCCCTGCGAGTAGTAAAGGGACTATCTCGTAGTTTGATTCAAACGTTCAAATAAAAATATTACCAATCCTCGTATTTAAACAAAAAGCAATTCTTAATTCAAAAGTTGCTGAACAGCTGATTTTTTCATAACAAAAGAAAGAAAAAAAAGAAGAAAAAAAAACAACGTTCATGCCTTTAAGTGTATTGATGGCAAACTTTTACCCGCTTTGATGATTTCACATGGTGTAAATACAATCCAGTACATGTGAGCCAGACTTGATGCTGGTATCTAAAAAATACCAATGTTCACTCAGAGACAATTCTTAAGCAGACTATTGTTTAGTAAATAAACCGTTTTAACAGGTTATACTATTTCTGCACCATGGATGTGCTATATCTTGACGGCACGTTTATGGAAGGGATGAGACGTTTATCAATATTCTGGTTTCATGCAACGTAGTGCAAAGTGATGTCATTCTATGCCTAACACTTATTAGAATCCCAAGACGTTGTCATCTCAAATATACAACTTGCAATATATCAGCATATATCTAGTGACCTGCTAACAGTGGTTGTTGTAATATTTATGATCTTTTTAACAAACCAATCTGTGTGGTCTCGCAAGCAAGTTTAATAGTTATTTTGAGATATTGAAGCAACTTGACTTGCCATCATTGCTTCGCTCGCATAGGCATTTTCTCGCAACAGTGATCCTTCTCTAACGATACTCCTCGTTTCCCTTACATCATAATTATTGCCGGTATTCATAAATGATGACAATGCTGGTTAAAAAGTCTAAAATACAGTTTTCATAGATTTCAAATCCGAAATTCAATCTCATAAATTAATATTATACCCTTCAGTTTGTTAGAGAGAACAAACAAAATCAAAAATCCAAGATCCGAATTTGTTGGCCGCGCTATCAATATTTAAAGCAAAATGCACAACGCCTCTATTTCAGACGGAGAAGTTACATTTTTCATGTTTGTATAAGTCTGTTAAAATATGGATTGACAGGGCTTATCCAGGTATAAGCCCCGAAACCTGGCCCCGCAAGCTAGTTTCACCCTGTCACGTTTTTTCGTATGTTCACGGTCAAATCTACAAAAATGCTTCGTTCACTGATCGAAAGGTTAATCCTTATTAAGACGAGTTTCGCTGAATTTGTTAAACTCATTACACAATACCAACATCGTTGTTTACCCTGTAAGCATGGTAACATGATAGGGTATTCCTATATAAATGTATTGCCCTCTCAATACGCACCACAGAACAAATGATCTAACGGCCAAAAGGTAAGGTAATTTTATTATTTTATCTTATTATTCTCTTCAGTTTAAGGTATCTCTCATTTAAAATTTTGATATCAACTGTTTGTTGATTGAACTTAAACAAATAGATGGGGAAGGCAATGTTTCATTCAAAACATAAAAGCCGTTTTTGTTTTGTTGTCCCTGTTCCTTTTCGTTAACACAAAATGAGAAAATAGAAATGGGACACACTATTAGGTTGATTCATTGATAATTTTCTATGTTTAAAAATCTTTTCGAAAAAATAGATTTTAACAAATCTTTTCAATTCAATATGAGGTCAATATTAATTGAATGATGGAGTTCATTAGATATCTCTATAAATCCCATTTGAATGGAAGTCTTATTCGCGGTGGTTGGCCAGGTTGATATATCCAGACTTTTCTTGGGAACAATTCTAATAAGAACATGTTTTACCTTACAAATAACAGTAAAAACAGCATAAGATTACAACCCGGTTGATATATATATTTAATCAGTTCTATTTAAAAAAGTAGTATTTCAGTTATAGGATGATGTGTATGTCGTAATCCTCCTGGTTTTCGGCTTCAAAAACTCGATGGGGTTCCAAATTAGGTTTCTTTTTACCCAAGTCGGACTTCAGGTTGTTTGATTGGGCTATGTTTTAACTTTGAAAACAATGTGCATTTTCATTGAAAGTTCCATATTCTTAACATATTCATTGTAAGTATGGGTGAAACGTTCTCTTAAATACAAAAACACACAAATACACAAAATCATACTACTTGAGTAAGTTTAGATAAACTTTTATCATTGTGACACATTTTGAAAAGATTTTATTTCAATTTGAAATTTCTTTTATTTTAAGGTTTCAGTTTCATGAAAATCACACAAGACAGTGTTTGTGCACATAGTGATCGCATTGGCGTGTCGAGAAGATTACATTTGAACTTTATCTAAAATTTCCTAACATAATTCTACATGTTTATTAATGTTTAAAATAGGTTATTGACTGTAAGAGTAACTTAAGTCATAATATTTTCTTTTCAGTTTGAAGAAAATATCTTAATATACGCTACAAGTTTGAAAGGATCATTTAAATTTGCAATTTTACTTCAAAACGGGTTTTGAGCAAAATGAAATAACCTTTTGTCATCGTGACGGGTTTTGACATAGTTTTACTTAATTATGACATTATTTCATGATAACGTTTTGATTCATCTCAGTTTGATGAAAGTCTCTTTCTGGCATGATACAGAAACAAACAAGTAATATTGCCACGAATAGAAGGGTAGTTTGAACATTGACACCAATTTTCCAATTTAGTTTATCATGACCGTTAACATTCAGATTGGTACCTGTACTGTCGAAAATAACGTAAACTGGCTTCAGTCATCACATGGATTAGTTTGGAGTCAAAATCTCGATAAACAATAATCATAATACAGGTTTGATAAGTTTATTTCAATTTACGATTTTTTTTTTCGAAACTTTAGCTGGCCATGCCTAATAAATTATTTTATTTATTTTTGAAAGTATATTTCAAAACATGTGTTGTGACAAACTTAACCAATACCTGATATTCCCGTTCCCAAATATGCTTTGAAAACTAAAATATTCATCTTTAACCAACAGCGAAGATGCAGCTGATAATCTTTCAGATTATATAAGTAAATACATTTCTGAGCACCTCATTTTCGTTTGCACTATAAAGTATCAAATATCTTCACTAACAATGAACATGCATTAATAATAATATATCAGATGAATTAAATTCTCAATGTCAGATCATTTTGTTTCAATTTGTACTATAAAGTCTAGAATGTATATTCTTTTCCAACAATAAAAAAGCAACTTAGAAATACCATCTTAAATTAAGTAACTTAACCCACGCCTAATCCCTGATATGTTCTCTACATTATAGGATGTATGATTTAACAAACAATGAAGATGTACGTTATATCATTTCAGATGAATAAGATTACCATAAGCGTTGCCCTGACAGTGCTTGTCTGCATAGCCTTTGATAATGGTAAGATTAAAAGGTGCTTGTTCACAGATTTGAGAAAAGATGGATATTAGAACTCAGTTATTTAAAACGAATTGGTAGCAATACCGTTCGTTGTATGAGATGTACCAGAATATAGTTATTTGAAATAAAATAAGCGGGTAATTGAGTATATAGAGCCTATATAAAATGAATAAATGTATATTCAGATCCAAGTGCGTTGTATTGGTTTTGAAATATATTGCATACTACCGGTGCATAATTAGAAGCAGCGACAATTTCTGAATCAATTATACAACAATACAAAAAACTGTATCATTTCAAGGGCATTTTATTTAGACTTGTAAATTATCTGATATTGAACAAACACCTTTGGAGGAGGGTCCTTCGAGATCAATTCGATACAAAATGGGTCTTATGTTAGGTAATCTATCGTGTCCTATCTTGTCTATTTGCTTGATCGTGGCTGTCAAACAATAAGGTCTCATTTCCTTATTTTCCATATCGGAGATGCGGCTTTTGAGTTTATCGGCGAGCATTTGCTTATAATCTCGTCGAAATTAAACTGTTACCTCTATTTGTTCATAGGACATCATTCCTCAACGTTTATGTCTTTGTAAAGTGATATATTGTATAAGCTATTTTCTACAAGAACCCTGATAACTTAAAGATATATACGATTGGTGAACTCATTTTAAGAATTGATGTTTGTCGTCTAATTTTGCTTTCAATGGTGTCATGTGATCTTCTATGAAGTGAATTGATATGTTAAACGGCAGTTGTTCTGCCAATACGGTGTCCATGAGCTTTAGTTATGCAAATCTTAACTGCACACATCGGGTTGTTAATAGAATAGGAAGAAAGAAGGATGAGATTGAATTTATTTCATACAGTATGATGATTGAAATATTGTTGAAAACTGCGTAAAGTGCAATTATCATTATTATAAGGGAGTACAAAGCATGAATTCAAATTATTGAAATAAAGTGAGGAGTGGGAAAGTTCACAAGAATCAGAGACAAAGACAGAAAGAAAGGCAGAGATGCATAGATGCATTAGTTGTTTAACATTATAAAATGGAGAGACAAATGATAGAAAATAGGATAAGCTTCACGCTTGAATGAATGATTGAAATACGGTAAAAAAATATTTGATTGGTTAGAAATTTAAAAGTGATCGCTTTCATTTCACAAGCTAACTGGAACCATACGTGATAAGACCCTAACAATTGTTGTAGCGGTGCTCGCCGTAAGTTGGTTCTAAAAGTGCCACTGGACCTATAGTAATTTGTCTGAAATTGAATGACAGTTGTATGCTTTGAGGCACAAACATTGACAGAAGAGAAAAAAAAGTTTAACTGAATATACAAATGTACAAACAAAATAGAATTCATGAAAGAAATGACACACATGTATTATAATCATAAAACAACAGTTTACACAATGGAAAGAGTAAGCTTTCACTGCACCTGTAAATTTTTGCAGTATTGAACCATTTAAAATAAAAAAAGAGAAGAAAAAAAACAAAAAACGCAAATATTTGCACTGTTTCATGTACAATCTAAGCATTAATAACGAGACATCAAACACGGTCTGATTTGTCAAAACTGTAAAAAAAAAAAAAAAAAAATGCAGACGCTTTTTTATGGCTAATATTACCAGTATGATGTAAACTACCTTTATATACTTTCTAATTATGCATAGGAAAAGTGAACATGTACATTTTGTCATAACGTGTATAAAGCAAAGTGACAAAGTTAAAATAGTTACTAGATTCTATTAATGAACTGTAACATTTGTTAATTGCGTATCGTTTTGTTGTCAAAGGCACATCTGGGCTATTCAGGATAGCACCTTTTCAGCGATCTTTCAGCATTCAGGATGTAATCTTTCTTAAAAAATAATTAGATGGGTTCTTATGAATAGTGTGGGCGATGAATCGCCCACTATACTGCAGTGCCATTTTACACATAATCACATACTTATAAACATTTCTTTAAATTCATTAGACACTATTTCCGAATTCATCCATACAATTAATTAATATACTCTTGTATCATGTACGTATAATCAAATATGTTCTACTGGACTTAAGCAATCGAGTAAATAACAGAGGAGGAACAATCCTACTCACATAATCTTGAAAGTTGTCCCATTATTATTTAGATTTTTCTCAATACAATGCCCAGTGAAGTACGGGATGATTCATTAAACTGTCTAACAAAGTTGTTCATTTAAACAGGGTATGTAAATACTCAAGCGACCGCTCTTACTCAAGCTCCCGTGGTAAATCAAGGGCCAGTTGTAACTCAAGCGCCCGGTGCTACTCAAGCGCCAACAGCCGCTCCGAGTGGAAGCAACACAGACGGAAACGGCGGTTCTGGTAACTATTTCTATTCGATTCAACTTTAATTTCCTGTGCCGATGACGCTGTTTAACACCGACCAGGGACGGTTACTGTGGCGTCAGGTAGTCTTGCACTTCCGCTTGCTTATGCTGATACATGTAAGCAGGTGACATCACTGTTAACATGTGTGTTAAAGAAAACGCGCTAAGCTTTGACATTAGACCAGCCTTCTCGCTTGTACCTTTTGACTCTAGTGCGACACAAGAAGACATAGCATGAATACTTCTTTACTATTTCTTACTTGTGTTTTTATTCATAAGATATATTATTGTTATATGACAAGATTACATTGAAAAACCTCCGAGAAACATAACAATATTCAAAAACATTTGTTCTTTGTTTTTGTTTTTAATTACGTATTCAAGCATTTTGCACAACTTTGTTGCCCTAATGGCACACTGTCCTTTATCTTACAGACTGTGTTCTACGAGAGGCAAGCATTAAACATGTGATTTAAACCATCATTTTTACTCAATAAACGACCATTTTCAATATGTCTATTCAAAATAAGCTGAAAACCTGTATTTTCATTTAACAATGTTTAAAGGAGCATTTGCTAGAAAACTTAATTTATATATTGCTTTCTTTCTCGTATATTTACCCGAAAAGACTTATAAGTATAGAGACATATATAAACATATATAAAGCCAAATTACGCATCTGAAATTCATATATTTTGCATAGTGATGTTATGAAATAAGAAATAACAGATATTCATACACACATATATGAAAAGCACATGAAGTCAAATGAACACGCATAACTATACACAAATATACATTCAAATATATGTTTAAAAGCCAAAGACACCTAATACCAAGTATAATCACAATATACACAAGAACAAACACTTATACATACATACATATATAAACAACTATAAAGCCACATGACGTATGGGACGTCTATATAAGCTTCACGCTCAGTATAAGCTTCACGCTTGAATAAATGATTGAAATACGGTAAAATTACTTGATTGGTTAGAAATTCAAAAGTGAACGCTTTCATTTCACAAGCTAACTGGAACCATATGTGATAAGACCCTAACAATTGTTGTAGCGGTGCTCGCCTAAAATTGGTTCCAAAAGAGCCACTGGACCTATAGTGATTTGTCTGAAATTGAATGCAGTTGTATGTTGTAAGGCACAAACATTGACAGAAGAGAAAATACAGTTTAACTGAATATGCAAATGTACATACAAAATAGAATTCATGAAAGAAATGACACACATGTATAAATGATAAAACAACAGTTTACACAATGGAAAGAGTTAGCTTTCACTGCACCTGTTAAATTTTGCAGTATTGAACCATTTAAAATAAAAAAGAGAAGAAAAAAACAAAAAACGCAAATTTGCACTGTTTCATGTACAATCTAAGCATCAATAACGAGACATCAAACACGGTCTGATTTGTCAAAACTGTAAAAAAAAAAAAAAAAAAAAAAATGCAGACGCTTTTTTATGGCTAATAGTACCAGTATGATGTAAACTACCTTTATATACTTTCTAGTTATGCATAAGAAAAGTGAACATGTACATTTTGTCATAACGTGTATAAAGCATGTTATACATGACATATCGTGACAAAGTTAAAATAGTTACTAGATTCTATTAATGAACTGTAACATTTGTTAATTGCGTATCGTTTTGTTGTCAAAGGCACATCCGGGCTATTCAGGATAGCACCTTTTTACCGATCTTTCAGCACTCAGGATGTAATCTTTCTTAAAAAATAATTAGATGGGTTCTTATGAATAGTGTGGGCGATGAATCGCCCACTATACTGCAGTGCCATTTTACACATAATCACATACTTATAAACATTTCTTTAAATTCATTAGACACTATTTCCGAATTCATCCATACAATTAATTAATATACTCCTGTATCATGTACGTATAATCAAATATGTTCTACTGGACTTAAACAATCGAGTAAATAACAGAGGAGGAACAATCCTACTCACATAATCTTGAAAATGGTCCCATTATTATGTAGATTTTTCTCAATACAATGCCCAGTGAAGTACGGGACGATTCATTAAACTGTCTAACAAAGTTGTTCATTTAAACATGGTATGCAGATACTCAAACGCCCGCTCCTACTCAAGCACCCGTGGTAAATCAAGCGCCAGTTGTAACTCAAGCGCCCGTGGTAAATCAAGAGCCAGTTGTAACTCAAGCGCCCGGTGTTACTCAAGCGCCAACAGCCGCTCCGAGTGGAAACAACACAGACGGAAACGGCGGTTCTGGTAACTATTTCTATTCGATTCAACTTTAATTTCCTGTGCCGATGACGCTGTTTTACACCGATCAGGGACGGTTACTGTGGCGTCAGGTAGTCTTACACTTCCGCTTGCTTCTGCTGATACATGTAAGCAGGTGACATCACTGTTAACATGTGTGTTAAAGAAAACGCGCTAAGCTTTGACATTAGACCAGCCTTCTCGCTTGCACCTTTGGACTCTAGTGCGACACAAGAAGACATAGCATGAATACTTCTTTACTATTTCTTACTTGTGTTTTTATTCATAAGATACATTATTGTTATATGACAATATTACATTGAACAACCTCCGAGAAACATAACAATATTCAAAAACATTTGTTCTTTGTTTTTGTTTTTAATTACGTATTCAAGCATTTTGCACAACTTTGTTGCCCTAATGGCACACTGTCCTTTATTTATTAAACGGACTATCTTACAGACTGTGTTCTATGAGAGGCAAGCATTAAAAATGTGATTTAAACCATCATTTTTACTCAATAAACGACCATTTTCAATATGTCTATTCAAAATAAGCTGAAAACCTGTATTTTCATTTAACAATGTTTAAAGGAGCATTTACTAGAAAACTGAATTTATATATTGCTTTCTTTCTCGTATATTTACCCGAAAAGACTTATAAGTATAGAGACATATATAAACATATATAAAGCCAACTTACGCATCTGACATTCATATATTTTGCATAGTGATGTTATGAAATAAGAAATAACAGATATTCATACACACATATATAAAAAGCACATGAAGTCAAATGAACACGCATAACTATACACAAATATACATTCAAATATATGTTTAAAAGCCAAAGACACCTAAGACCAAGTATAATCACAATATACACAAGAACAGACACTTATACATACATACATATATAAACAACTATAAAGCCAAATGACGTATGGGACGTCTATATAAGCTTCACGCTCAGTATAAGCTTCACGCTTGAATAAATGATTGAAATACGGTAAAAATTATTTGATTGGTTAGAAATTCAAAAGTGAACGCTTTCATTTCACAAGCTAAATGGAACCATATGTGATAAGACCCTTACAATGACGTATAGGACATGTAAATATATACCCTTTTAAGTCAACATATAAATACATGAACAATAAATGACAGAAAACGTACACACATATAAAACACTATTAATGCCAAATGACATTCTTAATACTTTCAGGAGCTGGAGAATTGAGCGCCAAGGTCCTGATGATCGCTACAATGGCAGGATGCACATTGGCCGTGTATGGCGGACTTTAAGTTTTAACACAACGAATGGTGGTGCTGAACGATTCGTTTTAACAAGAGCATCACCTTTTGACATTTTAGCTAAAACTGTGATACCTTTTATGCAAGTGATTCTATGTTTAATTCTACTTTATGGTTTGAGAAGTTCTTTTATTCAGTCGAATAATTATTTCGAAGAAAAGTAAAAAGTTTGGTAGCGCTTTGAAATCCCTCGAATGAGATTTGTGGCTTATCACAAATTGATATGTGAAGAAAGGGGTTCGAACATCTAGTCAAGTGCTTAAACACTCTAAACTCTAAACGTTGTATCTACAGGTAGTGTTTGTCTTGTCTAAGTTTTTGACTTTTCAAATCTGTGAATATCGGAGACTGTGGTTAAGATAGGCATACCCAAAAGATGATAATCACAGAAGCGTTAAGTCTCGTAAACAATTTATTTAGTCTCAATTTACTGCATTTAAGGACACAGTTTTATTAGTTTCTATCATAGAGTGTTCGTCTTTTACACGTTCATATATCTAAATGCAGTTTAGCTTTATCACAGATATTGTTTGACATGTTTACACATCATTCATAAAAGTATTTGTTAATATCACGCGCGTGTATGTTTGTAATCGAAATAAAGAATGCATTTCAAGTCATAATTTCCTGTGCAAACAACGCACTTTTTACCCCGATCAAGGGCAGTAACTATGGCGACATGTCGTCTTGCACTTCCGTTTCACTTCTGCTGATATGTTTTACATGTAAGCATGTGCCGTCATTGTCTACATATGCGTAAAAACGTTCAGTCAGGTTTACCCTTAGACAAACATTCTTGCCTGTACCTCTCGACTTTAGTATAGCACATTTAGATATAGCATGAATTCTTCTGTACTTTTTCTGTATGGTGTCTGTATTTATTCATTAGATATAGATTGTTATATGACGAGATTATGTTGTACTATCTCCGAGAAACATAACAATATTTAAAAACATGTGTTCTTTGTTTTTATTTTTATTTTATTTTTATAGTCCAAGCATTTTGCATTGCCTATTTTGCCCTTATGACACACTCTCCCATATCTCTTAACTGGACTCATATATTATAGCAAACATAACAACTATCATTGGCGTTTGAATATGTTTCCGACACTATTGGGTTTCCTGTCTAATCTACAAGTATTAAACAATGTAAATGTGTCTTGCCCAGAGACGGGACGAGGACTTCAACTTCTTTTGGTAAAATAGTAAACGTCGAATCACGAGACAAGGCAATTACAGTGAAAATCAAATTTGGATGTTCATTAATCCAGCCATATTTCCATGTCCATCAAACCCCGCCTGTTCAAAACAACCTTAGGACTAACCAATTCCCTGTGAGTAGTAAAGGAATATCTCGTAGTTTGATTCAAACGTTCAAATAAAAATATTACCAATCTTCGTATCTAAACAAAAAGCAATTCTTAATTCAAAACTTGCTGAACAGCTGATTTTCCATAACAAAAAAAGAAGAAAAAAAAACAGCGTTCATGCCTGTAAGTGTGTTGATGGCAAACCTTTAACCGCTTTGATGATTTCACATGGTGTAAATACTATCCAGTACATGTGAGCCAGACTTGATGCTGGCATCTAAAAACTACCACTGGTCACTCAGGGACAATTCTTAAACAGACTATTGTTTAGTAAATAAAGCGTTTAAAGGGTTGAACTCTACCTGCACCATGAACGTGCTATATCTTCACAACACGGTTATGGAAGGGATGAGACGTTTATCAATATTCTGGTTTCGTGCAACGTAGTGCAATGTGATGTCATTTTATGCCAAACACTTATTAGAATCCCAAGACGTTGTCATATCAAATATACAACTTACAATATATCAGCGTATATCTGGTGACCTGCGAACAGTGGTTGTTGTAATATTTATTGAATATGTCAATATTCAAGCAAAATTCGGCATTGATCCAATAGAAACGTTTTATAATTGCTGTAATTAAACAAGCTTCTACCTTTATGGTCATCATACGCTTGTCATCACTTATGAAATAAACCTCAAGAGTTGCTTTGATTTATGAATTGCAACTCAAAACATATTTACATTAACCTTTGTTTAGCCCCACTTCACCTTTTATTACAACGTGTTTTTTCGTTTTTCCTATTTTCCTATCACAATTGAGGGAAGAATCCTAGTTAACAAATAGCATACAAATCACAGTGAAGCAAAAACAAATTGTTTGAAAAATTGATGACTTTGATGCTTTTAAGTTAAGTTATACAACTGTCGAAGTTTAATTGTCTTAAGTACCTAGAAGCATCACGATCAAATTATTGTTTAGTGTTTTGTTTTTATCGGCGTTTTCCCTGTGTTATATGCATTCTTGTCTAATACAAGAATTGCAGCCATTGTTGAATTACGCTCTCGCTTTATGCATTTATAACAATGTAACGATGTAGCATGTATTTTGGCAGTTGCAATGTGGAAAGGTGAATTTTCTCTCAACAGCAATGTCTTTAATACAACTGTATGGATCGTGACAATAGTTTTTCAATGTTTAGCAGATATCCGGAGAACAGAACATCAACTTCTAATGGCACTTGGTTCTCATTAGAAATTAGTGAATATAATGACAGAGCTAAATAGCAAAGTACTCCTTTAAATACACAAACTTATTAAATTGTTGAAATACCAAAACATAACATTCGCACAGGGTGCAGTTTTTTTGCAATAAATTCTGTGACAAAATGTCAAGAATATTTAGTATGGAATACTGCTGTCATGCTTTTATTACTTGCGGATAAGGAGTGCTTTCAGTTGACTGTCCAATAAATTAATGCATACTCGGGAGTGGATATCTTAAGATATAATTAACAATGTATAGTCAAGCTTGATGACGCTGCCTTCAAGCCTGTCAATATTCAACCAACGGGTAACTTTTTATGATTGCTGAAATTAAGCAAGCTCTGAACACCTTTACGATTAAAAATTCATGCTAAAATTCACTAAGGATAGAGACTAAATATTTGCTTTGTGTTATGAATAGTAACTTTAATACGATTTACATTAGTTTTTGTGTAGTCCCACTTCCGCTTTTCATTACAAAGGTTTTTTTTCTTTACCATTTTTCCAAGCGCAATTAAATAAATGAACTCCATTTACAAAATAACAAACATATTTTAGTGAAGCATGAGATAATCGATTTGATATCGCAATCATAAAAAGTTACCCGCAGATCAATGCCGAATATTAATTTAATATTGGCACACCTATAGTTATCAAGACTGTGTTCCTCTGAGTTAGTTCGTTATTCACCCCAACCCCACATCGTTCGTGACCATGCTCATTGACATGATTTATTTTAGTGAAGATGTCTAATGTCTGGTGCTTTTTTCTGGAACTTATCAGGATAACCGGGGTACTATTAAATCACATAGAACCGCTGACCCAATGATATAGCTTTAACATAGCTTTAATGAGCCCCAGCTTAATCGAAGTTGATAACTTATATGGTATGACAGGGCTCTAAAATTATGATGCCATAAGAGCTTTATTTCAAGTGTCCAAGCTCCTCTGCTTAACGGGCATAGGAAAGGCCCTGGCTTGATACTATCTAAAGCCAACCACTGTCTAAAGAATATTTTTCTCCTTTCTTTAAGTGTCATGACTTCTGTCAAATGAAAAAAAAACATATTAAAGTTATTTGAGCAAATTCTATAAATTTATGCAAATAATTTAGAAACTAGAAATCCCAAAGCGAACACATTAAACAGATGGGTTGAACTAGTTGCTGTAAGCTGAATACAAGGTCTAATAACGGTTTAAAATTAACGATATAGTATCCACGAAAGTTATTGAAGAATCAGTAAAATTATGACAGGAATGTCCTTTCGTACTTTTATGAAATTGGACAATACATCGTATTATTTCATTAGATTATTGATTTTATCACTCATTTTCTTTTATGTTTTGTAACAATGTTCATTTTTTCGCATTTGTATGCAACATAAGTACCTATTCAATTAAAGATGAACGAAAATATAAAATATTTGATCGTGTAAGGTACGCCGTGGTAGCCATTATGTTAGCCAAAATGACGTCACAGTGATGACGTTAATCGATTTAACGTCATAAAGTACTACTATGGTGTACTATACTGGCCACTTGATTTTGTCCAAAAAGGGCAGGTTTAACTCGCTTTAATATAACTTTCCCCACCTACTTCAACATGCAACTTTTTGCGATGAGCTATTATCTATGTCTAGTTTCGCACATAACATTCAGATTTTGTTTTGCAATTTTGTCTAGGTCGGGTCCTATTTTTGGCTAGATTGAATGGCCTATAGGGATTGTAGGATTTTGAATTCACAATAAGATTTTAAATAACATATCAAAAATTAAGAAAATTCAATAAAAGTTTTTTTTCTTATAAAGCTGTAGAAAATGTCTTAAAACACTGTACTATCCTCCTTCAATTATGTTAAAGGCAAACAACCCATTCTTTTTAGAGAGAGACAATATGTAACATACTTTAAGTTTAGACTTATTCATTTTACATCGATTGTGACGGAAGCTTGAAGTTTATTGAATTTACTTTCGATGACTGCTTTCTGGGTACTTAACCAGTACTTGCGCCGATTTATTGGCTAGTCCATACAATTCCTTCATCCTCTGACGGGGATAGAACCCAAGACCCCCGGACCAACAAGCCAACGCTCTACTACTGTACCAATGACCCTAACATACATACTTTAGAGAAAAAAAACGTTTTACCCAAGAATACTCTGCTTTTATTTTCTTTCTAAAGTATAAATGTGCGGGTCATTATCATTTGTATAAACATGTATATCTAGTTATATATCTAAATGGTAAGTAAACATATTTCTAACAATTGCTAAGATTGAAAACAAAGGTTATCTCAGTGCAACATCATTGCACATAAGTAGACGAGGTCAAACAACTGTAGTCAAGTTAGTTGTTATACAGATCGAAATTCATATCGAAGCAGTTTTGCACATTTCACAGTACAAGTTGCTTACTGATATCGTGAGAAATATACTTTATTTCTCGGAGCATGGAGCGGTAGAAAGCCCGTTGTTATATTATTAAAAAAATCGTTGAAATCGGCGTTATATTTCCAATGCGGTTCAATTGAACCAGAAACGTTCAAACATTCGTTAGAAGATAAATCAAATTAATGTGACATTTCGTTTCATTCGTAATTCATGGCTGATACGGCTGATTAGGAGTATCCATGTAGAAAGGCAACCTGCCAATGTCACGGAAAGGATGCTGAGTATTACCATTAGAGATTCTATGAGACACATGTATTGGTGTAATGTCTCAGGGATAACTCTTGGTTTTTGTTTAAATGTCATTTAACACACGCTAGTCAATGGATTTTTTCACGTTCAATTGTAAGCGATTCTACTATTTCATCTGAACCATGAAGTCCACAACCTATATTATTTACCAACAACAAGAACGTATTAAAAACATATTTCGAATTAAGTAAATTAACGAACGCCCGATGCCTCTGACGACATATGTACTAATGAGTCTAGAAAAAAATATGTCTTTTAGCAAACAATGAAGATGTACGTTATATCATTTCAGATGAATTGGATTACCATAAGCGTTGCCCTGACAGTGCTTGTCTGCATAGCCTTTGATAATGGTAAGCCTTAAAGGATCCCATTGAGATTAACTAGAGATATTAAGTCTTATCTGCGTTTCGCTTTATCGTGACATTAAAATAAAAGGTCTTCAGGTAAAGGAAATACGACCTTTGAGTTTATCAGCGAGGATTTGTATATGATCTAGATGCAATTACATTTTCCCCTTTTTCCGTTTTCATTGCTTTACGGGCCTAAATTGCATGCTACACACATACACTCATACCCACAACCCCTGCCCAATGTCCTAATTTAGGAGACTGAACTCACTTTAAACTCATTAGACACGGTTTCGAAATTCGTTAATATCGATTAAAATCAGTTCATATAGTCTTATCATGTATTACTTATCAGATATTTCAAATTGTTATGGCAAACTTGAGTAAATTACGAAGGAGAAAAATCCCCTCTTGTGTTTTATTGGATGTGGTCTCGAATACGATTTCACAACGTCCGTGTATGTACCTGGAAATTTGTTTTATGTCTTAACATTCTCTTTCATTGAACAGGGTATGCAACTTCGACAAAAACAAATGTAAAGACAACGCCTGCAACCGCTAAACCCGTAACTGTTGCACCTGTCGTCGACAATAACCAAGGTGAAGGATCCGGGACGGGTAATAGTGACGGAAGCGGAGATAGTACCACTCCAGACGATAAAGTAACAGATAATGCCAAAACCGGAACTACTGATAAAGTGGCTCACGATGGTGGAACCAACAATGTTAACAATGGTACAACCAACACAGACGGAAATGGAAATGGCGGTTCTGGTAACTATTTCAATTTATTGGGCGATGTTACGGTGAAGTAGGACAAATACCTCATACTCTCTCATTTTTGTATGGCCTGCCGCATTAGTTTGATGAAACAAATGTGACGAAAGAAGAAGTGACTCGTGACGAGCCATTTCTTCTTTCGTAACAAAAGTTTGTATGACAAAGAACATTTACCCAACACAAACCAAGATCCAAACACATTTAAAGCAAAAAGATTCATGTGGCATACATATACCCTTCAATGTCACCATATCAATGCAAGAAAGGACAAATACTCATACATATATTTATAAACCCACAATAAAGTTAAATGACATATAGGACATAAGACCACACATGCAAACACAAATATACAAACAAATTTAAAGCCAGATGGCAAATGTGACACGCATAATTCCATGTATAGTAACCGTATAAATACAAGACAGGACGCATACTCATGTAAACATAAATAAACATATTAAGCTAAATGGCGATTGTGACAAACATAATATCACGTTTAGCCATCGTATAGATACAGTGTATATGCAAAGAGACATAACCATACACATATATACAAACACTGTTAAAAACCGATGGCACATGTGACATACATGTCCTGTTTCGTCCCTTTTAAGGACACCCCAAGGCACATATAAATACATATAAAGCTAGATGAAATAATAATATATAACATATATGTGACATACGTTATACCCTGAATACTCAACTTTAAATGTACGATAATACAAATACAATGACACATGTGACATACATATATCAGTTATAGTCAACGTATGATTACAAGATTACACATAAACACACATATATACACAAATAATAAAGCCAAATGTCACATGTGATATGCATAAAATCCTGCATTTTTAAAACATTCTGTGCAGACACTGTTTAAGAACTGACACATACTCAAACCTACATATATAAACACTATTACAAAACATAAAAAGGCAAATGACACATGTGGCATTCATAATACTTTCAGGAGCTGGAGACTTGAGCGCCAAGGTGCTGATGATCGCTACAATGGCAGGATGCACATTGGCCGTGTATGGCGGACTTTAAGTGTCAACACAACGAATGGTGGTGCTGAAAGAATCGTTTTTACAGGAGCATCACCTCTGACATTTTAGCTCAAGATGTGATATTTCTACGTTTTATGCAAGTGATTCTATGTTTAATTCTACTGATTTGAGAAATTCTTTCATTCGGTCCAATCACCATTTTGAAAAAAAAGTTTGGTAGCGCTTTGAAATCCCTCGAATGAGATTTGTGGCTTATCACACATTGATACGTGAAAAAAAGGGGTTCGAACATCTAGTCAAGTGCTTAAACACTCTCGACTCTAACGTAAACGTTGTAAGTACAGGTAGTTTTTGTCTTGTCTAAGTTTTTGACCTTTCATATCTGGGATTACCGGAGACGGTGGTTAAGACAGGCATACTCAAAAGATGATAATCAAAGAAACTTTACATTAGGTAAACAATTTATTCAGTCTCAATTTACTGCATTTAAGGACAGTTTTATTAGTTTCTATCACAGATTGTTCGTCTTTTACCCGTTCATATATCTAAATGCAGTGTAGCTTTATTAGAGATATTGTTTGACATGTTTACACATCATTCATAAAAATATTTGCTAATAACGCGCGCGTGTGTGTAATCGAAACAAAAAATGTATTTCAAGTTATAATTTCCTATGTCGATAACGCTGTTTCACCAATCAAAGGCGGTAACTATAGCGACATGTCGTCTTGCACTTCCGTTTCACTTCTGCTGATATATTTTACATGTAAGCGGGTGACATCTTGTCTACATTTGCGTAAAGACGTGCGGTCAGGTTTAACCTTAGACAAACATTCTCGCCTGTACCTCTCCACTTTAGTATGACACATTAAGCTATAGCATGAATACTTCTTCACTTTTCTATATGGCGTGTGTATTTATTTATTCATAAGATATATATTGTTATATGACGAGATTATGTTGTACTTTCTCCGAGAAACATAACAATAGTCAAAAACATTTGTTCTTTGTTTTTATGTTGAATCACCAGTCAAAGCAGTTTGCTTTGCCTATGTTACCCTAGTGGTACACTGTCCTTTATCTCTTTCCAGGACACACGAATTGTTGCAATCATAACAACTGTGATTTAAACAAATACTTTTTCTCAATAAATGACAAATCCAATATGTCAAAAGAAAGCCGAAAACGTGTATTTTCATTGAACAATGACATTCATCCTGACAAAGTTGCACGTACATCAAACCCCGCCTGTTCAAAACAACCTTAGGACCAACCTATTCTCTGCGAGTTGTAAAGGGACTTTTTCAGACATTGTGTTCTGTATGTAACAAACGATCAAATAACAATTTTACCAATTCTCGTCACTAAACAAAAAGCAATTCTTAATTTATCAATTCAAAAGTTGCTGAACATCTGCTTTTCCATTAAAAAAAACAATGAGCGTCCATGCCTTTATGTGTGTTGGTGGCAAACTCTTACCCGTTTGGATGATTTTACATGGAATAAATACAATGAAAGGTATGCACATGTATAATCAAATGCATGTGGGACAGACGTGATTGGTGAAATCTAAAAATATCACTGTTCACTCAGGGGCAATTCTTAAAGAGACTGTTGTTTAGTAAAAAAAAAAACGTTTTTAAAGCCATACTTGCGCTCATTTACCTAAAATTGTGAAAGTTCTAGAAGAATTGAAAATGGAATTGAAAGTACTTAAAAGTCCCTTTTATAGAGGAATTGAGACCGTCACACGTTAACATGATGCTTTTAAAAGACTGAATACTATACGGTTTGTTTACAATTATCGATAAAACAAGGTCAGCCGAGGAATGTTTGGAACCGATAAAACCCAACAATTCTCCATTTTGAAATTGGATAAACAATGCTTTTTCTTACAAGTTGATTGTCACTGATTAATCCGAGCACTCCTTGCTATTTTAGATGTTACTCGAATGTAAATAATGGAGTTAAATTGGTGGGCACCAGTTTGATGAAAATATCTCATTGAAAAACAGATAATAAATAGTGCAGGCGTTATATTATCATGATCCTGTGGTTTTCCGCTATGTTTCGACATATTCTATCATAACTAATAACTCATATTACCCAATTTTGCAGTTTTTCAGAGCGCTAGTATGCTTTTAAGGGTTATACAAAAGGTATCCCAAGGTAGAATCCCAAGACATTGTCATTTCAAATGTACCACTAATAATATGCCAGGATGAATCTAGTCACATTCGAACATTGGTTGATATATTTTTATGGTCTTTGTTTCAAACCAAGCCGTGTGGTACAATCGAGTTTAATAGTTATCGAGAGATATTATATATTACATTATATACGATCCACACATTCAAAAACTGCTTCGGGATTTCATAGATTAATTTTGCTGCTATTACCAACCTTTTAAAAACCTGCATAGCTAGTTGAACCTTATCATTGTTAAACTTCCTCTCCAATTCTTCTATATAAAAATCAGATTCAAAATTTAGATTCGAAATCTTTATCGAAAGGTTTGTTGAAAGCTCTTAATTGATCAAATAATTGACAATAGCACTGAAAGAGACATGCATTCTTCCTTTTCCCATCACATCGTTTGATACTCTTTTTACCCATTTACTTAATTAAACCTCAGTTTGACGGATTTACTCGAATTTTATTTTTACGAAACAAGACATTTTTGGTCACAGTGGGATATACCCACTGCCATTAACCAAAGGCATGAAGGGTAATTTTCTAAAATATACTTTTTTGACGCCTGCTTTCCAAAACCTTAAATATCTGCTTGATTTTGTTGAAGAAATATACCCAGAGGAGCAAACAGGTTAGAACACAGGCAAGCCGCCAATTTACTTGGCGGCTGGCCTGTATCCAGCCTGTTTGCATTAGCATGAAGTCGGTTCCAGCACTACAATGATTAAATGATTTCTTTACCTCTTTTACTTACGAAACCTAAAATTGACACATTTGCTGCAAACTACTCCTAAAACTACTTTTTACTTTGACCAGTATAACTTTGACGTCTGCGGTTGCTTTCAAATTAAACACGTTCACCATTCCGACTCGTAAGAATAGGTTAGTCAAAAATGGTACCAAGCAGCATTTTCGATGACGTAACAACATCAAGACCTTCAAGTAAGACATGCAGTATAGGCGAACGGTTAAGTAATGAAGCAATAAACCAAGGGTTGTTGACAGATGAAACGCACATTATACAAGCTATGTTTGCAGGCCGACCGTAAATTATTCCGTTCAAATGTTCTTTTCAATAACTTGGGTTAATAGTAAAGTAGAATCTTATTCACATACATTTACAAATCAAATTGATGTAGTCATTAGTTGAATCAAGAATTCCTGTCTTAACATGTATGCAATTTCCCTTTAAAAAACAAGAGCTTAACCAACATAATAGCCATAGTTCCGATGTCACAAACGAATATTGGAAAATGGGGAAATATATTAAGTTTCTTAAACTGAGTTATAATGCAATGTTGACCACACTTCTCTGTTGGAGATTTGTAATCCCCCTGAAAATTTTAGATAAAATTAGATTATCAACAGCGGAAAGTTTAATAACTATTCTCCTCTTTCCAACAGCCTGTACGTTTGAACAAGGATAGTCGTTTTTTAATCAATTTTTAATTCCTAATGTTATTTTCCAAATTATCTATCATTGGCGTTTCATTGTTTCGTACAGTGTTGCAGGCTTCCTGTATAACTTACCAGTATAAACAATGTAAACGAGTCTTGCCCAAAGACACACCATTGCACGAAGTAACTGTGGTAAAATGTAGACATTCATTTGTCCAATCTATCATTGTGCACGTACATCAAACCTCGTCATACAAAAACTACATTCAGACTGGAATCTTATTTATGATCATTTCCACATATGTTCCCCCATTGCGGTCCCAACAAATTGTTCACTATTATGATACCATTCCTACAATTGCATGCAAAGATGAATTTATTGTCATATTCTTTGTCAACCAAGAGCTGTATATTCTTCAGTTGAAATAAAACGTTCTTCTTCTATGATCTGTGTTGCCGTTGTATTACATCACCATGGGGGTGATCATTCAAACGGTTTTCTTAATCATGATGAGATATCAAAGCAGGTTTACTGGATAGCATATCGTGTTGTACAATGACACGTGTCTGACGATACTTCAAACTTCTCATAAATTTTATTGCAATATATTGGGTATTCGTTAATTCTGATAATGCTAGTAGCCACGTGAGTTTGAAGTCCAAAATACAGAGTTTCGTAGAGTTAAAGCCGAAAAGGATCGTACGAAAAAAGTGAATACCTATCAGAAATAACATGAACATAATATGCCATACACAATTGTCAAAATATTCTCCTTTGAAGACCAATCAAACAAACAAAAATAAACACGGCTTTCATTTCGAACGAAGAAGATACGATTTATTATCAATTGAGGAAATACAAATTAAAAAATCTTTATCCCGTTGTCATGAAGCCTAGAAACCAGGCCTCCATAAGGCCCATATTCATCCTGTCAAAGTTGTTTTATTTACAATATTCCTTCTCAAGTGTTTTAGTGTTTTTTGATGAATTTGCTACGCGCATTGCGCAAAACCAACATTTGTGTTTACTCTGTTCACATGGCAACATGAAAGGGTATTCCTATATAAACGTGTTACCTTCTCAATGCAAATCCCAGAACGACTGATCTAACGGCCAAAAGGTAAGGCCTTTTTCTCATTTATGTTTTTGGCTGCTGTCTTGAAGAAATATATCGTGATTGTATTGTTCATCGTAAACAAAAAGTGTTTTTTTCTTTGTCGAAATTCTTATTCGTTACAAAAATTCACAAATAAATAAATAAACACATAAAAACGGGACACGCTATTAGGTTGAGTGGTTTTAGCGACTATGTCATTAATTTTGTATGAAGTTAACATAATTTAATGTTGAATTAGAATTAACATGAAGTCGAATTGAAAGAATCAGAAGAGACCTGTTTCAACTGTACTGTTGAAAGCTTGATTTAATCACATCTACTCATTTGCTAAAAGTATTTTTAGTTATACAGCTGTAGCATGTGTTTTTGATGTCCTTTGTCCGGTATTTGGCTATCAGGACTGGCCGAGGTTCCATCTTAGGGTCATGGAAACCCAAGGCCATAAGTCGTTCGAAGTTGTGTTTAAACTTTGAAAATCAGATACATGTTTCCAAAACTATATTGCATATTCTTAACTCATTTATTGTAAACTATTGCAAACATTGGTAACACGTTTTCTGAAACCAGAAGTAGTTTACCCTTACTACAGCAGCAGTCTTATTCAAAGAAAGCTGGACAGTCTAGTTGCAGTAGAATATGTATGGACTTTTTGTTAAGCGGCTTTCATTTGAATGGCAAAGATTGCATAGCCTTTTGATGTCTTCAGAAGTCCCAGATATGACCAGCTCGACTTATCCTGAAATATCTCAATGCAACAAACCTTGCATGTTAAACGGTGATTTCTAAAAAATAAACTTGAGTCAATACATGCAGCGAAACTGCTCTGAATCGAGGCCGTAATTGGTATAATGAAAACCCGTTGAAATCTGCCATCAACTTGTTTGATGTTGATTAAAGTCACTCTGTGGCGTGCTTTTTTTCATTTTTGTCCCGACTGAAATAGCTTATCAAGAGTGTTCACATTTTAAATATAACACCAAATTATTGTAATGAATTTCGTACATAAGAAGCATAAGGAAACATATAAGGGTAAATTGTCAACAGCATTACAACTTGTTGGAAGTGGTCAAAACTAATAAAGTCACAGGTTTCCTTAGTATATCTAGATCAGCAATTAACTAGTCTTTAGATTGAATCTGTAATCTATAAACTTTAAAACAAAGAGTCGTTTTAATAATAACGAATAAAAGAAAAGACTCCATTAAATCACATTTGATAACATTTCAGATGATACTTGGTGCACTAATAACTAATCTCTCGCAGCCTTTTGTATTCTTAATATTCTAGTTAAGATATGTCTGATTATGTAAGTAAACAAAAGTCAAACCATCTTGTTTCAATTCGTACTCTAAGGTCGAGCACCTTTATATTTTACAAAACGTGAAAATACATCCAAATAACAATTCACATGATGTCACTTTACCAATACCCCACCTCTCGCAGCCATTTGTATTCTAATTGTTCTAGTTACAATATGTCTGAAAATGCAAGAAAAGTGGAATCTAAAGTCAAGGAACCATATCTTGAAACAAATAGTGAAGATGCACCTCAATAACAATTCACATGTTGTCATTTTCCCAATACCCCCACCTCTCGCATCCATTTGTATTTTAAATGTTCTCAACATGTTTGATAATGCAAGTTAACAAATGCCAAAACCCCTTGTCTCAACTTGTACTCTAAAGTTGAGCAGCTATATATTGTATAAAACGTGAATATGCATCAAAATCACAATTGTATGGTGTCAGTTGTCCAATGCTCGACATTCTCGTACCCATTTGTAATCCAAGCATTATAATTGATAACGTTGCAGCTATTCCTTAGATCATCAATAAACCAAACTCCTCGTTTCCATTTGAGTTATAAAGTCTAGAATCTTCAACCTTTGCAAACAGTAAAGATACAATACAATTGATATTTCAATTAATATGAGTTAACCAATATTCGATTCCATTGTTGTTATTTATATTACAAAGTTGTGTTACTATATTCTTAGCAAACAATGACGATGCATTTAACAGTGTTTTGGATTTTAGATCTTTTAAGTTAAGGGGTGCTCTAGCCCCTCGTTTTCACTTTAAAGGCTTAAATCGAAAGTCTTAACCAGTAGTGAAAATGCTTTAAGACTCACATTCCAGATGACGAAAATTTCAACGACCGACCATTCTATTTCAATTTGTACTATAGAGCCTATGATACCTATTTTAACAAACTGTGAAAATGAATGCTATTTAATTTCAATACGTCAATCAAAAAAACTGAAAACGTGTATTTTCATTCAACAATGTTTAAGGAGCGTTTGCGCTTTTCAGTGCTTTTTCAGAAAACTTGATTTACATGTATATTTTTCTATCTTTTATTGACAATCATTGACAGACTCTGTTTTTGGCCATTTACAATAACATAGAATATGTGCCAAATATACATCGCGTTTCAAAAATAAAAAAAAAAATTAAAAAAAAAAATACTATCATTAGCATTTGAATATGTTTCCGACACTATTAGGTTTCCTATCTAATCTACAAGTATTAAACAATGTAAATGTGTCTTGCCCATTGACGGGACGAGGACTTTAACTTCTTTTGGTAAAAAAGTAAACGTCGAATCACGAGACAAGGCAATTACAGTGAAAATCAAATTTGGATGTTCATTAATCCAGCCAAATTTCCATGTCCATCAAACCCCGCCTGTTTAAAACAACCTTAGCACTAACCAACCCCCTTGCGAGTTGTAAAGGGACTATCTCGTAGTTTGAATCAAACGTTCAAATAAAAATATTACCAATCGTCGTATTTAAACGAAAAGCAATTCCTAATTCAAAGGTTGCTGAACAGCTGATTTTCCATTACAAAAAAGAAAAAAAAAACAACAAAAAAAAAAACCCAGCTTTCATGTCTTTAAGTGTGTTGATGGCAAACTTTTAACCGCTTTGATGATTTCACATGGTGTAAATACAATCCAGTGCATGTGAGCCAGACTTGATGCTGGTATCTAAAAAATACCATAGTTCACTCAGGGGCAATTCTTAAACAGACTATTCTTTAGTAACCGTTTTAAAGGGTTGAACTATTTCTGCACCATGGAACATGATATATCTTCACAACACGGTTACGGAAGGGATGAGACGTTTATCAATATTCTGGTTTCGTGCAACGTAGTGCAATGTGATGTCATTTTATGCCAAACACTTATTAGAATCCCAAGACGTTGTCATTTCAAATATACAACTTACAATATATCGGCATATATCTAGTGTCATGCGAACATAGGTTGTTGTAGTATTTATGGTCTTTGTTCCAAACCAACCTGTGTGGTCATGCAACCAAGTTTAATAGTTATTAATAGATATTGAAGCAGCTTAACTTGCCATTATTGCTTCACTCGCACAGGCAGTTTCCTGCGACAGTGACGCTTCTCAAACGATGCTCCACGTTTCCCTTACATCATTATTAATGCCGGTATTTACGTATAAATGGTAATTACGCTAGTTGTATGATCTGAAATACAGTTTTCATAGATTTCAAATCCGAAATTCAATCTCATAAATTAATAGTATACCCTTCAGTTTGTTAGAGAGAACAAACAAAATCAAAAATCCAAGATTCGAATTTGTTGGCCGCGCTATCAATATTTAAGGCAAAATGCACAACGCCTCTATTTCAGACGGAGAAGTTACGTTTTTCATGTTGGTGTAAGTAAGTCTGTTAAAATATGGATTGACAGGGCTTATCCAGGTATAAGCCCCGAAACCGGGCCCCGCAAGCTATATTCGCAACTGCCTTGTTTTTTGTATGTTCAAGGTCAAATCTCCAAAATGCTTCGTTCACCGATCGAAAGGTTTATCCTTGTAAAGACGTTTTTCGCTGAATTTGCTAAACCCATTACACAATACCAACGTCGTTGTTTACCCTGTAAGCATGGTAACATGATAGGGTATTCCTATATAAAAGTGTTGCCCTCTCAATACGCACCACAGAACGAATGATCTAACGGCCAAAAGGTAAGGTAATTTTATCTTATTGCTGTCTCACGCTTACGGTAATGTTCATTTTAAATTTTGATATCAACTGTTGCTTAATTGAAAGAAATATCATAATAAAGGCCTTATTTCATCTAAAACATTAAACTTGTTATTTCTTCGTCCCAGTTCATATTCATTAACGCAAAATGGATTAATAGAAACGGGACACACTATTAGGTTGATTTGTTGTCGGAATCTTTTTAATAATATAAAAATATCTTTAAAATTGTGTATGAGGTCAAAATCAACTTAATGCTGAAACTTACTCAAATGTATACTAAGCCTATTTGAATAAGTGTCTGTAAATTGTCTTGTTAGCGGTCATTAGTCAGGTTGAAATAACAAGACTCTGTTCGGAAATTGTACATTTAACATTTTTTACCAAACAAAAATAGTTAAAAAATTCAGAAAATTAAAAGAGACTGTCGTGTTGATAGATAGGTTTTAATCAGACTTATTCTAAGAAAAATATATTTCAGTTATTACATGATTTGTTTGTCGTAATTTTTTCGGTATTCTACATTCAGCACTGTCAAGGTTTTCAACTTAGGGTCTAGGTAACCCGACTCGGTCTTTTCAGTCGTTTGTTTAAATTTTGAAAATAAGGTGCATGTTTCAAAACTTACAGTCATTTTCTTAATCTATATATTGTTAATAATGTAGGAATTTAAAAAAACAATACACACAATAATGAAAATTGTTAAGCACGCCACTAACCCAAAACCAATTTTTAGTTTGGCAGTTTATGAGTAATAACAGATAACAACAAAATAAAGCAAGACAACATATACGATTAGGAATTTCATCGTTGGTCACATCTGATTCTTAAGTCTTAAATAGGAGATGCACCACCTTGGGTATAATTGGATGATAGGTTTGTTACAAAAAAAGTTAAAGGTAAAGGTTATTTTATTATAGTGTCAACCCTATTGAAAGGTCCAGCCAGTTTTGGCTCATGAGACACTTTTCACTGGTTATACAAAGTACATGTACCTCCCATGTTACATTTCGTGTAGCATATGTTTTCCAATTTGTTCGAATGAAATCAACTTGCCATATCAACTATTGCATAGACCGTTCGTTTATTAGTCGTGTTCAATGTTTGCATATTTAGTTTTAACTGGTTGAAGTGTTGAAGTAGGGATTGTAGGAAAAACGTTTTTCACAAGAATACTCTACTTTTATTTTCTTTCTAAAGTATATATGTTGGGGGTCATTTGTGCAGTAGTAGAGCGTTGGCTTGTTGGTTCGGGGATCTCGGGTTCGATCCCCGTTAGACGATGAAGGAATTTCATGGACTAGCCAACAAATCGGCATAAGTACAGGTTTAATAATCAGAAAGCAGTGATTGAAAGTTAATTAAGAGAACGTCAAGCTTCCGCCATAATCGATGTAAAATAAATAAGTCTAAACTTAAAGTATGTTACATATTGTCTCTCTCAAAAGAAAGGGTCGTTTACCTTTAATATAATTGAAGGAGGATAGTACAGCAGTTTAAGACATGTTCTACAGTTTTATAAGAAGAAGATCTTTCATAGAATTTCTTACTTTTTTATATGTTATTTGATATCTTATTGTGAATTCAAAATTGTAAAGAAAAACAGGTTGCACGTTATTTTGGGCTAAATGACAGTTTCCCATTGTAACCGTAAATATGCAAGAGAAACATAAGATTATGTTGATAACCTTATGGATGAAATATTTTTTATTTGAAAAGTCGTTCATATAGTATATCATCCTAATTAAAATATTTAACCGGCTACTATACAAGTACCTACATAGAAAATTGAACAGAAAATACTACCGAGAACTTCTTTCAGTAACCTTGATGCAGATGCGTTTATCTCAAATAGCTAACGCTTGAAATATGGTTATTTGCGGTGAATGCGTCCTTTTTATTGCTTCACTTTTTCCACACACACATAAATGACAAACATTAGTAAATATGGCTATATAAAACAAAACATTGAACAAAAATACCCACAAAAAATATACAAAAAGATAAAAAGATAGAGAAGATAGAAACAGATAAAAGGTTTATAACGCACATCACCATTTGTATAAAAATGTAGATCTAGTTATATATCTTAAAAGTAAGTAAGCATATTTCTAACAACTGCTATGTTTGAAAATAAAAGTTATCTTAGTCCAACATACATTGCAAATAAGTAGGCGAATTCAAACAACCGTAGTCAAGTTAGTTGTTGTACAGATCTAAATTAAAGTCGAAACAGTTTCGCATATTCAACAATTCAAAGAGCTTACTGAAATCAAGATAAAAATACTTAGTTTATTTCTAGGAGCATTGAGCGGTACAAAGCCCGTTGTGATTTAACTTAGAAATCGTTGAAATCGGCGTTATTTTTCCAATGCAGTTCAATTGAACCAGACACGTTCAAACATTCGTTACAAGATAAATTAATTTAATGTGACATTTCGTTTCATTCGTAATTCATGGCTGATAAGCCTGATTAGGAGTATCCATGCGGAAAGGCAACCTGCCAATGTCACGGAAAGGATGTCGAGTATTAACGTTAGAGATTCTATGAGAAACATGTATTGGTGTAATGTCTCAGGGTTTTTGTTTAAATGTAATTTAACACACGCTAGTCAATGGCATTTTTCACTTTCAATTGTAAACGATTCTACTATTTCATCTGAACCATGAAGTCTACAACCTATATTCTTTACCAACAATAAAAATGCATTAAAATAACATTTCGAATTAAGAAAATTAAGGTATGCCCGATGCCTCTTACGCCATATGTACTATTGAGTCTAGGATGTGTATTTTAGCAAACAATGAAGATGTACGTTATATCATTTCAGATGAATTGGATTACCATAAGCGTTGTCTTGACAGTGCTTGTCTGCATTTCATTTGATCATGGTAAGATTAAAGGATCCCTTGAGATGAACTAGAGATAAAACGATTCGAACGTTGAGCTATCGAGTCTTATCTGCGTTTCGCTTCATCGTGGCATTAAAATAAAAGGTCTTACCCATTCATTTCAGATAAAGGAAATACGACCTTTGAGTTCATCAGCAAGGATTTGTATGTGATCTCGACGCAATTAAGTTTCCCCTTTTTCCGTTTTCATTGCTTTACGGACGTAGGTTACATACTACACATATATATTCATAACCGAAACCCTCACACAATGTTCTTGTTTAGTAGACTGACCTCCCTTTCAACACATAAGACACTGTTTCTTAATTCGTTAATATCGATAAAAACCAGTTCATATAGGCTTATCATGTATTACTTATCAGATATTTCAAATTGGCAAACTTGAGTAAACTACGAAGGAGAAAAATTCCCTCTAGTGTTTTCTTGAATGTTGTCTCAAATACGATTTCACCAAGTCCATGCATGAACCTGGAAATTTATTTTATGTCCAAACGTAATTTTTTATTGAACAGGGTATGTAGCTTCTCAAGATACAACTCCAACTACAACGCAAGCAACCGCTGACAATAGCCAAAGTAGCGATGGAGACAATGGATCCGGGACGGATAATAGTGGAGATGGCGGAACCGTAGATAGTACCAACGGAGACGATGGTACCGTTGGAGGCCATGGAGGAACAGATCAAACCGGAACCAACAATGCAAACAGCGGTACAACCGAAACCAACAATGCAAACAGCGGTACAACCGAAACCAACAATGACGGAAATAGCGGTTCTGGTAACTATTTCAATTTGATGGTCGATGCAATGATGAAGTAATATAAAGTAGTTCATAATCTCGCATTTTATCTCGCTTGCAGCATGGGTTTAAAGCAACAATGAGACAAAAGGAGAATTGGTTCGTGTCAAGCCATTTCTCCTTTCGTAACAATGGTTTTAATTATATATGACAAAGAATATATACCCAACACAAACCCAGATACAAACAGTCAGATGACACATGTGACATATGTGTACCCTTTATAATCACCACATCAATGCATGAAAGGACGCATGATCAAACACATATATAAAAACCAACGATTAAGTTAAATGGCATATGGGACATAAAAACACACATGCAAACACACATATACGGACAAATTTTAAGCCATTTGACACATATGACACACACAATACCATGTACAGTAACCTTATGAATATTAGACAGGACACATACTCATGTAAACATATACAAACATATTAAGCTAAATGGCGATTGTGACAAACATCATATCCCGTTTAGCATCGTATAGATACATGAAGAGAGACATAATCATACACACATATACAAACATTGTTAAAAACCGATGGCACTTGTGACATACATGTATCCTGTATCGTCGTTTTTAGAAACACTTCAAGGCACATAATCTATATAACAAGTAAACAAGTATACCCACACGTATACCCACACATATCAAGACAATTAAAACCATATATCATTCTCAAACGCATATATACAGTTAAACTTGTGTTAAGAGGCCAGCCTATGGAACAGAGTAAATTGGCTGTTTAAGACAGGTTGGCTGCTTAACATAAATTGATATACACTATAAATCTAACAATGGGACTTTCTGTAGCGGTTGTTTAAGGCAGGTTGGCTGCTTAAAAGGGTAGTTGCCTTACACAAGTTAGACTGTACATACACGTGTAACGCTAAATGACACATGTGGCATACGTATATCCTGAATACTCACTTATAAAACAACAAAAATACACATACTTATACCCACATATGAATACCTGTAAAGCTAGATGACATAATAATATATAACCTATATGTGACATACGTTATACCCTGTATAATCAACGTATAAATGGACGATAATACACATATGTCGCCCTCGCACATATAATACAAATACATGTACATCAAAAGCCAATGACACATGTGACATACATATATCATTTATAGTCAACATATGATTACAAGAAATAACACATAAACACACATATATACACAAATAATAAAGCCAAATGACACATGTGATATACATAAAATCCTGCAATTTTACACACTCTGTGCAGACACTGTTTAAGAACTGAAACATACTCAAACCTACATATATAATAAACACTATTACAAAACATAAAAAGGCAAATGACACATGTGGCATTCATAATACTTTCAGGAGCCGGAGAGTTGAGCGCCAAGGTGCTGATGATCGCTACAATGGCAGGATGCACATTGGCCGTGTATGGCGGACTTTAAGTGTCAACACAACGAATGGTGGTGCTGAAAGATTCGTTTTTACAGGAGCATCACCTCTGACATTTTAGCTCAAGTTGTGATATTTCTACCTTTTATGCAAGTGATTCTATGTTTAATTCTACTGATTTGAGAAATTATTTCATTCGGTCCAATCACCATTTCGAAAAAGAAAAAAGTTTGGTAGCGCTTTGAAATCCCTCGAATGAGATTTGTGGCTTATCACACATTGATACGTGAAGAAAGGGGTTCGAACATCTAGTCAAGTGCTTAAACACTCTCAACTCTAACGTAAACGTTGTAAGTACAGGTAGTTTTTGTCTTGTCTAAGTTTTTGACCTTTCAAATCTGGGATTACCGGAGACGGTGGTTAAGACAGGCATACTCAAAAGATGATAATCAAAGAAACTTTACATTACGTAAACAATTTATTCAGTCTCAATTTACTGCATTTAAGGACAGTTTTATTAGTTTCTATCACAGATTGTTCGTCTTTTACCCGTTCATATATCTAAATGCAGTGTAGCTTTATCAGAGATATTGTTTGACATGTTTACACATCATTCATAAAAGTATTTGCTAATAACGTGCGCGTGTGTGTAATCGAAACAAAAAATTATTTCAAGTTATAATTTCCTATGTCGATAACGCTGTTTCACCAATCAAAGGCGGTAACTATAGCGACATGTCGTCTTGCACTTCCGTTTCAATTCTGCTGATATATTTTACATGTAAGCGGGTGACATCTTGTCTACATATGCGTAAAGACGTGCGGTCAGGTTTAACCTTAGACAAACATTCTAGCCTGTACCTCTCCACTTTAGTATGACACATTAAGCTATAGCATGAATACTTCTTCACTTTTTCTGTATGGCGTGTGTATTTATTTATAAGATATAGATTGTTATATGACGAGATTACGTTGTATTATCTCCGAGAAACATAACAATATTCAAAAACATTTGTTCTTTGTTTTTATTTTGAATCACCAATCAAAGCAGTTTACATTGCCTATGTTACCCTAGTGGTACACTGTCCTTTATCTCTTTCCAGGACACACGAATTGTAGCAATCAAAACAACCGTGATTTAAACAAATACTTTTACTCAATAAATGACAAAATCCAATATGTCAAAAGAAAGCCGAAAACGTGTATTTTCATTCAACAATGACATTCATCCTGCCAAAGTTGCACGTACATCACACCCCGCCTGTTAAAAACAACCTTAGGACTAACCTATTCCCTGCGAGTTGAAAACGGACTTTTTCAGAGCTTGTGTTCTATAACGCTCAAATAACAATTTTACCAATCCTCGTCACTAAACAAAAAGCAATTCTTGATTTATCAATTCAAAAGTTGCTGATTATCTGCTTTTCCATTAAAAAAACAATGAGCGTACATGCCATTATGTGTGTTGGTGGCAAACGCTTGCCTGTTTTGATTGTTTTGATGATTTTACATGGAATACATACAATGAAGGTATGCACATGTAAAATCAAATGCATGTGAGATAGACGTGATTGGTGGTATCTAAAAATATCACTGTTCACTCAGGAGCTTCTTAAAGAGACTATTGTTTAGTAAAATAAACCGTTTTTAAAGCCGTACTTGCGCTTATTTACATTAAAATTGTGAAAGTTCTAGAAGAATTGAAAATTAAATTGAAAATAGCTAAAAGTCCCTTTTATAGAGGAATTGAGACCGTCACACGTTCACATGATGCTTTAAAAGACTGAATACTATATGGTTTGTTTACAATTATCGATAAAACACGGTCAGCCGAGGAATGTTGGGAACCGATAAAACCCAACAATTCTCCATTTTGAAATTGGATAAACAATGCTTTTTCTTACCAGTTGATTGTCACTGATTAATCCGAGCACTCTTTGCTATTTTAGATGTTACTCGAATGTAAATAATGGAGTTAAATTGGTGGGCACCAGTTTTATGAAAATATCTCATTGAAAAACAGATAATAAATAGTGCAGGCGTTATATTATCATGATCCTGTGGTTTTCCGCTATGTTTCGACATATTCTATCATAACTAATAACTCATATTACCCAATTTTGCAGTTTTTCAGAGCGCTAGTATGCTTTTAAGGGTTATACTGTTTCTGCACCATGAATGTGCCATATCTTCACAACACGATTATGGAAGGGATGAGAGGTTTATCAGTATTCTTGCTGTATGCAATTTGATGTCATTTAATACCAAAAGGACATTAGAATCCCAAGACATTGTCATTTCAAATGTACCACTAATAATATGCCAAGATGAATCCAGTCACATTCGAACATTGGTTGTTATATTTTTATGGTTTTTGTTTCAAACCAAGCCGTGTGGTACAATCGAGTTTAATAGTTATCGAGAGATATTATATATTATATTATATATGATCCACACATTCAAAAACTGCTTCGGGATTTCATAGATTAATTTTGCTGCTATTACCAACCTTTAAAAAACCTGCATAGCTAATTGAACCTTATCATTGTTAAACTTCCTCTCCAATTCTTCTATATAAAAATCAGATTCAAAATTCAGATTCGAAATCTTTATCGAAAGGTTTGTTGAAAGCTCTTAATTGATCAAATAATTGACAATCAGGCGCGTAGCTGGAGCAAAATGAATTATACGCCAAGTCATGCTGAAAGGCATGACCAGAGGCGCGTAGCGCTTAGCTGGGGAAGGTGTGGGAGGGGGTATCCCCCTCCCGCTGGTGGGGGTTTGGGGGGCCTCCCCCAGGGAGATTTTTGAAAATTAGATGTCATTTTGCTGCATCTGGTGAACTTTCTATGGCGTTTCACCATAACTATTTCATCAACTAGAGTCACAAAAATAATATAAATTAAAACACCTGTTACCTCAAATGTGTGTAAACGAAGAAATAATCACAAAGCGCTTGATTAGACATAAACAACACTTTACTTAAAACAGAAAAAAAGTACTATTCCGCTCATAAAAAAAAACCTAACGGTATATGTATGTGTGGTACTTATGTTCATGGTATTTGATAATTGGACTCAAATCTAACTAGAGGCCTGATTTAACTTAGATTGAATTGAATTTGGTTTAAATGGTGTTATGCCCATTTTGTCCAAATTATGCATGAAATGAAATATTGGTCTAAATGTTTTTGGTAAATGATGTCTAATGACTCATTATCCCAATCTCTACTTGCCACGAGTTCGAAAAAGTAACATTCCATTGTTTTTCTTAAAAGACTGCCCAAGTCATTTAGGAAAAGCAAAGATTCCATTTATTGTCGATACGAACCAACCAACCTCGAACAAAACTGATGTACATTAGATCATACATGCCTCTCTGTAAGTGCCCAAAACACTTTTTTAAACAGAAACTAGGTTACCTTTTTATTATTCTCATTTCGCTATTTCTAATGCATCTACAACAATTATAATAACACAGCAACCGACCTAAATAAAAAAAAGGTCTTATTATGATATTCACCGGAAAACACGTAGATTGTCGTAATATTGGCATAAGATCACTTTAAGCACAAACAATGGATGAAAAATATATTCATATTCCGGAAAATGAGGACTAGCCGTCGCTCTCGTCGTGTGGCGAAGATGTGGATGACCCTTTCTGATTTGATCTCCTTTTCTCTGTATATGTTCAGAAGTCTAAGGCCAGAGAGTCGCCTGATTGTCATTGTGCTCCTGAGGTAGGATTTGACACGGACATTGTTCGGATCATTAAGAGGCAGACTCAAACCATTAATGAAAAGACCCCCATATACCTACATTGTAAATACCATTGGTATTCAACCACTTAAAACACTTACTGCGTGTAGATATCTAAGTCATAAGATTAAAGGGTTTTCCTGTTTGTTGAAATTAGTTGAAAAACATTCGTGATGCAGTCTCAGCACCACGAGTGTAATATGACTAGACTCCCAGAAACATTATTAAATAATATCTAGCAAACACCCTGCAAAACATTACGTTCTACTGACAGTTAGACAGGTCAATTCTATTCGGAACATTCGACTTTTTAGTGCATATAATTTGTATTGAATTAGTATTTCCAAAGTGTCTGCCTCTATACTTTAAGAGGATGCTGGTAAACAAAATTATTTTCGAATCAGCATACATGTCTAATACTATTCCCTTGAAGGTTTTTATATACCTTAATAGGGATTAAAAATTGCGCCTTAAAACACTCGTTGCATTGCAAAACTCTGGCGTTCAGCTTTACATTCAGGTCCATAAATGGCGCGCATGCAGGTAGATATTTTCCGCCAAATGTCGGAGGGTGTTGCTGCCGGAACATTTGTGCGATTTTTGGCTACGACTTTTGGTAAGGTTGTGGAGTTTTTCCAAATTATTTTGACCGTCGGAATTCTTTCTGTCCTTTTAATGCATATCTTAGAGCGGCACATGTGATTTTCACAAAAGACCTATTTACAACTTTTCAATTTCAAGTTTCCGCCCTAAAATCTTTACTTGGTCGATTTTAGGAAGGTCGTAACGTTTGGGTTCAGTCTATAAAGTCTGTTCTCAGTTTTTGTCAATTTTCATTTTTTTCGCGTACATTTATTAGCAAGATTCCACTGATACACATTTGAAAGTTTTTGATAAACCATATTACGAAGATAACCATGAGTTTGATAAACCCATAAAATTAGGTGCGACATGGTCAGTCAAATTAAAAACTTCGCATTTACAAAACTACTTCAGTCTGATCAAGTCATATTTTCTTTTTCTTTTCCATTCACATAGACCTCACTAATATCAAGATTTAGTTCAAGAAATGATATAATATCAAAACATTATTTCGGCTATTTAAATTTCTATTCTGTCTAAGATGTATTGATAAATTTACGATGAAATTATGTACAGTTTTCATATTTGCTTTTGATAAACATGATTGAAAGGGTCACGCAAAATATGTAACATTAATTGTTTGGATTCAGCGTAGAAACTACTGGCTAATTACTTAAATTTCCACCAGTTTATGCTTCTATCAATAGGCTTGGCGTACAGTATAGTTTGAAGATAATGAGCAAGTGGCACATTTAACATTTTGATATTTGTGATATAGCGTTTCAAAAATAACTTAGGTCTGAGTCAGGAGTTAGACGTCCCACAAAATACTTCTTTGAGGTAACAGTTGAATGCTTATTGCCAAACAGTTGAATAGACTTCAAATTTAATGACATTCATTTGCGTTCCTTGTCAACATGTTCATTGTTCATCAGCATTTGATGTTTACTTACCTGTGAGGAAACTTGTATGAATACACAGCGTGTCATTTTGCACTTTAAAGAGCAACTTTCTGATTGTTGTGAAGTGAATTTGCCGTGGAACTGGACATGGTGGAACATGGCTAGTGGCCGAGTCCGCCATTTCAAAATTCCGCGGGGTAACAATCTTTACGAGATCTATAGAAAGGTCTAGATCGCCGCTATGTAGAGCTAACTGGCAAGATTTAGCATGCTAGTGTAGGCTACACTTACCATCAAAAGTTATAAGGCGCGACAAATCGAAGCTGGTATTTATCACGCATGCATGTGATCGTCCGAACTAGAGAGATACATGGACTTTGGGGAACATTGTTTAGCTTTTTTCACTATTAGGAAACCCTACCCCCTTAGGTTTCGATTTTTATTGCATTTTTCGGCCACTTTATTTTAATCATTTTCTCCAGCCAAGTATACGCCATGGCGTATTGGCGTATGCCTGGCTACGCGCCTGACAATAGCACTGAAAGAGACATGCATTCTTCCTTTTCCCATCACATCGTTTGATACTCTTTTTACCCATTTACGTAATGAAACCTCAGTTTGACGGATTTACTCGAATTTTATTTTTACGAAACAAGACATTTTTGGTCACAGTGGGATATACCCACTACCATTAACCAAAGGAATGAAGGGTAATTTTCTAAAAATTTTGACCAGTATAACTTTGACGTCTGCGGTTGCTTTCAAATTAAACACGTTCACCATTCCGACTCGTAAGAATAGGTTAGTCAAAAATGGTACCAAGCAGCATTGTCGATGACGTAACAACATCAAGACCTTCAAGTAAGACATGCAGTATAGGCGAACGGTTAAGTAATGAAGCAATAAACCAAGGGTTGTTGACAGATGAAACGCACATTATACAAGCTATGTTTGCAGGCCGACCGTAAATTATTCCGTTCAAATGTTCTTTTCAATAACTTGGGGTAATAGTAAAGTAGAATCTTATTCACATACATTTACAAATCAAATTGATGTCGTCATTAGTTGAATCAAGAATTCCTGTCTTAACATGTATGCAATTTCCCTTTAAAAAACAAGAGCTTAACCAACATAATAGCCATAGTTCCGATGTCACAAACGAATATTGGAAAATGGGGAAATATATTAAGTTTCTTAAACTGAGTTATAATGCAATGTTGACCACACTTCTCTGTTGGAGATTTGTATTCCCCTGAAAATCTTAGATAAAATTAGATTATCAACAGCGGAAAGTTTAATAACTATTCTCCTCTTTCCAACAGCCTGTACGTTTGAACAAGGATAGTCGTTTTTTTAATCAATTTTTAATTCCTTATGTTATTTTCCAAATTATCTATCATTGGCGTTTCATTGTTTCGTACAGTGTTGCAGGCTTCCTGTATAACTTACCAGTATAAACAATGTAAACGAGTCTTGCCCAAAGACACACCATTGCACGAAGTAACTGTGGTAAAATGTAGACATTCATTTGTCCAATCTATCATTGTGCACGTACATCAAACCTCGTCATACAAAAACTACATTCAGACTGGAATCTTATTTATGATCATTTCCACATATGTTCCCCCATTGCGGTCCCAACAAATTGTTCACTATTATGATACCATTCCTACAATTGCATGCAAAGATGAATTTATTGTCATATTCTTTGTCAACCAAGAGCTGTATATGCTTCAGTTGAAATAAAACGTTCTTCTTCTATGATCTGTGTTGCCGTTGTATTACATCACCATGGGGAAGATCATTCAAACGGCTTTCTTAACCAAAATGAGATATCAAAGCGGGTTTACTGGATAGCATAGCGTGTTGTACAATGACACGTGTCTGACGATACTTCAAACTTCTTATAAATATTATTGCAATATATTGGGTATTCGTTAATCCTGATAATGCTAGTTGCCACGTGAGTTTGAAGTCCGAAATACAGTTTTTCATTTCGAACGAAGAAGATACGATTTATTATCATTTGAGGAAATACAAATTAAAAAATCCAAGTGTCATGAAGCCTAGAAACCAGGCCCCCGTATTCATCCTGTCAAAGTGGTTTTATTTACAATAATCCTTCTCAAGTGTTTTTTGATGAATTTACTAAGCTCATTGCATACATTTGTGTTTACTCTATTCACATGGCAACATGAAAGGGTATTCCTATATAAACGCGTTGCCCTTCCAATGCGCATCGCATAACGACTGATCTAACGGCCAAAAGGTAAGACTTTTTTTCTCATTTATATTTTTAGCTGCTGTCTTGAAGAAATATATCGTGATTGTATTGTTTCATCTTAAAACAGAAAGTTCTTTTTTCTTTGTCGAAATTCTTATTCGTTACAAAAATGCACAAATAAATAAACACATAAAAACGGGACACTCTATTAGGTTGAGTGGTTGTAGCAAAGTTTGTCATTAATGTTGCATGAAGTTAACATAATTAAATGTTGAATTAAGATTAACGTGAAGTCGAATTGAAAGAATCAGAAGAGACCTGTTTCAACTGTACTGTTGAAAGCTTGATTTAATCACTTCTACTCATTCGTCAAAAGTATTTTAGTAATACAGCTGTAACATGTGTTTTTGTTGTCATTAGTCCGGTATTTGGCTCTCAAGACTGGCCGAGGTTCCATCCTAGGGGATATCAAAACCCTAGGCCATAAGGCCTTTTGATGTTATGTTTAAACTTTGAAAATCAGATACATGTTTCCAAAGCTATATCGCATATTCTTAACTCATTTACTATTGCAAACCTTTTTCTTCAAACAAACGCAAGAATACTCAAAAGCGTATGAATCGTCAAATTTACCCCAAGCTCAAAACCTTTCCTCGTATGATAGTATGTGATCGATCCAATTGAAAGCAATAGCAGAAACAAACAATCACAAAAAATGAATCATGAAGAGCAATTCATCCGTTTGTCATAATGGTTTCTTTAGTATTCTTTACAAAGGATAATACACAGGAATCACGGGTTATTGATAAGAATGCTGCAACGTTTTATACAATCATATCATCAAATAAAGAGTTTAAACAATAAGAGTTGCCATCTTCTTGTTTTATGCTTTTGTGCTGAGCAAGGATTTCTTGAAAACTGATGGTGCATATAGCAGAATACTAGATGTTTTTCTTTTGTCAAACAGTCATTATTCATCACATTATATTATATTATGTCATATTATACCATACTTGATAGTACCTATGCTGTTATGTTACTCGCTTCTTGCAAACATGTATATTTTATGTATTATGGGCCTGAGGCTGGAACTATTGAAATGAACGTTTGCATTTATATGGTACTTTGAAAGATGCGTCAAGGAGAGGCAGTATATTAGATGGTTTATGAACCATGTTTTAACCGTTTTCTTGAAAGAAAATTATTTTGTCGTGTCAAAATTTAAGATTACTCTGATCGTTCTTTCACTGTTCTTTTAAATAGTTTTGCTTTTTCGAGTTAAACGAATTAGGAAGCCAGCAGTAGTTTCCCCTTACTACAGCAGCAGTTTTATTCAAAGAAAGCTGGACAGTCTAGTTGCAGTAGAATATGTATGGACTTTTTGTTAAGCGGCTTTCATTTGAATGGCAAATATTGCGTAGGCTTTTGATGTCTTCAGAAATCCTTCTTAATGAATGACGTCTAAAAAAACTTGAGTCAATACATATAGCGATACTGCTCTCAATCGAGGTTCATTGCCCGCCATGATATAAATGAAAACCCGTTGAAATCGGCCATTAACTTGTTTAGTGTTGATTAGAATCACTCTATGGCGTGCTTTTTTCATTTTTGTCCCGACTGAAATAGCTTATCAGGTGTGTTCATATGTTAAATATAACACCAAATTATTGTGATGAATTTCGTACATGAGAAGCTTAAGGCAATACAACTTTTTGGAAGTGGTCAAACATAATTAAGTCACAGGTTTCCTTAGAATATCTAGATCAGCGATTAACCAGTCTTTAGATTGAATCTGTAATTTATAAACTTTAAAACAATGAGTCTTTTCAATAATAACAAATAAAAAAGAGACTCCATTAAATCGCATTTGATAACATTTCAGATGATACTAGTGCACTAATAACTCATCTCTCACAGCCATTTGTATTCTAAATATTCTAGTAAAAGAATGTCTGATTATGAAAGCAAACAGATGTCAAACCACCTTGTTTCAATCTGTACTCTAAGGTCGAGCACCTTCATATTTTACAAAACGTGAAAATACAACCAAATAACAATTCACATGATGTCAGTTTACCAATACCCCACCTCTCGCAGCCATTTGTATTCTAATTGTTTTATTTACAATATGTCGGAAAATGCAAGAAAAGTGGAATCTAAAGTCAAGGAACCATATCTGGAAACAAAAAGTGAAGATGCAACCAAATAGCAATTCACATGTTGTCATTTTCCCAATACCCCCACCTCTCGCATCCATTTGTATTTTAAATGTTCTCAAAATGTTTGATAATGCAAGTAAACAAATGCCAAAACCCATTGTCTCAACTTGTACTCTAAAGTTGAGCAGCTATATATTGTATAAGACGTGAATATGCATCAAAATAACAATTGTATGGTGTAAGTTGTCCAATGCTCGAGATTCTCGTACCCATTTGTAATCCAAGTATTATAATTGATAACGTTGCAGCTATTCTTTAAATCATCAATAAACCAAACTCCTCGTTTCCATTTGAGTTATAAAGTCTAGAATCTTCAACCTTTGCAAACAGTAAAGATACAATAAAATTGATATTTCAATTAATATGAGTTAACCAATATTCGATCCCATTGTTGCTATTTATATTACAAAGTTGTGTAACTATATTCTTAACAAACAATGACGATGCATTTAACATTGTTTTAGATTTTAGATTTTGTAAGTTAAGGGATGCCCTACCCCTCGTTTTCACTTTAAAGGCTTAAATCTAAAGTCTTAACCAGTAGTGAAAATGCTTTAAGAGTCACATTTCAGATGACAAAAATTTCAACGACCGACCATTCTATTTCAATTTGTACTATAGAGTCTATGATACCTATTTTAACAAAGTGTGAAAATGAATGCTATTTAATTTCAATACGTCAATTAAAAAAACTGAAAACGTGTATTTTAATTCAACAATGTTTAATGAGCGTTTTTTCTATCTTTTATTGGCAATCATTGACAGACTCTGATTTTGGCCATTTACAATAACATAGAATATGTGCCAAATATTCATCGCGTTTCAAAAATTGAAGAAAAAAAAATATACTATCATTAGCATTTGAATATGTTACCGACACTATTGGGTCTCCTATCTAATCTACAAGTATTAAACAATGTATATGTGTCTTGCCCAGAGACGGGACGAAGACTTAAACTTCTTTTGGTAAAATAGTAAACGTCGAATCACGAGACAATGCGATTACAGTGAAAATCAAATTTGGATATTCATTAATCCAGCCAAATTTCCATGTCCATCAAACCCCGCCTGTTAAAAACAACCTCATGACTAACCAATTCCCTGCGAGTTGTAAAGGGACTATCTCGTAGTTTGATTCAAACGTTCAAAT
The DNA here is from genome assembly GCA_947846245.1 of Cerastoderma edule. NCBI lineage: Eukaryota > Metazoa > Mollusca > Bivalvia > Cardiida > Cardiidae > Cerastoderma > Cerastoderma edule. Next base: position 18,000,672 of record OX401417.1, on the reverse strand, counting down.
AAAAGATATTACCAATCCTCGTATCTAAACAAAAAGCAATTCTTAATTCAAAAGTTGCTGAACAGCTGATTTTCCATTACAAAAAGAAATAAAACAGAAAAAACAGCTTTCATGCCTGTAAGTGTGTTGATGGCAAACCTTTAACCGCTTTGATGATTTCACATGGTGTAAATACAATCCAGTACATGTGAGCCAGACTTGATGCTGGCATCTAAAAAATACCGCTGTTCACTCAGGGGCAATTCTTACACAGACTATTGTTTAGTAAATAAAGCGTTTTAAAGGGTTGAACTCTATCTGCACCATGAACGTGCTATATCTTCACAACACGGTTATGGAAAGGATGAGACGTTTATCAATATTCTGGTTTCGTGCAACGTCGTGCAATGTGATGTCATTTTATGCCAAACACTTATTAGAATCCCAAGACGTTGTCATCTCAAATACACAACTTACAATATATCAGCATATATCTGGTGACCTGCGAACAGTGGTTGTTGTAATATTTATGGTCTTTGTTACAAACCAATCTGTGTGGTCATGCAAGCAAGTTAAATAGTTATTAAGAGATATTGAAGCAACTTAACTTGCCATCATTGCTTCGCTCGCATAGGCATTTTCTCGCAACAGTGATCCTTCTCTAACGATACTCCACGTTTCCCTTACATCACTATCATTGCCATTATACGTAAATGATGACAATACTGGTTAAAAAGTCTAAAATACAGTTTTCATAGATTTCAAATCCGAAATTCAATCTCATAAATTAATATCATACCCTTCAGTTTGTTAGAGAGAACAAACAAAATCAAAAATCCAAGATTCGAATTTGTTGGCCGCGCTATCAATATTTAAGGCAAAATGCACAACGCCTCCATTTCAGACGGAGAAGTTACGTTTTTTGATGTTTGTGTAAGTCTGTTAAAATATGGATTGACAGGGCTTATCCAAGTATAAGCCCCGAAACCGGGCAACGCAAGCTATATTCACAACTGCCTTGTTTTTTGTATGTTCAAGGTCAAATCTCCAAAATGCTTCGTTTACTTATCATAAGGTTAATCCTTGTAAAGACGTTTTTCCATGAATTTGTTAAACCTATTTCGCAAAACCAACATCGCTGTTTACCCTGTATGCATGGTAACATGATAGGGTATTCCTATATAAAAGTGTTGCCCTCTCAATACGCACCACAGAACGAATGATCTAACGGCCAAAAGGTAAGGTCATTTTTACTATTCTATCTTATTATTCTCTTCAGTTTAAGGTATCTTTCATTTAAAATTTTGATATCAACTGTTGGTTGATATAACTTAAACAAATACATGGTGAAGGCAATGTTTCATTCAAAACATAAAAGTCGTCATTGTTTCGTTGTCCCAGTTCTTTTCCGTTTACACAAAATGAACAAATAGAAACGAGACACACTATTATGTTGATTTATTGTTAATTGTTAATGTTTTAAAAAATCTCTTCGAAAAAATATGTTTTACAACTTATCTCAATTCAATATGAGGTCAATATTAATTAAATGATGGAGTTCATTAAATATCTGTACAAAGCCCATTTGAATGGAAGTCGTACTCGCGGTGGTTGGTCAGGTTGAAATATCCAGACTTTTCTCGGGATAATTCAAATAAGAACATTTTTACCTTACAAATAATATCTAAAAAAAACCAGCAGAACATCACGACCCTGTTGATAGATATATTTTAATCAGTTCTACTTAAAAAAGTAGTATTTCAGTTATAGGATGATGTGTCTGTCGTCATTTTCCTGGTTTTCGGCTTTTAGAACTCGTTGGGTTCAAAATTAGGTTTCATTTAGCCAAAGTCGGACTTCAGGTCGTTTAATTAGGCTGTTTTTAAACTTTGAAAACAATGTGCATTTTTATCTAAAGTTCCATATTATTAACATATTCATTGTAAGTAAGGGTGAAACGTTCTCTTAAATATAAAAACACATAGATGCACAAAACCATACTACTTGAGTAAATTTAGATACACTTTTATGATTGCGACACATTTTAAAAATAATTTTATTTCAATTTGAACTTTCTTTCATTATAAGGTTTAGATCTGTCCCAGTTTCATGAAAATCACCCCAAGACATCATTCAGACACATAGTGATCGCATTGCCATGTCGAGAAGGTTATATTTGAACTTTAACACAAATTTTCTATGATAATATATGTCCATTTATGTTTAAAATGGGTTATTGACTGTAAAAGTAACTTCTGTCATCACTTTTTTTCAGTTTGAAGACACTATCTTAACATACACTACAAGTTTATAAAGTTATTTAAATTTGCAAGTTTACTTCAAAACGGGTTTGGGGCAAAATGAAATAACTTTTTGTCATCGTGACGCGTTTTAAAATAATTTTATTTCAATTCCAAATTATTTTCTTAAATTATCTATCATTGGCGTTTCATTGTTTCGTACAGTGTTGCAGGCTTCCTGTATAACCTACAAGTATAAACAATGTAAATGAGTCTTGCCCAAAGACACACCATCGCACGAAGTAACTGTGGTAAAATGTAGACATTCATTTGTCCAATCTACAATGGTGCACGTACATCAAACCTCGTCATGAAAAACCAACCTTCAGACTGGAAACGTACTTATGACCACTTCCACATATCGAGGGTTTAATGCAATACTATAGTAAGTGCTTCATATTTATGAAGCACTTACTATAGTCTTGCACTGAACCCTCGATATGCTCCCCCATTGCGATCCCACGAAGTGTTCGCTATTTGTTGTTGTTGTGTTGGTAATTTCCTCCGTTGAACGTCGGAGCACTCAAGAATGTACATCTTGGTAAAAATAAATTTCATAAGAAAATTCTTTAAGTAATTACTTGATTCAGAAAAGGTTGAGCAAGTAGTTGATAAATTCAAAATTAAACTATTTTGATATGTATGGTAGTTGTATAACATCGCCGTGGGTGATCATTCAAACGTGATGAGGTATCAAAGCGGATTTACTGGAAAGCATATCGTGTTGTACAATGACACGTGTCTGACGATACTTCAAACATCTCATAAATTTTATTGACATATATTGGGTATTCGTTAATCCTCATAATGCTAGTTGCGACGTGTGCGTTTGAAGTTCGAAATACAGTTTTTATGGAGTTAAAGCCGAAAAGGATCGTACGAAAAAAGTGCATACCTGTAAGAAATAACACGAACATAACATGCCACACACTATTACCAATCTATTCTCTTTTAAAGACCAACCAAACAGGCAAAAATAAACAAGGCTTTTATTTCGAACGAAGAAGTTACGATTTTTTATGGTTTGATGAAATATATATTGAAAAATCTTTATCCCGGTGTCAAGAAGCCTAGGAACCAGGCCCCCATGTTCATGCTGTCAAAGTTGTTTTATCTACAATATTCGTTCGCAAGATTCTTTTGCTGAATGTGCTAAGCCCATTGCGCAATACAAACAGTTGTGTTTACTTTGTTCACATGGCAACATGAAAGGGTAATCCTATATAAACGCGTTGCCCTTCCAATGTGCATCGTATAACGACTGATCTAACGGCCGAAAGTTAAGGCCTTTTTCTCAATTGAATTTAATTACTATCTTGAAAAATCTATACATTCACACGAGACACCCACGGTTGGCTAATGAAAATAAGAATATCGTGATTGTATTGTTTCATTGTAAACAGGAAATTTTTTGTTTGTTTGTCGGAATTCTTATTCGTAACAAAAAAGCACAAATAAATAAATAAACACATAAAACCGGACACGCTATTAGGTTTGGTGGTTTTAGCAACGTATGTCATTAATGTTGCATGAAGTTAACATAGTTTAATGTTAAATTAGGATTAACGTGAAGTCGAATTGAAAGAATCAGAACAGACCTGTTTCAACTGTACTGTTGAAAGCTTGATTTAATCACTTCTACTCATTCGTCAAAAGTATTTTAGTAATACAGCTGTAACATGTGTTTTTGTTGTCATTAGTCCGGTAATTGGCTATCAGGACTAGCCGGGGTTCCATCCTAGGGGATATCAAAACCCTATGCCATGAGTCGTTCGATGTTATATTTAAACTTTGAAAATCAGATAGATGTTTCAAAAGCTATATCGCATATTCTTTACTCATTTACTGTAAACTATTGCAAACATTGGTGAAACCTTTTCCCTCGAACAAACGCAAGAATACTCAAAAGCGAATGAATCGTTAAATTTACCCCAAACTCAAAACCTTTCCTCGTATGATAATTTGTGACCGATCCAATTGAAAGCAATAGCAGAAAAAAAACAATCACAAGAAATGAATCATGAAGAGTAATTCATCCGTTTGTCATACAGGTTTCTTCAGTATTCTTTACGAAGGATAATACAATGGCATCACGGATTATTGATAAGAATGCTGCAACGTTTTATACAATCACCTCCTCAAATAAAGGGTTGAAACAATAAGATTTGCCATCTTCTTGTTCTATGCTTTTGTGCTGAGCAAGGATTTCTTAAAAAATGATGGTGCATGTAGCAGAATACTCGATATGTTATCTTTTGTCAAACAGTCATTATTTATCACATTATATTATATTATGTCATATTATACCATACTTGATAGTACCTATGCTATTATGTTACTTGCTTCTTGCAAACATGTATATTATATGTATTATGGGCCTGAGGCCGGAACTATTGAAATGAACGTTTGCATTTATATGGTACTTTGAAAGATCCGTCAAGGAGAGTCATTATATTAACTGGTCTTTGAACTATGTTTTAACTGTTTTCTTGAACGAAAATTATTTTGTCGTGTCAAAATTTAAGATTACTTTGATCGTTCTTTCACTGTTCTTTTAAATAGTTTTGCTTTTTCGAGTTAAACCAATTATGAAGCCAGTTATAGTTTACCCTTATAACAGCAACAGGTTCATTCAAAGAAAGTTGGACAGTCTCGATGCAGTAGAATATGTATGGACTTTTTGTTAAGCGGCTTTCATTTGAATGGCAAAGATTGCGTAGCCTTTTGATGTCTTCAGAAATCCCAGATATGACCAGCTCGACTTATCCTGAAATATCTCAATGCATCAAACCTTGCATGTAAAACGGTGATTTCTAAAAAAATAATTGAGTCAATACATGCAGCGATACTGCTCTGAATCGAGGTTCATTCGCCGCAATGGTATAATGAAAACCCGTTGAAATCAGCCATCAACTTGTTTGATGTTGATTAAAGTCACTCTGTGGCGTGCTTTTTTTCATTTTTGTCCCGACTGAAATAGCTTATCAGGAGTGTTCATATGTTCAATATAACACCAAATTATTGTAATGAATTTCGTACATGAGAAGCTTAAGGAAACATATTAGGGTAAATTGTCAACAGCAATAAAACTTGTTGGAAGTGGTCAAACATAATTAAGTCACATGTTTCCTTAGAATATCTAGATCAGCAATTAAATAGTCTTTAGATGGAATCTGTAATCTATAAACTTTAAAACAATGAGTCTTTTAATAATAACAAATAAAAAAAGACTCCATTAAATCGCATTTAATAACATTTCAGATGATACTGGTGCACTAATAACTAATCTCTCGCAGCCTTTTGTATTCTTAATATTCTAGTTGAAATATGTCTGATTATGCAAGTAAACACAAGTCAAACCACCTTGTTTCAATTTGTACTCTAAGGTCGAGGATCTTTATATTTTACAAAAAGTGAAAATACATCTAAATAACAATTCACATGATGTCACTTTACCAATACCCCAACTCTCGAAGCCATTTTTATTTTAATTGTTCTAGTTACAATATGTCTGAAAATGCAAGAAAAGTGGAATCTAAAGTCAAGGAACCATATCTTGAAACAAATAGTGAAGATGCACCTAAATAACAATTCGCATGTTGTCATTTTCCCAATACCCCCACCTCTCGCATCCATTTGTATTTTAAATGTTCTCAACATGTTTGATAATGCAAGTCAACAAATGCCAAAACCCCTTGTCTCAACTTGTACTCTAAAGTTGAGCAGCTATATATTGTATAAGACGTGAATATGCATCGAAATAACAATTGTATTGTGTCAGTTGTCCAATGCTCAAGATTCTCGTACCCATTTGTAATCTAAGTATTATAATTGATAACGTTGCAGCTATTCTTTAGATCATTAATAAACCAAACTTCTCGTTTCCATTTGAGTTATAAAGTCTAGAATCTTCAACCTTTGCAAACAGTAAAGATACAATAAAATTGATATTTCAATTAATATGAGTTAACTAATATTCGATCTCATTGTTGCTATTTATATTACAAAGTTTGTTACTATATTCTTAACAAACAATGACGATGCATTTAACATTGTTTTAGATTTTAAATTTTGTAAGTTAATGGATGCCTTAGCCCCTCGTTTCACTTTAAAGGCTTAAATCTAAAGTCTTAACCAGTAGTGAAAAATGCTTTAAGAGTCAAATTTCAGATGACGTAGATTATCAACGACCGACCATTCTATTTCAATTTGTACTAAAGAGAATATGATACCTATTTTAACAAACTGTGAAAATGCATGCTATCTAATTTCAATGTCAATTAAAAAAACTGAAAATGTGTATTTTCATTCAACAATGTTTAAAGGAACGTTTGGGCTATTCAGTGCTTTGCTAGAAAACTTGATTTACCTGTATATTTTACTATTGGCAATCATTGACAGACTCTGTTTTTGGCCATTTAAAATAACATAGATTATGTGCCAAACATACATCGCGTTTCAAAAATTGAAAGAAAATACTATCATTAGCATTTGAATATGTTTCCGACACTATTGGGTTTCCTGTCTAATCGACAAGTATTAAAAAATGTAAATGCGTCTTGCCTAGAGACGGGACGAAGACTTAAGCTTCTTTTGGTAAAATAGTAAACGTCGAATCACGAGACAAGGCGATTACAGTGAAAATCAAATTTGGATATTCATTAATCCAGCCAAATTTCCATGTCCATCAAACCCCGCCTGTTAAAAACAACCTTAGGACTAACCAATTCCCTGCGAGTAGTAAAGGGACTATCTCGTAGTTTGATTCAAACGTTCAAATAAAAATATTACCAATCCTCGTATCTAAACAAAAGCAATTCTTAATTCAAAAGTTGCTGAACAGCTGATTTTTTCATAACAAAAGAAAGAAAGAAAGAAAGAAAAAATTAGTGTGTTGATGGCAATCTTTTAACTGCTTTGGTGATTTCACATGGTGTAAATACAATCCAGTGCACGTGAGCAAGACTTGATGCTGGTATCTAAAAAATGCCAATGTTCACTCAGGGACAATTCTTAAGCAGACTATTGTTTAGTAAATAAACCGTTTTAACGGGTTATACTATTTATGCACTATGGATGTGCTATATCTTGACGGCACGGTTATGGAAGGGATGAGACGTTTATCAATATTCTGGTTTCATGCAACGTAGTGCAATGTGATGTCATTTTATGCCAAACACTAATTAGAATCCCAAGACGTTATCATCTCAAATATACAACTTACAATATATCAACATATATCTAGTAACCTGCGAACATAGGTTGTTGTAATATTCATGGTCTTTGTTACAAACCAATCTGTGTGGTCATGCAACCAAGTTTAATAGTTATTAAGAGATATTGAAGCAACTAAACTTGCCATCATCGCTTCCCTCGCATAGGCATTTTATCGCAACAGTGATCCTTCTCTACGTTGTCCCTGTTCCTTTTCGTTAACACAAAATGAGAAAATAGAAAAGGGACACACTATTAGGTTGATTCATTGATAATTTTCTATGTTTAAAAATCTTTTCGAAAAAATAGATTTTAACAAATCTTTTCAATTCAATATGAGGTCAATATTAATTGAATGATGGAGTTCATTAAATATCTCTATAAATCCCATTTGAATGGAAGTCTTATTCGCGGTGGTTGGCAAGGTTGATATATCCAGACTTTTCTTGGGAACAATTCTAATAAGAACATGTTTTACCTTACAAATAACAGTAAAAACAGCATAACATTACAACCCGGTTGATATATATATTTAATCAGTTCTATTTAAAAAGTAGTATTTCAGTTATAGGATGATGTGTATGTCGTAATCCTCCTGGTTTTCGGCTTTAAAAACTCGATGGGGTTCCAAATTAGGTTTCTTTTTACCCAAGTCGGACTTCAGGTTGTTTGATTGGGCTATGTTTTAACTTTGAAAACAATGTGCATTTTTATTGAAAGTTCCATATTCTTAACATATTCATTGTAAGTAAGGGTGAAACGTTCTCTTAAATACAAAAACACATAAATACACAAAATCATACTACTTGAGTAAGTTTAGATAAACTTTTATCATTGTGACACATTTTGAAAAGATTTTATTTCAATTTGAAATTTCTTTTATTTTAAGGTTTCAGTTTCATGAAAATCACCCAAGACAGTGTTTGTGCACATAGTGATCGCATTGGCGTGTCGAGAAGATTACATTTGAACTTTATCTAAAATTTCCTAACATAATTCTACATGTTTATTAATGTTTAAAATAGGTTATTGACTGTAAGAGTAACTTCAGTCATAATATTTTCTTTTCAGTTTGAAGAAAATATCTTAATATACGCTACACGTTTGAAAGGATCATTTAAATTTGCAATTTTACTTCAAAACGGGTTTTGAGCAAAATGAAATAACCTTTTGTCATCGTGACGGGTTTTGACATAGTTTTACTTAATTATGACATTATTTCATGATAACGTTTTGATTCATCTCAGTTTGATGAAAGTCTCTTTCTGGCATGATAGAGAAACAAACAAGTAATATTGCCACGAATAGAAGGGTAGTTTGAACATTGACACCAATTTTCCAATTTAGTTTATCATGACCGTTAACATTCAGATTGGTACCTGTACTGTCAAAAATAACGTAAACTGGCTTCAGTCATCACATGGATTAGTTTGGAGTCAAAATCTCGATAAACAATAATCATAATACAGGTTTGATAAGTTTATTTCAATTTACGATTTTTTTTTCGAAACTTTAGCTGGCCATGCCTAATAAATTATTTTATTTATTTTTGAAAGTATATTTCAAAACATGTGTTGTGACAAACTTAACCAATACCTGATACCCCCGTTCCCAAATATGCTTTGAAAACTAAAATATTCATCTTTAACCAACAGCGAAGATGCAGCTGATAATCTTTCAGATTATATAAGTGAATACATTTCTGAGCACCTCATTTTCGTTTGCACTATAAAGTATCAAATATTTTCACTAACAATGAACATGCATTAATAATAATATATCAGATGAATTAAATTCTCAATGTCAGATCATTTTGTTTCAATTTGTACGATAAAGTCTAGAATGTATATTCTTTTCCAACAATAAAAAAGCAACTTAGAAATACCATCTTAAATTAAGTAACTTAACCCACGCATAATCCCTGATATGTTCTCTAAATTATAGGATGTATGATTTAACAAACAGTGATGATGTACGTTATATCATTTCAGATGAATAAGATTACCATTAGCGTTGCCCTGACAGTGCTTGTCTGCATAGCCTTTGATAATGGTAAGATTAAAAGGTGCTTGTTCACAGATTTGAGAAAAGATGGATATTAGGACTCAGTTATTTAAAACGAATTGGTAGCAATACCGTTCGTTGTATGAGATGTACCAGAATGTAGCTATTTGAAATAAAATAAGCGGGTAATTGAGTATATAGAGCCTATATAAAATGAATAAATGTATATTCAGATCCAAGTGCGTTGTATTGGTTTTGAAATATATTGCATACTACCGGTGCATAATTAGAAGCAGCGACAATTTCTGAATCAATTATACAACAATACAAAAAACTGTATCATTTCAAGGGCATTTTATTTAGACTTGTAAATTATCTGATATTGAACAAACACCTTTGGAGGAGGGTCCTTCGAGATCAATTCGATACAAAATGGGTCTTATGTTAGGTAATCTATCGTGTCCTATCTTGTCTATTTGCTTGATCGTGGCTGTCAAACAATAAGGTCTCATTTCCTTATTTTCCATATCGGAGATGCGGCTTTTGAGTTAATCGGCGAGCATTTGCTTATAATCTCGTCGAAATTAAACTGTTACCTCTATGTGTTCATAGGACATCATTCCTCAACGTTTATGTCTTTGTAAAGTGATATATTGTATAAGCTATTTTCTACTAGAACCCTGATAACTTAAAGATATATACGATTGGTGAACTCATTTTAAGAATTGATGTTTGTCGTCTAATTTTGCTTTCAATGGTGTCATGTGATCTTCTATGAAGTGAATTGATATGTTTAACGGCAGTTGTTCTGCCAATACGGTGTCCATGAGCTTTAGTTATGCAAATCTTAACTGCACACATCGGGTTGTTAATAGAATAGGTAGAAAGAAGGATGAGATTGAATTTCATACAGTATGATGATTGAAATATTGTTGAAAACTGCGTAAAGTGCAATTATCAACCAATTAAAACTGTTTGAACTCGGGATAGCAATATTTAAGCAGATTACGATTGGTAAAGTTGCGACGAAAGGGATGTTTTTTATTGAACAGAACAGAACAGAACATATCGTTTAACCTTCCCAAGTATACATGTTATACAATAAGGGAGTACAAAGCATGAATTCAAATTATTGAAATAAAGTGAGGAGTGGGAAAGTTCACAAGAGACAGAGACATAGACAGAAAGAAAGGCAGAGATGCATAGATGCATTAGTTGTTTAACATTATAAAATGGAGAGACAAATGATAGAAAATAGGATAAGCTTCACGCTTGAATGAATGATTGAAATACGGTAAAAAAATATTTGATTGGTTAGAAATTTAAAAGTGATCGCTTTCATTTCACAAGCTAACTGGAACCATACGTGATAAGACCCTAACAATTGTTGTAGCGGTTCTCGCCGTAAGTTGGTTCTAAAAGTGCCACTGAACCTATAGTAATTTGTCTGAAATTGAATGACAGTTGTATGCTTTGAGGCACAAACATTGACAGAAGAGAAAAAAAAGTTTAACTGAATATACAAATGTACAAACAAAATAGAATTCATGAAAGAAATGACACACATGTATTATAATCATAAAACAACAGTTTACACAATGGAAAGAGTAAGCTTTCACTGCACCTGTAAATTTTTGCAGTATTGAACCATTTAAAATAAAAAAAGAGAAGAAAAAAAACAAAAAACGCAAATATTTGCACTGTTTCATGTACAATCTAAGCATTAATAACGAGACATCAAACACGGTCTGATTTGTCAAAACTGTAAAAAAAAAAAAAAAAAAATGCAGACGCTTTTTTATGGCTAATATTACCAGTATGATGTAAACTACCTTTATATACTTTCTAATTATGCATAGGAAAAGTGAACATGTACATTTTGTCATAACGTGTATAAAGCAAAGTGACAAAGTTAAAATAGTTACTAGATTCTATTAATGAACTGTAACATTTGTTAATTGCGTATCGTTTTGTTGTCAAAGGCACATCTGGGCTATTCAGGATAGCACCTTTTCAGCGATCTTTCAGCATTCAGGATGTAATCTTTCTTAAAAAATAATTAGATGGGTTCTTATGAATAGTGTGGGCGATGAATCGCCCACTATACTGCAGTGCCATTTTACACATAATCACATACTTATAAACATTTCTTTAAATTCATTAGACACTATTTCCGAATTCATCCATACAATTAATTAATATACTCTTGTATCATGTACGTATAATCAAATACGTTCTACTGGACTTAAGCAATCGAGTAAATAACAGAGGAGGAATAATCCTACTCACATAATCTTGAAAGTTGTCCCATTATTATTTAGATTTTTCTCAATACAATGCCCAGTGAAGTACGGGATGATTCATTAAACTGTCTAACAAAGTTGTTCATTTAAACAGGGTATGTAAATACTCAAGCGACCACTCCTACTCAAGCTCCCGTGGTAAATCAAGGGACAGTTGTAACTCAAGCGCCCGGTGCTACTCAAGCGCCAACAGCCGCTCCGAGTGGAAGCAACACAGACGGAAACGGCGGTTCTGGTAACTATTTCTATTCGATTCAACTTTAATTTCCTGTGCCGATGACGCTGTTTAACACCGACCAGGGACGGTTACTGTGGCGTCAGGTAGTCTTGCACTTCCGCTTGCTTATGCTGATACATGTAAGCAGGTGACATCCCTGTTAACATGTGTGTTAAAGAAAACGCGCTAAGCTTTGACATTAGACCAGCCTTCTCGCTTGTACCTTTTGACTCTAGTGCGACACAAGAAGACATAGCATGAATACTTCTTTACTATTTCTTACTTGTGTTTTTATTCATAAGATATATTATTGTTATATGACAAGATTACATTGAAAAACCTCCGAGAAACATAACAATATTCAAAAACATTTGTTCTTTGTTTTTGTTTTTAATTACGTATTCAAGCATTTTGCACAACTTTGTTGCCCTAATGGCACACTGTCCTTTATCTTACAGACTGTGTTCTACGAGAGGCAAGCATTAAACATGTGATTTAAACCATCATTTTTACTCAATAAACGACCATTTTCAATATGTCTATTCAAAATAAGCTGAAAACCTGTATTTTCATTTAACAATGTTTAAAGGAGCATTTGCTAGAAAACTTAATTTATATATTGCTTTCTTTCTCGTATATTTACCCGAAAAGACTTATAAGTATAGAGACATATACAAACATATATAAAGCCAAATTACGCATCTGAAATTCATATATTTTGCATAGTGATGTTATGAAATAAGAAATAACAGATATTCATACACACATATATGAAAAGCACATGAAGTCAAATGAACACGCATAACTATACACAAATATACATTCAAATATATGTTTAAAAGCCAAAGACACCTAAGACCAAGTATAATCACAATATACACAAGAACAGACACTTATACATACATACATATATAAACAACTATAAAGCCACATGACGTATGGGACGTCTATATAAGCTTCACGCTCAGTATAAGCTTCACGCTTGAATAAATGATTGAAATACGGAAAAATTACTTGATTGGTTAGAAATTCAAAAGTGAACGCTTTCATTTCACAAGCTAACTGGAACCATATGTGATAAGACCCTAACAATTGTTGTAGCGGTGCTCGCCTAAAATTGGTTCCAAAAGAGCCACTGGACCTATAGTGATTTGTCTGAAATTGAATGCAGTTGTATGTTGTAAGGCACAAACATTGACAGAAGAGAAAATACAGTTTAACTGAATATGCAAATGTACATACATAATAGAATTCATGAAAGAAATGACACACATGTATAAATGATAAAACAACAGTTTACACAATGGAAAGAGTTAGCTTTCACTGCACCTGTTAATTTTTGCAGTATTGAACCATTTAAAATAAAAAAGAGAAGAAAAAAACAAAAAACGCAAATTTGCACTGTTTCATGTACAATCTAAGCATCAATAACGAGACATCAAACACGGTCTGATTTGTCAAAACTGTAAAAAAAAAAAAAAAAAAAAAAATGCAGACGCTTTTTTATGGCTAATATTACCAGTATGATGTAAACTACCTTTATATACTTTCTAGTTATGCATAAGAAAAGTGAACATGTACATTTTGTCATAACGTGTATAAAGCATGTTATACATGACATATCGTGACAAAGTTAAAATAGTTACTAGATTCTATTAATGAACTGTAACATTTGTTGATTGCGTATCGTTTTGTTGTCAAAGGCACATCCGGGCTATTCAGGATAGCACCTTTTTACCGATCTTTCAGCACTCAGGATGTAATCTTTCTTAAAAAATAATTAGATGAGTTCTTATGAATAGTGTGGGCGATGAATCGCCCACTATACTGCAGTGCCATTTTACACATAATCACATACTTATAAACATTTCTTTAAATTCATTAGACACTATTTCCGAATTCATCCATACAATTAATTAATATACTCCTGTATCATGTACGTATAATCAAATATGTTCTACTGGACTTAAACAATCGAGTAAATAACAGAGGAGGAACAATCCTACTCACATAATCTTGAAAATGGTCCCATTATTATGTAGATTTTTCTCAATACAATGCCCAGTGAAGTACGGGACGATTCATTAAACTGTCTAACAAAGTTGTTCATTTAAACATGGTATGCAGATACTCAAACGCCCGCTCCTACTCAAGCACCCGTGGTAAATCAAGCGCCAGTTGTAACTCAAGCGCCCGTGGTAAATCAAGAGCCAGTTGTAACTCAAGCGCCCGGTGTTACTCAAGCGCCAACAGCCGCTCCGAGTGGAAACAACACAGACGGAAACGGCGGTTCTGGTAACTATTTCTATTCGATTCAACTTTAATTTCCTGTGCCGATGACGCTGTTTGACACCGATCAGGGACGGTTACTGTGGCGTCAGGTAGTCTTACACTTCCGCTTGCTTCTGCTGATACATGTAAGCAGGTGACATCCCTGTTAACATGTGTGTTAAAGAAAACGCGCTAAGCTTTGACATTAGACCAGCCTTCTCGCTTGCACCTTTGGACTCTAGTGCGACACAAGAAGACATAGCATGAATACTTCTTTACTATTTCTTACTTGTGTTTTTATTCATAAGATATATTATTGTTATATGACAATATTACATTGAACAACCTCCGAGAAACATAACAATATTCAAAAACATTTGTTCTTTGTTTTTGTTTTTAATTACGTATTCAAGCATTTTGCACAACTTTGTTGCCCTAATGGCACACTGTCCTTTATTTATTAAACGGACTATCTTACAGACTGTGTTCTATGAGAGGCAAGCATTAAAAATGTGATTTAAACCATCATTTTTACTCAATAAACGACCATTTTCAATATGTCTATTCAAAATAAGCTGAAAACCAGTATTTTCATTTAACAATGTTTAAAGGAGCATTTACTAGAAAACTGAATTTATATATTGCTTTCTTTCTCGTATATTTACCCGAAAAGACTTATAAGTATAGAGACATATATAAACATATATAAAGCCAACTTACGCATCTGACATTCATATATTTTGCATAGTGATGTTATGAAATAAGAAATAACAGATATTCATACACACATATATAAAAAGCACATGAAGTCAAATGAACACGCATAACTATACACAAATATACATTCAAATATATGTTTAAAAGCCAAAGACACCTAAGACCAAGTATAATCACAATATACACAAGAACAGACACTTATACATACATACATATATAAACAACTATAAAGCCAAATGACGTATGGGACGTCTATATAAGCTTCACGCTCAGTATAAGCTTCACGCTTGAATAAATGATTGAAATACGGTAAAAATTATTTGATTGGTTAGAAATTCAAAAGTGAACGCTTTCATTTCACAAGCTAAATGGAACCATATGTGATAAGACCCTTACAATGACGTATTGGACATGTAAATATATACCCTTTTAAGTCAACATATAAATACATGAACAATAAATGACAGAAAACGTACACACATATAAAACACTATTAATGCCAAATGACATTCTTAATACTTTCAGGAGCTGGAGAATTGAGCGCCAAGGTCCTGATGATCGCTACAATGGCAGGATGCACATTGGCCGTGTATGGCGGACTTTAAGTTTTAACACAACGAATGGTGGTGCTGAACGATTCGTTTTTACAAGAGCATCACCTTTTGACATTTTAGCTAAAACTGTGATACCTTTTATGCAAGTGATTCTATGTTTAATTCTACTTTATGGTTTGAGAAGTTCTTTTATTCAGTCAAATAATTATTTCGAAGAAAAGTAAAAAGTTTGGTAGCGCTTTGAAATCCCTCGAATGAGATTTGTGGCTTATCACAAATTGATATGTGAAGAAAGGGGTTCGAACATCTAGTCAAGTGCTAAACACTCTAAACTCTAAACGTTGTATCTACAGGTAGTGTTTGTCTTGTCTAAGTTTTTGACTTTTCAAATCTGTGAATATCGGAGACTGTGGTTAAGATAGGCATACCCAAAAGATGATAATCACAGAAGCGTTAAGTCTCGTAAACAATTTATTTAGTCTCAATTTACTGCATTTAAGGACACAGTTTTATTAGTTTCTATCACAGAGTGTTCGTCTTTTACACGTTCATATATCTAAATGCAGTTTAGCTTTATCACAGCTATTGTTTGACATGTTTACACATCATTCATAAAAGTATTTGTTAATATCACGCGCGTGTATGTTTGTAATCGAAATAAAGAATGCATTTCAAGTCATAATTTCCTGTGCAAACAACGCACTTTTTACCCCGATCAAGGGCAGTAACTATGGCGACATGTCGTCTTGCACTTCCGTTTCACTTCTGCTGATATGTTTTACATGTAAGCATGTGCCGTCATTGTCTACATATGCGTAAAAACGTTCAGTCAGGTTTACCCTTAGACAAACATTCTCGCCTGTACCTCTCGACTTTAGTATAGCACATTTAGATATAGCATGAATTCTTCTGTACTTTTTCTGTATGGTGTGTGTATTTATTCATTAGATATAGATTGTTATATGACGAGATTATGTTGTACTATCTCCGAGAAACATAACAATATTTAAAAACATTTGTTCTTTGTTTTTATTTTTATTTTATTTTTATAGTGCAAGCATTTTGCATTGCCTATTTTGCCCTTATGACACACTCTCCCATATCTCTTAACTGGACTCATATATTATAGCAAACATAACAACTATCATTGGCGTTTGAATATGTTTCCGACACTATTGGGTTTCCTGTCTAATCTACAAGTATTAAACAATGTAAATGTGTCTTGCCCAGAGACGGGACGAGGACTTCAACTTCTTTTGGTAAAATAGTAAACGTCGAATCACGAGACAAGGCAATTACAGTGAAAATCAAATTTGGATGTTCATTAATCCAGCCATATTTCCATGTCCATCAAACCCCGCCTGTTCAAAACAACCTTAGGACTAACCAATTCCCTGTGAGTAGTAAAGGAATATCTCGTAGTTTGATTCAAACGTTCAAATAAAAATATTACCAATCTTCGTATCTAAACAAAAAGCAATTCTTAATTCAAAACTTGCTGAACAGCTGATTTTCCATAACAAAAAAAGAAGAAAAATAACAGCGTTCATGCCTGTAAGTGTGTTGATGGCAAACCTTTAACCGCTTTGATGATTTCACATGGTGTAAATACTATCCAGTACATGTGAGCCAGACTTGATGCTGGCATCTAAAAACTACCACTGGTCACTCAGGGACAATTCTTAAACAGACTATTGTTTAGTAAATAAAGCGTTTTAAAGGGTTGAACTCTACCTGCACCATGAACGTGCTATATCTTCACAACACGGTTATGGAAGGGATGAGACGTTTATCAATATTCTGGTTTCGTGCAACGTAGTGCAATGTGATGACATTTTATGCCAAACACTTATTAGAATCCCAAGACGTTGTCATATCAAATATACAACTTACAATATATCAGCGTATATCTGGTGACCTGCGAACAGTGGTTGTTGTAATATTTATTGAATATGTCAATATTCAATCAAAATTCGGCATTGATCCAATAGAAACGTTTTTATAATT
Organism: Cerastoderma edule; assembly: GCA_947846245.1. Lineage (NCBI taxonomy): Eukaryota > Metazoa > Mollusca > Bivalvia > Cardiida > Cardiidae > Cerastoderma > Cerastoderma edule. The sequence continues at coordinate 17,983,106 of OX401417.1, read as the reverse complement.
GCTGTAATTAAACAAGCTTCTATCGTTATGGTCATCATACGCTTGTCATCACTTATGAAATAAACCTCAAGAGTTGCTTTGATTTATGAATTGCAACTCAAAACATATTTACATTAACCTTTGTTTAGCCCCACTTCACCTTTTATTACAACGTGTTTTTTCGTTTTTCAAATTTCCTATCACAATTGAGGGAAGAATCCCAGTTAACAAATAGCATACAAATCACAAAAGCAAAAACAAATGGTTTGAAAAATTGATGACTTTGATGGTTTTAAGTTAAGTTATACAACTGTCGAAGTTTAATTGTCTTAAGTACCTAGAATCATCACGATCAAATTATTGTTTAGTGGGTTTTTTTTCGGCGTTTTCCCTGTGTTATATGCACTCTTGTCTAATACAAGAATTGCAACCATTGTTGAATTACGCTATCGCTTTATGCATTTATAACAATGTAACGATGTAGCATGTATTTTGGCAGTTGCAATGTGGAAATGTGAATTTTCTCTCAACCGCAATGTCTTTAATACAACTGTATGGATCGTGATAATAGTTTTTCAGTGTTTAGCAGATATCCAGAGAACAGAACATCAACTTCTAATTGCACTTGGTTTTCACTAGAAATTGGTGAATATAATGACAGAGCTAAATAACAAAGCACTCCTTTAAATACACAAACTTGTTAAATTGTTGAAATACCAAAACATAACATTCGTACAGGGGGTAGTTTTTTTGCAATAAATTCTGTGACAAAATGTCAAGAATATTTAGTTTGGAATAGTGCTGTCATGCTTTTATTACTTGCGGATAAGGAGTGCTTTCAGTTGACTGTCCAATAAATTAATGCTTAATCGGGAGTGGGTATCTTAGGTATAATTAACAATGTATAGTCAAGCTTGATGACGCTTCCTTCAAGCCTGTCTATATTCAACCAACAGGTACCTTTTTATGATTGCTGAAATTAAGCAAGCTCTGAACAACTTTACAGTTATAAATTCATGCTAAAATTCACTAAGGATAGAAATTAAAGGTTTGCTTTGTGTTATGAATAGTAACTTTAATACGATTTACATTAATTTTTGTATAGTCCCACTTCCACTTTTCATTACAAAGTATTTTTTTTTTCAATTTTTCCAAGCGCAGTTAAATAAATTAACTCCACTTACAAAATAACAAACACATTTTATTGAAGCATGAGATAATCGATTTTTATATCGCAATCATAAAAAGTTTCCCGTAGATCAATGCCGAATATTGATTTAAAATTGACACACTTATAGTTATCAAGACTGTGTTCCTCTGAGTTCGTTATTCACCCCCACCCCACATCGTTCGTGCCATGCTCATTGACATGATTTATTTTAGTGAAGATGTCTAAGGTCTGGTGCTTTTGTCTGGAACTTATCAGGATAACCGGGGTACTATTAAATCACAGAGAACCGCTGACCCACTGATATGGCTTTTACATAGTTTTAAGGAGCCCTCAGCTAAATCGACGTTGATAACTTATATGGTATGACAGGGCTCTAAATTTATGGTGCCATAAGAACTTTGTTTCAAGCGTCCAAGCTCCTCTGCTTAACGGGCATAGGAAAGGCCCTGGCTTGATACTATCTAAAGCTAACCACTGTCTAAAGGTTCTTTTTCTCCTTTTTTACATATCATGCTAATTCTATAAATTTATGCAAATAATTCACATACTAGAAATCCCATAGCGAACACATTAAACAGATGGGTTGAAATAGTTACTGTAAGCTGAATACAAGGTCTAATAAGGGTTTAGAATCAACGATATGGTATCCACAATCAGTAAAATCATGACAGAAATGTCCTTCCGTACTTTTATGAAATTGGACAATACATCGTATTATTTCATTAGATTATTGTTTTTATCACTCATTTTCTTATTTGTTTTGTTACAGTGTTCATATTGTTCGCATTTATATGCAACATAAGTATCTATTCAATTAAAGATGAACGAACATATGAAATATTTGATCGTGTAACGTACGTCGTGTTAGCCATTATGTTAGCTAAAATGACGACACAGTGATGACCTTATTCGATTTTACGTCATAAAGTACTACTATGGTGTACTATACTGGCCACTTGATTTTGCCCAAAGAAGGGCAGGTTTAAATCGCTTTTATATAACTTTCCCCACATACTTCAACATGCAACTTTTTGTGATGAGCTATTAACTATGTATAGTTTCGCACATAACATTCAGAATTTCTTTTGCAATTTTGTCTAGGTCGGGTCCTATTCTTGGCTAGATTGAATGGCCTTTAGGGATTGTAGGATTTTGAATTCACAATAAGATTTTAAATAACATATCAAAAATTAAAAGAATTCAATGAAAGTTTTTTTCTCATAAAGCTGTAGAAAATATCTTAAAACACTGTACTATCCTCCTTCAATTATATTAAAGGCAAACGACCCATTCTTTTGAGAGAGAGACAATATGTAACATACTTTAAGTTTAGACTTATCTATTTTACATCGATTATGACGGAAGCTTGAAGTTTATCGAATTAACTTTCGATGACTGCTTTCTGGGTACTTAACCAGTACTTGCGCCGATTTGTTGGCTAGTCCATACAATTCATTCATCCCCTAACGGGGATAGAACCCAAGACCTCCGGACCAACAAGCCAACGCTTTACTACTGCACTAATGACCCTAACATACATACTTTAGAAAGAAAACGTTTGACCCAAGAATACTCTGCTTTTATTTTCTTTTTAAGGTATGTATGTTGGGGTCATCATCATTTGTATTAACATGTAGAATTAGTTATATATCTAAATGGTAAGTAAGCACATTTCAAACAATTGCTAAGATTGAAAACAAAAGTTATCTCAGTACAACATGCATTGCACATAAGTAGACGAGTTCAAACAACTGTAGTCAAGTTAGTTGTTATACAGATCTTAATTCATAATGAAGCAGTTTTGCACATTTCACAGTACAAGTTGCTCACTGATATCGTGAGAAATATACTTGGGTTTATTTCTTGGAGCATGGAGCGGTACAAAGCCCGTTGTTATATTATAAAAAAAAATCGTTGAAATCGGCGTTATATTTCCAATGCGGTCCAATTAAACCAGAAACGTTCAAACACTCGTTAGAAGATAAATTAGTTCCATGTGACATTTCGTTTCATTCGTAATTCATGGCTGATACGGCTGATTAGGAGTATCCATGTAGAAAGGCAACCTGCCAATGTCACGGAAAGGATGCTGAGTATTACCATTAGAGATTCTATGAGACACATGTATTGGTGTAATGTCTCAGGGATAACTCTTGGTTTTTGTTTAAATGTAATTTAACACACGCTAGTCAATGGCATTTTTCACGTTCAATTGTAAACGATTCTACTATTTCATCTGAACCATGAAGTCTACAACCTATATTCTTTACCAACAATAAGAATGCATTAAAAAAAATATTTCGAATTAAGTAAATTAACGAACGCCCGATGCCTCTGAAGCAATTTGTTCTCTAAATTATAGGATGTATATTTTAGCAAACAATGAAGATGTACGTTATATCATTTCAGATGAATTGGATTACCATAAGCGTTGCCTTGACAGTGCTTGTCTGCATATCCTTTGATAATGGTAAGCCAATCTCCTATGCAGAGTTATCGTCCCCCGGATACTACCTCTGCAACGGGCTCACGCCATCTTTGCCACGAATCGTGGCAAACTCTGTAATATTGCGATCCAAACTGTTATATGCATACAATTAAGTAAAACACTATATGAATTAGTCAACATTACCTTTACTTTACCCATACAGTAGAAATTGAATATGTATTTCACTGATTTTCGATAGAACTATTTTAAAGCCTTTTTACACTATTGAAAATCAATCCGCGGAATGTTTACATGTTTGGTTTCCCGCTCGATGCATAATAAATCTTGGTTATCGCACAATTTGGATACCAGTGATGTAAACAAAAAAGATATAGGATTTGGGAACGATGTCTTCACTTTACAACTGTGTTTTTAAAGAGTATGCCACTTGCAAAGATTAACATCAAAATACGTGATAGGATTGTCTTTGGAATAAGGCAAAAGCTTCATAAATGGCACATTCTAATCATCTGAATGGGCGCAGATCTCTCCAAATCGATGTTCTGAAAACTTCCACGAATGTAAGATATCGATGAGATGGTGGTTTTAAAAAGGTACTTCCAAATAACCCACAAATAAGCTTCACATGCTATGAAATGAGAGTTGAATGAGATAAAAAAGGGTTGCAGAGAAGATACAAGTTATAGGCTGCCAGTGTTTGAAAGAAAATGGATATTTGGATGATGTGTTGATGGTTTGTGGGGCCACAGGAAAGGCATGAGCATAGAGACAAAGATGAGAGGAAAGACCTATGTTGAATTAACTGCAAGTACCTTTTTCTAACTATGCTTGTGTTTTATTGTATAATACATGGTTTACCGGTAACTTTCTGATGTATGTATGCTCATACTTTGTGCAAAAGAATAGACAAACCATTAATGATTCTGAAGAAATAATAAAGCTGTACACCCTTGGTTCTCCCCTCTATAAAACTGCCACAGCTGTTAATCTTCGTGGGGGATAGGGCTGGGGGATGGCGAGGATGAGGGGGAGTAAGGACGCGGTTATCTTAAAACGGGTCGATGGATCAAGGCAAATTTATGCTTGATTTAGTGCACTTTGGGGCATTTTGGTAAAACCTCCAACAATAGTGAGAAAAGCATTGGAATAAAACTGAAAAATGAATGACAGATTGTCATGTTATATCAAATCCCTTTATCAAAATGATTTCTACACTTTTCAAGGTAAAAAATGTTATCTGTAGTTGCTTACCATTTGGATAATTTTCACTATTCATATCTGAGAGAATTAGTCGATGCTTCTGTTAATTGTAATTTGAACATAACGTAGCATTTAGTCTATCAATTCAGATGTCCTTATATTTTATCATAATCCTCTTTCTGAACCAATGAATGCACATACTTTACCATGTCAACAATCTTAAATAAGGGACAAGAGACTAATAAAACATTCCATATTTGATTCATTCAATGCAGAAAAAGAATTTCATTGATTACCATGATATGAATTTGTAATAAGAAGAGGGACTCAATTAGAAAGTGGGCCTTTTGCATAAATCTTTTGGACGAAAGAGTAAGTTGTTAATGATGACCAGGTATTTCTTTAATCGAAATGCTTTCATAAGCATGAAATTGGGTCACATTTTTGAAGCATTGTTATATAACTTAATAAATCATGAATTGTATGTAATTTCAGAATATTTGGATGAACTGTATAATGAGCAAGTTTAATTAGTTATTATTAACCTCTCTAATGAAAAAAAATGATAGAAAGAATTGATAATTGATAGGGTTAAAGGTGGCCAGTAATATGATTCCTTTAGTGTATAGGATGGTCTAAGGTACATATTCTGTAGATATTTGTTAGATGAAGAAAACAAATAACGATTAACAATTAAGTTTTCATTTCAGATTTTCACTTTACTTCTTCACATGTTTTGAATTTTACATACATATATCAGCTATAGTTGAATGAACAATACTCATGCTTTGCATTAAAATTCATCATAGTTTTTATAACTGCTAAGCAATGCCAAAACAATTATGACAACAGTTAATTTCTTAAGTTTCTTTCATAAATTCACAATAAGTGACTAAATGATGAATGCAGGGAGCATCCCCAGATATGGTTATAATTGCTACTTAGTATTCAAACAGTTGCTTGTTAATAGGAACTTAAATGACAGATTGTAAGAGTTTCTTTTATAATTCAAATGTTCTCTATGAATAATCTTTTAAGACAAAAATATACATGTATTATTATCATTACAGCATACAACAATCAAAATCTTTAAAAGACAAGTTCTAATCATGAGAATATTACTGTTTAATGATATGATGATGAAATATTGAATTAACAAATAAGCTGAACTGTTGTTTGTTAAAACATTGTCTAGTTGATACATAATGGTTTTCATTCATTATATTTCAAGAAAGATGATGTCAAAACAGTGTTCATAAAAGTTGAAAGCCTTTCAACCATAAATATTATTTGCTATATAAAATGGAAAAGTAACTAAAGCAAAATTACTCAACCAAATACAGTTTCACCAGAGGATCACCAAATAAACAGAAACAGTGTCCACCATGTGATTTATCAAAGCAAGATTGAAGAATATGGTGTAGGTGAAGAGATAAGATAGGAACTTTCTTATCAGTAAAACTAGGTAATGAGAAGATGAGTTTGATCTGAATAAAATAACGCTTGGATCTGTTTGATGAGTTAGATATGGTTAATGATTCATTTGTTCGTTCTAATGTCTCAAATGAGTACCCACAACATAGGATTTAAAGAATCAATAATTGCTGAATATTCCTGTGACTTGATTAATTTGAAAGCAAAAGCAGATGTAAGAAAATGGTTTTAAAGCAACTAACTCAGAGAGTTGTGTATTGGGTGAAAAAAAACATTAATAATTTGATATGAAAAGGACAATCTCACAGATTGGGATCTTTAAAAATTTGATATGAAAAGTACAATCTCACAGATTGGGATCTTTAACTTTTAAGAAAAATTGTCTTTTATAATTGAAATGGCAACATATTTTCTAAAGTAATATAAGACTAGATTATTGACAGCTTTGTAACCCAATCATAATTATTTAGAAAACATAAAAATCATTTATTTTGCAGATATTACAAATCATTTAAACTGGTGTTTCTCTAAACAACAATCTAAACTTAAAAGACATTCAACCATTTTGTTGCAGACTACTCTGGAAGCATTGTGGGAAAAGTGGAAATTGTTCTTATCAAGCAATTTCTACTTTTCAATGAATGTTTTTTGCCTAATCAGAAGATTATTTTCAATATCATCACATTTTGAAATGTCACGTGCAAACTGTTTCAATTCGGGACAGTCGAAAATTTAGCGTTTGGTAAAGGGTTAATCCTTTCCCAAACAATAATGACATTTGATCATTTTGTTGCATACGACTGTAGAAAACATTGTGGGAAAAGGAGAAATTGCTCGTAACAAGCAATTTATCCTTTTCCCACAAGATTTTCTGCTCTTTCCGAAGAATATTTTTCAATTTCATTACATTTTGAAATTTCTCCAAACTCTTTCAATTTGAAACAGTCAAAAATTTGTTGTTTTGGAAAGGGTTAAACGTTTTGCATTATCAACAATATACACTATAAATGTTCTTTATAAACTTTTCTAAACAGTTAAGAATGGTATTGGAAAGCTGTCAATAATCTAGTCTTCTGTCACTTTAGAAATTTGTATTTTCATTTTATTGAAAGAAAACTTCTTATTTTAAATTGTTAAAATCACAACATGTGAGATAGTCCTTTCAAATAAGTCTATTGAGGCCTGACAATATGATCAATGTCCACTTAATCAAGGTCTGAACTGACTGAAAGAAGACTTAAACTCGAAATGAAGAGGAATGGTGCTATTTGTTGTTGAGAAGGTCACCAATATTCTCGATTCATTGGATTTTCTTGAGAACTTTTCATTCTGACTGACGACTCATTTGTCTACGTGGAGGTTTGATTTGTCTTGGAGAATGTATTTTCTAGCTGGCATTCACTTTGTTTTGATCGAGGCTGTTGATCAATAAGCTGTTGTTCAAAACGCTTCAAATGTAAACTGCTTTGTGTGTAAATAAATGTATTTATTCTATTTTAACTGTCCTATTTTATCTATCTTTATATTGTGATACGACTTAAGAGACTTCTTAATTGATCTGAGCGTTAGTTCTGGGCTCGCTTTTTACAAGCCGCTAGATGCAGTATTCTACTACACGTCAGTTTCGGTCACGTGACCATGCCGGAAAAGTGGGACTATTTTCTGAGCCCGTCACAGAGATAAATGTGGGAGCGTAGCGGCAATTTACTCTGGTAGAGATTGAATGGTAAGCCTTAAAGGATCCCTCGTTTTTAACTAGAGATAAGATGATTCGAACGTTGAGCTATATAGTCTTATCTGCGTTTCGCTTTATCGTGACATTAAAATAAAAGGTCTTCAGGTAAAAGAAATACGACCTTTGAGTTTATCAGCGAGGATTTGTATATGATCTAGATGTAATTAAGTTTTCCCCTTTTTCCGCTTCCATTGTTTTACGGGCCTAAATTGCACGCTACTCACATACACTAATACCCACAACCCCCGCCCAATGTCCTACTTTAGGAGAAAGAACTCAATTTAAACTCATAAGACATCGTTTCTAAATTCGTTAATATCGATAAAAATCAGTTAATATAGGTTTATCATGTATTACTCAGATATTTCAAATTGTTATGGCAAACTTTAGTAAATTACGAAGGAGAAAAATCCCCTCTTGTGTTTTATTGGATGTGGTCTCGAATACGATTTCACTACGTCCGTGTATGTACCTGGGAATTTGTTTTATGTCTTAACAAACTCTTTCATTTAACAGGTTATGCAACTACACCAAATACAACTGTAAAGCCAACGCTTGCAACCACTAAACATGTAACTGTTGCACCTGTCGTCGACAATAACAAAGGTGAAGGATCCGGGACGGGTAATAGTGACGGAAGCGGAGATAGTACCACTCCAGACGATAAAGTAACAGATAATGCCAAAACCGGAACTACTGATAAAGTGGCTCACGATGGTGGAACAACCAACACTGACGGAAATGGAAATGGCGGTTCTGGTAACTATTTCAATTTATTGGGCGATGTTACGGTGAAGTAGGACAAATACCTCATACTCTCTCATTTTTGTATGGCCTGCATCATTAGTTTGATGAAACAAATGTGACGAAAGAAGAAGTGACTCGTGACGAGCCATTTCTTCTTTCGTAACAATGGTTTTAAAAGTTTGTATGACAAAGAACATTTACCCAACACAAACCAAGATCCAAACACATTTAAAGCAAAAAGATTCATGTGGCATACATATACCCTTCAATGTCACCATATCAATGCAAGAAAGGACAAATACTCATACATATATTTATAAACCCACAATAAAGTTAAATGACATATAGGACATAAGACCACACATGCAAACACAAATATACAAACAAATTTAAAGCCAGATGGCAAATGTGACACGCATAATTCCATGTATAGTAACCGTATAAATACAAGACAGGACACATACTCATGTAAACATAAATAAACATATTAAGCTAAATGGCGATTGTGACAAACATAATATCACGTTTAGCCACAGTATAGATACAGTGTATATGCAAAGAGACATAATCATACACATATATACAAACACTGTTAAAAACCGATGGCACATGTGACATACCTGTTTCGTCCCTTTTAAGGACACCCCAAGGCACATATAAATACATATAAAGCTAGATGACATAATAATATATAACATATATGTGACATACGTTATACCCTGAATACTCAACTTTAAATGTACGATAATACAAATACATGTGCATCAAAAGCCAATGACACATGTGACATACATATATCAGTTATAGTCAACGTATGATTACAAGAAATTACACATAAACACACATATATACACAAATAATAAAGCCAAATGACACATGTGATATACATAAAATCCTGCATTTTTACACACTCTGTGCAGACACTGTTTAAGAACTGACACATACTCAAACCTACATATATAAACACTATTACAAAACATAAAAAGGCAAATGACACATGTGGCATTCATAATACTTTCAGAAGCTGGAGAGTTGAGCGCCAAGGTGCTGATGATCGCTACAATGGCAGGATGCACATTGGCCGTGTATGGCGGACTTTAAGTGTCAACACAACGAATGGTGGTGCTGAAAGATTCGTTTTTACAGGAGCATCACCTCTGACATTTTAGCTCAAGCTGTGATATTTCTACCTTTTATGCAAGTGATTCTATGTTTAATTCTACTGATTTGAGAAATTCTTTCATTCGGTCCAATCACCATTTCGAAAAAAAAGTTTGGTAGCGCTATGAAATCCCTCGACTGAGATTTGTGGCTTATCACAAATTGATACGTGAAGAAAGGGGTTCGAACATCTAGTCAAGTGCTTAAACACTCTCGACTCTAACGTAAACGTTGTATGTACAGGTAGTTTTTGTCTTGTCTAAGTTTTTTACCTTTCAAATCTGGGATTACCGGAGACGGTGGTTAAGACAGGCATACTCAAAAGATGATAATCAAAGAAACTTTACATTACGTAAACAATTTATCTAGTCTCATTTTACTGCATTTAAGGACAGTTTTATTAGTTTCTATCACAGATTGTTCGTCTTTTACCCGTTCATATATCTAAATGCAGTGTAGCTTTATCAGAGATATTGTTTGACATGTTTACACATTATTCATAAAAATATTTGCTAATAACGCGCGCGTGTGTTTAAGCGAAACAAAAAATGTATTTCAAGTTATAATTTCCAATGTCGATAACGCTGTTTCACCAATCAAAGGCGGTAACTATAGCGACATGTCGTCTTGCACTTCTGTTTCACTTCTGCTGATATATTTTACATGTAAGCGGGTGACATCTTGTCTACATGTGCGTAAAGACGTGCGGTCAGGTTTAACCTTAGACAAACATTCTCGCCTGTACCTCTCCACTTTAGTATGACACATTAAGCTATAGCATGAATACTTCTTCACTTTTCTGTATGGCGTGTGTATTTATTCATAAGATATAGATTGTTATATGACGAGATTACGTTGTACTTTCTCCGAGGAACATAACAATATTCAAAAACATTTGTTCTTTGTTTTTATTTTGAATTACCAATTAAAGCAGTTTACATTGCCTATATTGCCCCAGTGGTACACTGTCCTTTATCTCTTTCCAGGACTCACAAATTGTAGCAATCATAACAACTATGATTTAAACAATCTTTTTTACTCAATAAATGACAAATTTCAATATGTCAAAAGAAATCCGAAAACGTGTATTTTCATTCAACAATGACATTCATTAATCCTGCCAAAGTTTCATGTACATCAAACCCCGCCTGTTAAAAACAACCTTAGGACTAAACAATTCCCTGCGTGTAGTAAAGGGACTTTTTCAGAGATTGTGTTCTATATGTAACAAACGCTCAAATAGCAATATTACAAATCGTAGTCACTAAACAAAAAGCAATTTTTATTTTCTTAATTCAAAAGTTGCTGAACATCTGTTTTTCCATTACAAAAAAACCAATGAGCGTCCATGCCATTATGTGTATTGGTGGCAAACTCTTACCCGTTTGGATGATTTAACATGGAATAAATACAATGAAAGGTATGCACATGTAAAATCAAATGCATGTGAGACAGACGTGATTGGTGGATTCTAAAAATATCACTGTTCACTCATGGGCAATTCTTGTGAAATGTTGTTTAGTAAAAAAAACGTTTTTAAAGCCATACTTGCGCTCATTTACCTTAAAATTGTGAAAGTTAAAAGTGAATTAAAAGTACTTAAAAGTCCCTTTTATAGAGGAATTAAGACCGTCACACGTTCACGAGATGCTTTTAAAAGACTGAATACTATATGGTTTGTTTACAATTATCGATAAAACAAGGTCAGCCGAGGAATTTTTGGAATAAATAAAACCAACAATTCTCCATTTTGAATGTCCACGTTGTTAGAATTGGATAAACAATGCCTTTTCTTACCAGTTGATTGTCACTGATTCATCCGAGCACTCCTTGCTATTTTAGATGTTACTCGAATGTAAGTAATGGAGTTAAATTGGTGGGCACCAGTTTTATCAAAATATCTCATTGAAAAACAGATAATAAATAGTGCAGGCGTTATATTATCATGATCCTGTGGTTTTCCGCTATGTTTCGACATATTCTATCATAACTAATAACTCATATTACCCAATTTTGCTGTTTTTCAGAGCGCTAGTATGCTTTTAAGGGTTATACTGTTTCTGCACCATGAATGTGCCATATCTTCACAACACGATTATGGAAGGGATGAGAGGTTTATCAGTATTCTTGCTGTGTGCAATTTGATGGCATTTAATACCAAAAGGACATTAGAATCCCAAGACATTGTCATTTCAAATGTACCACTAATAATATGCCAGGATGAATCTAGTCACATTCGAACATTGGTTGATATATTTTTATGGTCTTTGTTTCAAACCAAGCCGTGTGGTACAATCGAGTTTAATAGTTATCGAGAGATATTATATATTACATTATATATGATCCACACATTCAAAAACTGCTTCGGGATTTCATAGATTAATTTTGCTGCTATTACCAACCTTTTAAAAACCTGCATAGCTAGTTGAACCTTATCATTGTTAAACTTCCTCTCCAATTCTTCTATATAAAAATCAGATTCAAAATTTAGATTCGAAATCTTTATCGAAAGGTTTGTTGAAAGCTCTTAATTGATCAAATAATTGACAATAGCACTGAAAGAGACATGCATTTTTCCTTTTCCCATCACATCGTTTGATACTCTTTTTACCCATTTACCTAATGAAACCTCAGTTTGACGGATTTACTCTAATTTTATTTTTATGAAAAAAGACATTTTTGGTCACAGTGGGATATACCCACTGCCATTAACCAAAGGAATGAAGGGTAATTTTCTAAAACATACTTTTTTGACGCCTGCTTTCCAAAACCTTAAATATCTGCTTGATTTTGTTGAAGAAATATACCCAGAGGAGCAAACAGGTTAGAACACAGGCAAGCCGCCAATTTACTTGGCGGCTGGCCTGTATCCAGCCTGTTTGCATTAGCATGAAGTCGGTTCCAGCACTACAATGATTAAATGATTTCTTTACCTCTTTTACTTACGAAACCTAAAATTGACACATTTGCTGCAAACTACTCCTAAAACTACTTTTTACTTTGACCAGTATAACTTTGACGTCTGCGGTTGCTTTCAAATTAAACACGTTCACCATTCCGACTCGTAAGAATAGGTTAGTCAAAAATGGTACCAAGCAGCATTTTCGATGACGTAACAACATCAAGACCTTCAAGTAAGACATGCAGTATAGGCGAACGGTTAAGTAATGAAGCAATAAACCAAGGGTTGTTGACAGATGAAACGCACATTATACAAGCTATGTTTGCAGGCCGACCGTAAATTATTCCGTTCAAATGTTCTTTTCAATAACTTGGGGTAATAGTAAAGTAGAATCTTATTCACATACATTTACAAATCAAATTGATGTAGTCATTAGTTGAATCAAGAATTCCTGTCTTAACATGTATGCAATTTCCCTTTAAAAAACAAGAGCTTAACCAACATAATAGCCATAGTTCCGATGTCACAAACGAATATTTGAAAATGGGGAAATATATTAAGTTTCTTAAACTGAGTTATAATGCAATGTTGACCACACTTCTCTGTTGGAGATTTGTATTCCCCCTGAAAAGTTTAGATAAAATTAGATTATCAACAGCGGAAAGTTTAGTAACTATTCTCCTCTTTCCAACAGCCTGTACGTTTGAACAAGGATAGTCGTTTTTTTAATCAATTTTTAATTCCTAATGTTATTTTCCAAATTATCTATCATTGGCGTTTCATTGTTTCGTACAGTGTTGCAGGCTTCCTGTATAACTTACCAGTATAAACAATGTAAACGAGTCTTGCCCAAAGACACACCATTGCACGAAGTAACTGTGGTAAAATGTAGACATTCATTTGTCCAATCTATCATTGTGCACGTACATCAAACCTCGTCATACAAAAACTACATTCAGACTGGAATCTTATTTATGATCATTTCCACATATGTTCCCCCATTGCGGTCCCAACAAATTGTTCACTATTATGATACCATTCCTACAATTGCATGCAAAGATGAATTTATTGTCATATTCTTTGTCAACCAAGAGCTGTATATGCTTCAGTTGAAATAAAACGTTCTTCTTCTATGATCTGTGTTGCCGTTGTATTACATCACCATGGGGAAGATCATTCAAACGGCTTTCTTAACCAAAATGAGATATCAAAGCGGGTTTACTGGATAGCATAGCGTGTTGTACAATGACACGTGTCTGACGATACTTCAAACTTCTTATAAATATTATTGCAATATATTGGGTATTCGTTAATCCTGATAATGCTAGTTGCCACGTGAGTTTGAAGTCCGAAATACAGTTTTTCATTTCGAACGAAGAAGATACGATTTATTATCATTTGAGGAAATACAAATTAAAAAATCCCGGTGTCATGAAGCCTAGAAACTAGGCCCCCGTATTCATCCTGTCAAAGTGGTTTTATTTACAATAATCCTTCTCAAGTGTTTTTGATGAATTTACTAAGCTCATTGCATACATTTGTGTTTACTCTATTCACATGGCAACATGAAAGGGTATTCCTATATAAACGCGTTGCCCTTCCAATGCGCATCGCATAACGACTGATCTAACGGCCAAAAGGTAAGACTTTTTTTCTCATTTATATTTTTAGCTGCTGTCTTGAAGAAATATATCGTGATTGTATTGTTTCATCTTAAAACAGAAAGTTCTTTTTTCTTTGTCGAAATTCTAATTCGTTACAAAAATGCACAAATAAATAAACACATAAAAACGGGACACTCTATTAGGTTGAGTGGTTTTAGCAAAGTATGTCATTAATGTTGCATGAAGTTAACATAATTAAATGTTGAATTAAGATTAATGTGAAGTCGAATTGAAAGAATCAGAAGAGACCTGTTTCAACTGTACTGTTGAAAGCTTGATTTAATCACTTCTACTCATTCGTCAAAAGTATTTTAGTAATACAGCTGTAACATGTGTTTTTGTTGTCATTAGTCCGGTAATTGGCTCTCAAGACTGGCCGAGGTTCCATCCTAAGGGATATCAAAACCCTAGGCCATAAGTCGTTCGATGTTATGTTTAAACTTTGAAAATCAGATACATGTTTCCAAAGCTATATCGCATATTCTTAACTCATTTACTATTGCAAACCTTTTTCTCAAACAAACGCAAGAATACTCAAAAGCGAATGAATCGTCAAATTTACCCCAAGCTCAAAACCTTTCCTCGTATGATAATATGTGACCGATGCAATTGAAAGCAATAGCAGAAAACAAACAATCACAAAAAATGAATCATGAAGAGCAATTCATCCGTTTGTCATACTGGTTTCTTTAGTATTCTTTACAAAGGATAATACACAGGAATCACGGGTTATTGATAAGAATGCTGCAACGTTTTATACAATCATATCATCAAATAAAGAGTTTAAACAATAAGAGTTGCCATCTTCTTGTTTTATGCTTTTGTGCTGAGCAAGGATTTCTTGAAAACTG
Source organism: Cerastoderma edule (assembly GCA_947846245.1). NCBI lineage: Eukaryota > Metazoa > Mollusca > Bivalvia > Cardiida > Cardiidae > Cerastoderma > Cerastoderma edule. The sequence continues at coordinate 17,967,813 of OX401417.1, read as the reverse complement.
ATGGTGCATGTAGCAGAATACTAGATGTGTTATCTTTTGTCAAACAGTCATTATTTATCACATTATATTATATTATGTCATGTTATGCCATACTTGATAGTACCTATGCTGTTATGTTACTCGCTTCTTGCAAACATGTATATTTTATGTATTATGGGCCTGAGGCTGGAACTATTGAAATGAACGTTTGCATTTATATGGTACTTTGAAAGATGCGCCAAGGAGAGGCAGCATATTAGATGGTTTATGAACCATGTTTTAACCGTTTTCTTGAAAGAAAATTATTTTGTCGTGTCAAAATTTAAGATTACTCTGATCGTTCTTTCACTGTTCTTTTAAATAGTTTTGCTTTTTCGAGTTAAACGAATTAGGAAGCCAGCAGTAGTTTCCCCTTACTACAGCAGCAGTTTTATTCAAAGAAAGCTGGACAGTCTAGTTGCAGTAGAATATGTATGGACTTTTTGTTAAGCGGCTTTCATTTGAATGGCAAATGATGCGTAGCCTTTTGATGTCTTCAGAAATCCTTCTTAATGAATGACTTCTAAAAAAAACTTGAGTCAATACATATAGCGATACTGCTCTGAATCGAGGTTCATTGGCCGTCATGATATAAATGAAAACCCGTTGAAATCGGCCATTAACTTGTTTAGTGTTGATTAGAATCACTCTATGGCGTGCTTTTTTCATTTTTGTCCCGACTGAAATAGCTTATCAGGTGTGTTCATATGTTAAATATAACACCAAATTATTGTGATGAATTTCGTACATGAGAAGCTTAAGAAAACATATAAGGGTAAATTGTCAACAGCAATACAACTTGTTGGAAGTGGTCAAACATAATTAAGTCACAGGTTTCCTTAGAATATCTAGATCAGCGATTAACCAGTCTTTAGATTGAATCTATAATCTATAAACTTTAAAACAAAGATTCTTTTAATAATAACAAATAAAAAAAGACTCCATTAAATCGCATTTGATAACATTTCAGATGATACTGGTGCAATAATAACTCATCTCTCGCAACCATTTGTATTCTTGATATTCTAGTTGAACTATTTCTGATTATGAAAGTAAACAAATGTCAAAGCATCTTCTTTCAATTTGTACTCTAAAGTCGAGTACCATTATATCTTACAAAAAGTGAAAATATATCCAAATAACAATTCACATGATGTCGGTTTACCAATACCCCACCTCTCGCAGCCATTTGTATTCTAATTGTTCTAGTTACAATATGTGTGATAATGCAAGAAAAATGGAATCTAAAGTCAAGGAACCATATCTTGAAACAAATAGTGAAGATGCAACCAAATAACAACTTACATGTTGTCATTTTCCCTATACCCCCACCTCTCGCAGTCATTTGTATTTTAAATGTTCTCGTTAAAACATGTCTGATAATGCAAGTAAACAAATGCCAAAACCCCTTGTTTCAATCGGTACTCTAAAGTTGAGCAGCTATATATTGTATAAGACGTGAATATGCATCAAAATAACAATTGTATGGTGTCAGATGTTCAATGACCAACACTCTCGTATACTAGTAGCCATGTGTACTCTAAGTATTATAATTGATAACGTTTCAATTAAAGGTAGATCATCAATAAACCGAACCTCTCGTTTTCATTTGAGTTATAAAGTCTAGAATCTTTAACCTTTGCATAGAGTGGCGATACAGTGATATCTCGTTAATCCGAACACGTCCGTTCCCAACAAAATGCCCGGATTACCGAATCATCCGGACTAATGAAGCAGAGCATATTCTTATACACATAAAGACATGTACGGTCTCCATGCACGTGTATACTTGTAACCCTTTAGCAAACGCCGAATTTTCGACCGTCCAAAATTAAAAGAGTTGGCAGACGACATTTCAAAACGTGATGAAATTCAAAAATAATCTTTTGATATGGCAGAAAACATTGTTGGAAAAGGAGCAATTCTCCTTTACCCACAATGTTTTCAAAAGTTATCTGCAACAAACTGGTCAAATAATTCCGTTCCCTCTCAATTTCGTTCGGATTGCGAGACATCCGGTTAATCGGGGTCCGGATAAACGAGGCTTCACTGTACATTAAAATTGATATTTATGAGTTAACCAATATCCTATCCCATTGTTGCTATTTATACTACAAAGTTGTGTTACTATATTCTTAACAAACAATGACGATGCATTTAACAGTGTTTTAGATTTTAGATTTTGTAAGTTAAGGGATGCCATAGCCCCTCGTTTTCACTTCAAAGGCTTAAATCTAAAGTCTTAACCAGTAGTAAAAATGCTTTAAGAGTCACATTTCAGATGACTTAAAGTATCAACGACCGACCATTCTGTTTCAATTTGTACTGTAGAGTGTATGATGTGTATCTTAACAAACTGTAAAAAGGCATGCTATTTAATTTCAGATGAACTGGATATCTCTCAGCCTTGCCCTGGCAGTGTTTGTCTGCATTTCCGGTAAGACATAAAGACAGAATTACGCCCAAAAGATCTGCAAATCTGGGAAAAACTAATAAATTTTGAAACGATAGGTTAAAACATAGCAAAATACCACATTATCATGACAATATAACGCCTGTACTATCTATTTGCAATGTGCTATTTTTGCGAATTGTGTAGCATACAATGTAACTGCATTGTATACATTCGAGTTATGTCCAAAAAAGCGTTAAATCGCATTTCTTACAGTGTAATGACTGAAACATTGTTTAAAACAGCGGTAGGTGCATGTATCAACCGAGTCAAAAGGTTTGTACTCAGGATAGCAATATGAAAGCAGTTTAAGATGGGCAAACTTTTTTTCTTTTTAAAAATGTGTTATTGTTTAAAGTCGTTTATACAAAGGATGACAAGTAACACATTGTACCTAAACATTAAATGTGGTCTCGATATGCAATCAGAAGATTTAACCTGGATTTTGCATGTACCTGGAAATTAATCTTATGTACAAACGAAATGTTTCATTGAACAGGGTTTGCAGCTTCAGAACAACTAGCTGCAATTTCATCGCAAGCATCCACTAGTAGCCAAGGTACCAGTGGATCCGGAGATGGTGGAGGCGTAAATAGCACCAATGGAGGCGGTGGCACCAATGGAGGCGGTGGCACCAATGGAGGCGGTGGCACCAATGTAGTCAATGCTACCAATGGAGGCAGTGCTACCAATGGAGTCGGTGCTACCAATGGAGGCGGTGCTACCAATGGAGTTGGTGGCACCAATGGAGGCAATGCTACCAACGGAGGCGATGCTAACAATGGAGGCGGTGCTACCAACGGAGGCGATGTTACCAATGGAGGCGGTGCTAACAATGGAGACGGTGCTACCAATGGAGGCGGTGCTACTAATGGAGGCGATGGAGGAACAGATAAAACCGGAAATACTGGAAATGGGATCAACCCTGCGAACAATGGTACAACCGGAACCAACAAAGACGGAAATGACGATTCTGGTAACTATTTCAATTTGATTGTCGATGCAATGGTGAAGTGAGACAAGAAGGTCATGTTCTCGCATTTTATCTCGCTTGCAGCGGGTGGGTGTAAAGAAAACAATGAGACGAAAGGAAAAAGGGCTCATAACAAGCCGTTTCTCTTTCGTCACCTTGGTTTAAACAACCTCAATTACAATTTTCAATGATTTATTGCATATAAAGGCCTACGGCCCATTACATAGGTTACATACAAATACAAAAGCATGTAAACAATACTCGCGAAGTGTCGATGGCATTTTAAGATAACAAAATAAAGGAGGCTTCCTGCAGAGCGATGATATACATACCTTAAATAAATAAAATGAAAATTAAATTTCTATAATTGTTAGAATCACTCTGCAACGAGGCACCATATATCTTAGTTGAAACCATTGCTGTTTCATTACACTGCTTTTTAAATGGTAAAACAAAACTAAGACATTTTCTTAAAGGTGTAAAACTTATACAGACATTATGTAGACATATATAGCTTATGATAACTAAATCATTCCCATCAGAAAAGCATCTCTCTTTTCCAAAGCTTTATAAATAAACATAGCAATACATTATAACAACGCAACATCATCTGCAAACATTAACAGAAATATTTTAACAATGTCCGGAAACAATTGAATACCCCCTACATCATTCAGCTCAAGGGTTTCGTGAAGCTCATTAATGAAGAATGAAAATAATATGGGACTTAGATTACATCCTTTTCTAAGACCGATTGGAAATTCAAATGTATTTGTTACTTCGCCCGTAGACCTTACAAACGATTTTACCGTAGTATATATAGACTTAATAGAATAGTATAATTTTCCTTTTAAGCCATTTTTACGTAAAATTGTTCATAAAATCGAACGGTCATCTAAATCAAAAGCTTTAGGAAAGTCAATAAAAGCTACATAGACAAATTTACCATTCCTATTCAAATGTTTGTTCTTAATAGCATTTATCCATGGCATAGGTTATCCATGGCTTCATCATAAAATGTTACACGTTTGGTTTATATAATTACATATATTTTACTTAAAACATCAATTAATGCACCACCCCTGTAGTTATTGACATTACCTTTTTTAAAGATAGGAACAATGGCTGATTCAGACCATTGAGTAGAGAACTCTCCGTTACTAAAAAGTCAATTGAAAAATATGCGAATGTAGAGCAACAATATGTCTAACCCATAAATAAAGAACTGGGGTATCAGATTACCTCCTACTGCTTTATTACTTTTTAAGGACGTTCTCGGTAGTTTTTCTGCGCACTTCATCTGCGCATCCAAGGGAGATAATAATCTGTTGCCGAAGAGGTACTTGCACAGTAGTCGGATAAAATTTTTTATTCGGATAAACATTACTGTATGCAATTTTTTCAAAGAATAATCATATTATTCATAAAACTATTAAAGATTATTGACAACCTTACATATTTCTCATACATATTAACCCCACAGCTTCTATTTTTTAAGTTTAAAGTTATTTTAGTCGTTTTTATAAATGTTTTTCAAATACGGTTACCATGGAAACTGTCATTTTACAGAAAAACTAACTCGTCAACATATACATTTTTTTGCATTTTAATTTTCAAGATAAAATTTTACTTAGCATACTGAAAATAAGAAAATTCTATGAAGGATTTTTTAGATATCTTCATTTGATTGTAATACACATATGAATTTTCATTGCTTTTTGTCGAATACAAAAATTAGAAAAACTGATAAGGACTACAAAAATTGTTCAGATTGTAGTAATTTGAAATAACATTGCTTTATAAAGTATTGAATGTATGAATTCGTGTTTTTTGTGTTAATAAACCTTCAAGAAATTATTTTATTACCTTTGAAGATGGTATGGTCATTTTGACATTTTTGCCCAAAACGGTTATCATGGAAACTGTCATTTTACAAAAGAAATAACTCGTTGAATTGCATTTTTCTTTTCATTTTTGAATTCACCATAAATTTTGAGATAACATATCAAATATTTAGAAAATTCTATGAAAGGATTATTTTGTTATAAAACTGAAAACATGTCCTTAAACTATTTATACTTCTTATTATTTCCTCGTCACTTTTATGATCGTTCAGAACAGATTGTTGGATATCATCAAAGTCATCAGTGTCAGAAAGAATATCTTCGCCTTGACTCACGTCATGGCCATTACTGGTTTAGAAAACTGAGCTGAAATGATTAAACCACTCTTCTAAGGAAATATTTGGATGGATTTTTCCCTTTTTTCTTATTTTTTTTAATTTCTCTCCAAAATGTTTTTTACTGCAGACTCTAGCCTTTCCGCATAATTTCTATAATAACTTTTACTTTTTTCTTTGCATAACCCTTTATAACAAGTTTTATGTTCTAAATGAAGATCTAAATCGTCTACACATCGGCTGGTCCGAAATGATTTTAAAGCCTTTTTAGTTTGCTTTTTGTATTGTTAACATTGTTTGTCAAACCACGTTTGATTCTTACATTGATTCTTCTCATACTTTGTATGTTTGAAATTGTCCGCTGAGCGTAAAATAGATTCTTCTAAATTGGAAAATTGATATTTCGCTGTGTGTGTAAAGGACTTTGGCCGTTGTCCTATTGTGTGACGACGTTCATATTACCACCGTTACTGGCGGTATGTTCATTACCATGGCCTTCTTGTTGGTCTGCATCAGTAGTAGAGCGCAGGTAATCACGATTGCGATCATCTAGTGTCCGGACTCCCCGACGTACGATGCATGCACCTCGATTGTAGGACTGCTCTCTCTTGGGCAATTTACAAAACTCACCTCGCTTAAAATAACCTCTAAAACCCTGATCATTGGCTTCCTTTATCTGCATTCGTTGAGTAGTCGTCAGGTCATTAGATATGCGAATTTGCTTTTGTCTCAACAAATCCCGATACTTGAAAAGTTTCATTTTCTCATCAGAATTAACGAAATTCAGGATGACCGTTCTTGATCTTCCATCCACATTCGTTCCTAAACGTTCAGCATTTATCAGACTGTTCATGTTGAGTCCATCCTTTTTGTCCATGACTTCAAACACCCTCTCATTAATAAGGCTTTTCAAGGATACAGTAGTTGATTCATCTTCATGTAAACCGAATATTCTTAAGGAACACTTTAGTTTCTCAGATTACAAAACATCAAGCTGTCGTTCAATTCTAGTTAATCTTACATTGTCACTGTCGTGCAACTCTGTGATTTCACGAAAACCATTTATCAGGCAATCTTTATCTATTTCAAAGTGGGCGACACGACTCAAAACACCCTCTAACTTGCTTTCCATATCCCTTTGCTTAGAATTGATGTGGTCAACCCTTTCGGCAACAGATTTTTAATCAGATTGCAATGCATATAAGTCATTTTTGATTCCGATAACTTTATTCTTAACAAAAGAGATTTCACCAGCCAATTCGGATTTCGTATCATTAATTGCACTGAGTATCATTTCTGTATAATTAGAGGGGCCAGGGTTTAATTCCACATCCCAAGATAGTTCTATTAAACGACCTTTGAATGAACTGTATTGCAATTCCAACCTAATACATATCATCGAGATACCCGTAATGAAGGACCTATCTTCGATCGACCTACATTGAAGAACAATTGGTGTTGTTGTTGTATAGCGTTCAGCCAAATACAGTTGTCCTCTTGTAACCACAGAGGACGCTAGAAACATACTTATAAATACAAAACCACAAGGTAGGCTTCTGTAGTGCACATTTGATCCCGATCTATATAGGTTGTAAGATTCATACGTTGGTTTCCTTGAGTGCATTTTGCAGCACAAATCAAAAGCACCAATTCTCGCGCGATAACATGCAATTTCGATAGCCATGACTAGTCTAAGCCTCCGTACTTTACATATAACTTTAAGTTCGCCGAATTTGTTTTCCATCGATTGTGAAGGAAGCTTCAAGCTTTTTCAAAGCCACTCTCGATGATGGCTTCCTGGATACTTAATCAGTACACGCGCCGGATTGTAAGTTAGTCGTGGATATTTTCTTCAACCGGCCTAACAAGAATTCGAACCCGGGAACCTCGATACAAGAGCCCAACGTTCTACCACTGCACCAATGTCGACAGAGAACATTTGTTTTGAAGATTCACAATTTGCCTATTCTCACGCATACCTTTCTTTCATTTTATGGACCTTCTCAAGTATCTTTGCTTTCGAGTTGGACCACTTATGAAGTAAAATAACATAGTTTAAGTATGAAAACATATGATACCCCACATAAGCTGCGAATTCTGTGGAATCGTTCATACTTATGATAATATTTTGGAAAAATACTCTGTTCATAGCCTTATGAACAAAACTGCATTGCTGAGCGTGCTAAATTGTTTTATACAAAATCCTTTACAACATGTATAGTACATAAATTGTGAGAATTGGGAGGAACTTAAATAATTCCATGAGGGGATGCAAGCAAGAAGCTTGGTATATTTTTATATGATTCTGCATCGTATTTCTAATCATTTTATTATGTTCTTTAATGCCTTTGTTTGCCATAACATTTCTGCATTCTGTTGATGTATATGTATATGTTGTTTTCTTGCTCTTTGTGGCAGGCTGAGAAAGTCTTGTCAACTTTTTCCAAAACCGGCGGAGTTAAAGCATTTGTTTCCCAAGAAATGTTAAACGATATCCAATGGGAAAGAAAGTTTACGTACAACAAAAGACACCCATGCATTAACAAACATACATAAACCCATTACATGTGATTTTCATTTAACGCAGACATGTGTATACATGTATACATATACAATCATTAACCTATGATGCATGTGATGTACAAGTATTTTATATGAACACTAAATAGGTACAAGAAAAGACACGTATACAAATACACCATACATAAACCTATCAAATATGTAACACATATGAAGAGTGGTGACATAATGATAAACGTAATACCCTGTAATACCCTGTATAGTTACCCGAAATGACACATCAACCCGAAAATATATAAATTCATAACAAGCCAAATGTGCCATATATATACCCCTTATAGACACCTTTTAACTATACAAAACGACACATAAACATAAACACAAAAAAGCCAAATCAAAATATGGCATACATATAACCCTTAAATAACTAATGAATTTGAGAAAAGACACATAACTATACACACATATAAACATATACAAAGCAAAATGACATGTGTGACATGCAAAAACCCTATATAGTCACCTTATACATGTAGATTCTAGAAAAGACACATAATCATACACACATACAACATGTGTAAAGTCAAATAACATATGTGACATACCCTTTATATTCATCAATGAATACATGTACAAGAAAAGTCATGTATACTCATACACGTATATAAACGAATATAAAGCTAAATGGCACATGTGCAAGACATGTACGCTTAATAATCACCTATAAATACATGCACAAGAAATGGTACATATGTGTACGCACTTATCCAAACACGTATGAGGCCAATTACTTCTGTGACATACCTTTTTATAGTCATTGTACAAGAAAGATATATACTCATATACATGCACAAACGAATATAAAGCTAAATGACACATGTCCAAAATTTATACTCTTTATAATAACCGCGTAAAATATATGTACAAGGAATGTCACATAAGCGCACACATATATCAACACATGTGAAGCTCTGTATGGTTACCATATATATATTAGAAAGGAGATATAATCATACACACATATACAAACACACATATAAAAAAGATAGCAAGTAATAATCAGTAACATAGCCTTATTACAAAAGAACAGACAAATGTACATACATACAAATATAAACAAATATAAAGCAAATGACGCACGTGACATGCATACAACCTTTATATTCACTGTATTGATACATGAACAAGAAAGGCACATACTCATACACATATATAAATACATAAAAAGCCGTATGTCCCATGTGTCACACATATACCATTTATAGTCAACGTATGAATACAAGAAATGACACATAACCACATACCTATATACACACATAAAAAGGTAAAATGACACATGTAACATACATAATATCCTGCATACCCACACACTTTATATAGTCAATGTTTAAGAACACACACTAACGCATACCAATGCATACACGCATACATTTATAAACACTAAAACAACAAAATTTTAAGCCAACTAACACATGTGAATACGTAATACTTTCAGGAGCTGGAGATTTGAGCGCCAAGATCCTGATGATCGCTACAATGGCAGTATGCACATTGGCCGTGTATGGCGGACTTTAAGTTTTAACCCAACGAACGTTGGTGCTTAAAGATTCGTTTTATCAAGAGCATAACCTTTGACATTTAAGGCAAAACTGTGATATATCTACCTTTTGTGCAAGTGATTCTATGTTTAATTCTACTTTATGGTTTGAGCAGTTCTTTCATTCGGTCCAATCACCATTTCGAAAATAAAGTTTGGAAGTGCTATGTAAACGCTCAAATGAGATTTGTGGCTTATTATCTTGTCAAGTGCTTAAACACTCCCAACTCTAACGTTAAGGTTGTATCTACAGGTAGTGTTTGTCTTCTCTAGTTTTTGACTTTTCAAATCTGTGAATATCGGAGACTGTGGTTAAGACAGGCATACCCAAAAGATGATAATCACAGAAGCTTTAAGTCTCGTAAATAATTTATTTAGTCTCAATTTACTGCATTTAAGGACACAGTTTTATTAGTTTCTATCACAGACTGTTCGTCTTTTACACGTTTATATATCTAAATGCAGTTTATCTTTATCCGTGATATTGTTTGACATGTTTACACATCATTCATAAAAGTATTTGCTAATATTCCGCGCGTGTATGTGTGTAATCGAAATAAAGAATGCATTTCAAGTTATAATTTCCTGTGCAAACAACGCACTTTTTACCCCGATCAAGGGCAGTAACTATGGCGACATGTCGTCTTGCACTTCCGTTTCACTTCTGCTGATATATTTTACATGTAAGCAGGTGCCGTCATTGTCGACATATGCGTAAAAACGTTCAGTCAGGTTTACCCTTAGACAAACATTCTCGCCTGTACCTCTCGACTTTAGTATAGCACATTAAGATATAGCATGAATACTTCTTTACTTTTTCTGTATGGTGTGTGTATTTATTCATAAGATATAGATTGTTATATGACGAGATTATATTGTACTATCTCCGAGAAACAAAACAATATTTAAAAACATTTGTTCTTTGTTTTTGATTTTATTTTTATTTTATTTTTACAGTCCAAGCAATTTGCATTACCTACTTTGCCCTTATGACACACTCTCCTATATCTCTTAACTGGACTCACAGATTATAGCAAACATAACAACTATCATTGGCGTTTGAATATTTTTCCGACACTATTGGGTTTCCTGTCTAATCTACAAGTATTAAACAATGTAAATGTGTCTTGCCCAGAGACGGGACGAGGACTTTAACTTCTTTTGGTAAAATAGTAAACGTCGAATCACGAGAAAAGGCGATTACAGTGAAAATTAAATTTGGATATTCATTAATCCAGCCAAATTTCCATGTCCATCAAACCCCCCTGTTCAAAACAACCTTAGGACTAACCAATTCCCTGTGAGTAGTAAAAGGACTATCTCGTAGTTTGATTCAAACGTTCAAATAAAAATATTACCAATCCTCGTATCTAAACAAAAAGCAATTCTTAATTCAAAACTTGCTGAACAGCTGATTTTCCATAACAAAAAAAGAAGAAGAAAAAAAACAAAAACAAAAAAAACCAACAGCGTTCATACCTTTTAGTGTGTTGATGGCAAACTTTTACCGGCTTTGATGATTTCACATGGAGTAAATACAATCCAGTGCATGTGAGCAAGACTTGATGCTGGTATCTAAAAATACCACTGTTCACTCAGGGGCAATTCTTAAGCAGAATATTGTTTAGTAAATAAACCGGTTTAAAGGGTTAAACTATTTCTGCACCATGAACGTGCTAAATCTTCACAACACGATTATGGAAGGGATGAGAGGTTTATCAGTATACTTGTTTTGTGCAACTTGGTGCAATGCGATGTCATTCTATACCAAAAAGATATTAGAGTCTCAAGACGTTGTCATTTCTGATGTACCGCTAACAATATACCAGCATAAATCTAGTGACCATCTAGCGTTGTTTGTTATATCTTTATGGTCTTTGTTTCAAACCTATCCCTGTGTTCATACAAGCAAGTTTAATAGTTGTCCAGAGATATTAAAGTAGCTTAATTTTCTATCATTGCTTTACTCGCATAGGCGTTTTTCTCGCGACAGTGATCTTTCTCTGACGATACTCCACGTTAATCTTACACCATTACTATTGCCGATATTCATAAATGATGATGAGGCTAGTTAAAAAGTCTTAAAAACAGTTTTCATAGATTTGAAATCCGAAATCCAATCTCATAAAATAATTTTATACCCTTCCGTTTGTTAGAGAGAACAAACAAAAAGAAAAATCCAAGATTCTAATGTGTTGGCCGCGCATTCAATATTTTTAAGGCAAATCGCACAACGCCTCTATTTCGGACGGAGAAGTTACGTTTTTCATGTTTGTGTGTGCCTGTTTAAATATGGATTGACATGGCTTATCCAAGTATAAGCCTCGAAAGCTGGCCCCGCAAGCTAGTTTCACCCTGCCATTGCGCAATACCAACGTCGTTGTTTACCCTGTTAGCATGGTAACATGATAGGGTATTCCTATATAAATGTGTTGCCCTCTCAATACGTACCACAGAACAAATGATCTAACGGCCAAAAGGTAAGATTTTATTTTATCTTATTTAGTATCTTTCATTTAAAAGTTTGATATCAAGTCTTGGTTGATTGAACTTAAAGAAATATATATGGTGAAGGCAATCTGGCATTCAAAACATTAAAAGTCGTTTTTGTTTCGTTGTCCCAGTTCTTTTTCGTTTACACAAAATGAACAAATAGAAACGGGACACACTTTTAGGTTGATTTAGTGTTAATTTTCTATGTTTAAAAATCTCTTAAAAAAATTGATTTTAACAAATCTTCTCTTTGTGGCTTATCACAAATTGATACGTGAAGAAAGGGGTTTGAACATCTAGTCAAGCGCTTAAACACTCTCAACTCTAACGTAAATGTTCTATCTACAGGTAGTATTTGTCTTGTCTTAGTTTTTGACTTTTCAATTCTGGGATTACTGGAGACTGTGGTTAAGACAGGCATACCCAAAAGCTGATAATCACAGAAGCTTTAAGTCTCGCATACAATTTATTTAGTCTCAATTTACTACATTTAAGGACACTGTTTTATTAGTTTCTATCACAGATTGTTCGTATTTTACACGTTCATATACCTAAATGCAGTGTATCTTTATCAGAGATATTGTTTGACATGTTTACAAATCATTCATAAAAGTATTTGCTAATAACACACGCGTGTATGTGTGTAATCGAAACAATAATTGTATTTCAAGTTATAATTTCCTGTGTTGATAACGCTGTTTCACCAATCAAAGGCGATAAATATGTCGTCTTGCACGTCCCTTTCTCTTCTGCTGATATATTTTACATGTAAGCGGGTGATATATTGTCTACATGTGCGTAAAGACGTGCGGTCAGGTTTAACCTTAGACAAACATTCTCGCCTGTACCTCTCCACTTTAGTATGACACATTAAGATATAGCATGAATACTTCTTCACTTTTTCTGTATGGCGTGTGTATTTATTCATAAGATATAGATTGTTATATGACGAGATTACGTTGTACTCTCTCCGAGGAACATAACAATATTCAAAAATATTTGTTCTTTGTTTTTATATTGAATTACTAATTAAAGCAGTTTACATTGCCTATATTGCCCTAGTGGTACACTGTCCTTTATCTCTTTCCAGGACTCACAAATTGTAGCAATCATAACAACTGTGATTTAAACAATCTTTTTTACTCAATAAATGACAAATTTCAATATGTCAAAAGAAAGCCGAAATCGTGTATTTTCATTCAACAATGACATTCATTAATCCTGCCAAAGTTTCACGTACATCAAACCCGTCTGTTAAAAACAACCTTAGGACTAAACAATTCCCTGCGTGTAGTAAAGGGACTTTTTCAGAGATTGCGTTTTGTACGTAATAAACGTAACGTAAACAACAATATTACAAATCGTCGTCACTAGGCAAAAAGCAATTCTTATTTTCTTAATTAAAAAGTTGCTGAACATTAGCTTTTCCATAACAAAAAAAAAACAAAAAAAAAACAATGAGCATCCATGCCTTTATGTGTGTTGATGGCAAACTCTTACCCATTTTGATGATTTCACATGGTGTAAATACAATGAACGGTATGCACATGTACAATCAAACGTTTGTGAGATAGACGTGATTGGTGGTATCTAAAAATATCATAGTGATCTTTCTCTGGCGATATTCCACGTTTATTTTACATCATTAATATTGCCGGTTTTCATAAATGATGATAATGCTAGTTAAAAAGTCTGAAACACAGTCTTCATTGATTTCAAATCCGAAATTCAATCTCATAGAACTAATGTTACACCATGCAATTTGTTAGAGAGAACAAACAAAAACAAAAATCCAAGATTCTAATTTGTTGGCCGCGCTATCATTATTTAAGGCAAAATGCACACCGCCTCTATTTCGGATGGAGGAGAAACGGTTTTCATGTTTGTGTGTGCCTGTTAAAGTATGGATTGACATGGCTTATCCAAGTATAAGCCCCCGAAACCTGGCCCCGCAAGCTCTATTCACAACTGCCTTGTTTTTTTTTGTATGTTCAAGGTCAAATCTCCAAAATGCTTCGTTCACTTATCGTAAGGTTAATCCTTGTAAAGACGTTTTTCCCTGAATTTGTTAAACCCATTTCGCAATACAAACATCGTTGTTTACCCTGTAAGCATGGTTTTCCCTATATAAATGTGTTCTTCTCTCAATGCCCACCACAGAACAAATGATCTAACGGCCAAGTGGTAAGGTCATTTTTACTATTCTATCTTATTAATTTCTTAAGTTTAAGCTATCTTTCATTTAAATTTTGATATCAACTGTTTGTTGATTGAACTTAAACAAATACATGGTGAAGGCAATGTTTCATTCAAAACATAAAAGTCGTTTTTGTTTTGTTGTCCCTGTTCCTTTTCGTTAACACAAAATGAGAAAATAGAAATGGGACTCACTATTAGGTTGATTCATTGTTAATTTTCTATGTTTAAAAATCTCTTCAAAAAATTGATTTTAACAAATCTTCTCAATTCAATATGAGGTCAATATTTATTGAATGATGGAGTTCATTAAATATCTCTATAAAGCCCATTTGAATGGAAGTCTTATTCGCGGTGGTTGGTCAGGTTGATATATCCAGACTTGTCTTGGGAACGATTCAAATAAGAACATTTTTTACCTTACAAATAATAGTAAAAATAATAGTAAAAACAGCATAACATTACGATCCTGTTGATATGTATATTTAATCAGTTCTACTTAAAAAAATTAATATTTCAGTTATAGCATGATGTGTATGTCGTAATTTTCCTGGTTTTCGGCTTTCAAAAGGTTCCCAATTAGGATTCTTTTTACTCAAGTCGGAATTCAGATCGTTTGATTAGGCTATGTTTTACCTTTGAAAACAGTTTGCATTTTTATTGAAAGTTCCATATTCTTAACATATTCATTGTAAGTAAAGGTAAAACGTTCTCTTAAATAAAAACACACATAAATACACAAAATCATTCTACTTACTTGAGTAAATTTAGAACTTTAATCATTGTGACACATTTTGAAATGATTTTATTTCATTTTGAACTTTCTTTAATTTTAAGGTTTAGATCTGTTGCAGTTTCATGAAAATCACATAAGACAGTGTTTGTGCACATAGTGATCGCATTGTCTTGTCGAGAAGATTACATTTGAACTTAATCTAAAATTTTCTAACATCATTCTACATGTTTATGAATGTTTAAAATGGGTTATTGACTGTAAAAGTAACTTCAGTCATAATATTTTTTTTTCAGTTTGAAGAAAATATTTTAATATACGCTACAAGTTTGAAAGGATCATTTAAATTTGCAATTTTACTTCAAAATTTGAGCAAAATGAATTAACCTTTTGTCATCGTGACGGGTTTTGACATAGTTTTACTTAATTATGACATTATTTCATGATAACGTTTTGATTCATCTCAGTTTGATGAAAGTCTCTTTCTGGCATGATACAGAAACAAACAAGTAATGTTGCCACGAATAGAAGGGTAGTTTGAACATTGACACCAATTTTCCAATTTAGTTTTTCATGACCGTTAACATTCAGATTGGTACCTGTACTGTCGAAAATAACGTAAACTGGCTTCAGTCATCACATGGATTAGTTTGGAGTCAAAATCTCGATATACAATAATCATAATACAGGTTTGATAAGTTTATTTCAATTTACGATTTTTTTTTCGAAACTTTAGCTGGCCATGCCTAATAAATTATTTTATTTATTTTTGAAAGTATATTTCAAAACATGTGTTGTGACAAACTTAACCAATACCTGATACCCCCGTTCCCAAATATGCTTTGAAAACTAAAATATTCATCTTTAACCAACAGCGAAGATGCAACTGATAATCTTTCAGATTTTATAAGTAAATACATTTCTGAGCACCTCATTTTCGTTTGCACTATAAAGTATCAAATATCTTCACTAACAATGAACATGCATTAATAATAATATATCAGATGAATTAAATTCTCAATGTCAGATCATTTTGTTTCAATTTGTACTATAAAGTCTAGAATGTATATTCTTTTCCAACAATAAAAAAGCAACTTAGAAATACCATCTTAAATTAAGTAACTTAACCCACGCCTAATCCCTGATATGTTCTCTACATTATAGGATGTATGATTTAACAAACAGTGATGATGTACGTTATATTATTTCAGATGAATAAGATTACCATAAGCGTTGCCCTGACAGTGCTTGTCTGCATAGCCTTTGATAATGGTAAGATTAAAAGGTGCTTGTTCACAGATTTGAGAAAAGATGGATATTAGAACTCAGTTATTTAAAACAAATTGGTAGCAATACCGTTCGTTGTATGAGATGTACCAGAATATAGTTATTTGAAATAAAATAAGCGGGTAATTGAGTATATAGAGCCTATATAAAATGAATAAATGTATATTCAGATCCAAGTGCGTTGTATTGGTTTTGAAATATATTGCATACGACCGGTGCATAATTAGAAGCAGCGACAATTTCTGAATCAATTATACAACAATACAAAACACTGTATCATTTCAAGGGCATTTTATTTAGACTTGTAAATTATCTGATATTGAACAAACACCTTTGGAGGAGGGTCCTTCGAGATCAATTCGATACAAAATGGGTCTTATGTTAGGTAATCTATCGTGTCCTATCTTGTCTATTTGCTTGATCGTGGCTGTCAAACAATAAGGTCTCATTTCCTTATTTTCCATAGCGGAGATGCGGCTTTTGAGTTTATTGGCGAGCATTTGCTTATAATCTCGTCGAAATTAAACTGTTACCTCTATGTGTTCATAGGACATCATTCCTCAACGTCTATGTCTTTGTAAAGTGATATATTGTATAAGCTATTTTCTACTAGAACCCTGATAAGTTAAAGAAATATACGATTGGTGAACTCATTTTAAGAATTGATGTTTGTCGTCTAATTTTGCTTTCAATGGTGTCTTGTGATCTTCTATGAAGTGAATTGATATGTTAAACGGCAGTTGTTCTGCCAATACGGTTTCCATGAGCTTTAGTTATGCAAATCTTAACTGCGCACATCGGGTTGTTAATGGAATAGGTAGAAAGAAGGATGAGATTGAATTTCATACAGTATGATGATTGAAATATTGTTGAAAACTGCGTAAAGTGCAATTATCAACCAATTAAAACGGTTTGAACTCGGGATAGCAATATTTAAGCAGATTACGATTGGTAAAGTTGCGACGAAAGGGATGTTTTTTATTGAACAGAACAGAACAGAACATATCGTTTGACCTTCCCAAGTATACATGTTATACAATAAGGGAGTACAAAGCATGAATTCAAATTATTGAAATAAAGTGAGGAGTGGGAAAGTTCACAAGAGACAGAGACATAGACAGAAAGAAAGGCAGAGATGCATAGATGCATTAGTTGTTTAACATTATAAAATGGAGAGACAAATGATAGAAAATAGGATAAGCTTCACGCTTGAATGAATGATTGAAATACGGTAAAAAAATATTTGATTGGTTAGAAATTTAAAAGTGATCGCTTTCATTTCACAAGCTAACTGGAACCATACGTGATAAGACCCTAACAATTGTTGTAGCGGTGCTCGCCGTAAGTTGGTTCTAAAAGTGCCACTGGACCTATAGTAATTTGTCTGAAATTGAATGACAGTTGTATGCTTTGAGGCACAAACATTGACAGAAGAGAAAAAAAAGTTTAACTGAATATACAAATGTACAAACAAAATAGAATTCATGAAAGAAATGACACACATGTATTATAATTATAAAACAACAGTTTACACAATGGAAAGAGTAAGCTTTCACTGCACCTGTAAATTTTTGCAGTATTGAACCATTTAAAATAAAAAAAGAGAAGAAAAAAAACAAAAAACGCAAATATTTGCACTGTTTCATGTACAATCTAAGCATTAATAACGAGACATCAAACACGGTCTGATTTGTCAAAACTGTAAAAAAAAAAAAAAAAAAATGCAGACGCTTTTTTATGGCTAATATTACCAGTATGATGTAAACTACCTTTATATACTTTCTAATTATGCATAGGAAAAGTGAACATGTACATTTTGTCATAACGTGTATAAAGCATGTTATACATGACATATCGTGACAAAGTTAAAATAGTTACTAGATTCTATTAATGAACTGTAACATTTGTTAATTGCGTATCGTTTTGTTGTCAAAGGCACATCTGGGCTATTCAGGATAGCACCTTTTTACCGATCTTTCAGCATTCAGGATGTAATCTTTCTTAAAAAATAATTAGATGGGTTCTTATGAATAGTGTGGGCGATGAATTGCCCACTATACTGCAGTGCCATTTTACACATAATCACATACTTATAAACATTTCTTTAAATCCATTAGACACTATTTCCGAATTCATCCATACAATTAATTAATATACTCCTGTATCATGTACGTATTATCAAATATGTTCTACTGGCCTTAAGCAATCGAGTAAATAACAGAGGAGGAACAATCCTACTCACATAATCTTGAAAGTTGTCCCATTATTATGTAGATTTTTCTCAATACAAAGCCCAGTGAAGTACGGGACGATTCATTAAACTGTCTAACAAAGTTGTTCATTTAAACAGGGTATGCAAATACTCAAGCGACCGCTCCTACTCAAGCGCCCGTGGTAAATCAAGCGCCAGTTGTAACTCAAGCGCCCGGTGTTACTCAAGCGCCCCATGTTACTAAAGCGCCCGGTGTTACTCAAGCGCCAACAGCCGCTCCGAGTGGAAGCAACACAGACGGAAACGGCGGTTCTGGTAACTATTTCTATTCGATTCAACTTTAATTTCCTGTGCCGATGACGCTGTTTTACAACGATCAGGGACGGTTACTGTGGCGTCAGGTAGTCTTGCACTTCCGCTTGCTTCTGCTGATACATGTAAGCAGGTGACATCCCTGTTAACATGTGTGTTAAAGAAAACGCGCTAAGCTTTGACACTAGACCAGCCTTCTCGCTTGTACCTTTTGACTCTAGTGCGACACAAGAAGACATAGCATGAATACTTCTTTACTATTTCTTACTTGTGTTTTTATTCATAAGACATATTATTGTTATATGACAATATTACATTGAACAACCTCCGAGAAACATAACAATATTCAAAAACATTGGTTCTTTGTTTTTGTTTTTAATTACGAATTCAAGCATTTTGCACAATTGTGTTGCCCTAATGGCACATTGTCCTTTATTTATTAAACGGCCTATCTTACAGACTGTGTTCTACGAGAGGCAAGCATTAAACATGTGATTTAAACCATCATTTTTACTCAATAAACGACCATTTTCAATATGTCTATTCAAAATAAGCTGAAAACTTGTATTTTCATTTAACAATGTTTAAAGGAGCATTTACTAGAAAACTGAATTTATATTTTGCTTTCTTTCTCGTATATTTACCCGAAAAGACTTACAAGTATAGAGACACATATAAACATATATAAAGCCAAATTACGCATCTGACATTCATATATTTTGCATAGTGATGTTATGAAATAAGAAATAACAGATATTCATACACACATATATGAAAAGCACATGAAGTCAAATGAACACGCATAACTATACACAAATATACATTCAAATATATGTTTAAAAGCCAAAGACACCTAAGACCAAGTATAATCACAATATACACAAGAACAGACACTTATACATATATACATATATAAACAACTGTAAAGCCAAATGACGTATGGGACGTCTATATAAGCTTCACGCTCAGTATAAGCTTCACGCTTGAATAAATGATTGAAATACGGTAAAATTACTTGATTGGTTAGAAATTCAAAAGTGAACGCTTTCATTTCACAAGCTAACTGGAACCATATGTGATAAGACCCTAACAATTGTTGTAGCGGTGCTCGCCTAAAATTGGTTCCAAAAGAGCCACTGGACCTATAGTGATTTGTCTAAAATTGAATGCAGTTGTATGCTGTAAGGCACAAACAGTGACAGAAGAGAAAATACAGTTTAACTGAATATGCAAATGTACATACAAAATAGAATTCATGAAAGAAATGACACACATGTATTATAATTATAAAACAACAGTTTACACAATGGAAAGAGTAAGCTTAAACTGCACCTGTAAATTTTTGCAGTATTGAACCATTTGAAATAAAAAAAGAGAAGAAAAAAACAAAAAACGCAAATATTTGCACTGTTTCATGTACAATCTAAGCATCAATAACGAGACATCAAACACGGTCTGATTTGTCAGAACTGTAAAAAAAAAAAATGCAGACGCTTTTTTATGGCTAATATTACTAGTATGGTGTAAACTACCTTTATATACTTTCTTATTATGCATAAGAAAAGTGAACATGTACATTTTGTCATAACGTGTATAAAGCATGTTATACATAACATATCGGGACAAAGTTAAAATAGTTACTAGATTCTATTAATGAACTGTAACATTTGTTAATTGCGTATCGTTTTGTTGTCAAAGGCACATCTGTGCTATTCAGGATAGCACCTTTTTACCGATCTTTCAGCATTCAGGATGTAATCTTTCTTAAAAAATAATTAGATGGGTTCTTATGAATAGTGTGGGCGATGAATCGCCCACTATACTGCAGTGCCATTTTACACATAATCACATACTGATAAACATTTCTTTAAATCCATTAGACACTATTTCCGCATTCATCCATACAATTAATTAATATACTCCTGTATCATGTACGTATAATCAAATATGTTCTACTGGACTTAAACAATTGAGTAAATAACATAGGAGGAACAATCCTACTCACATAATCTTGAAAATTGTCCCATTATTATGTAGATTTTTCTCAATACAATGCCCAGTGAAGTACGGGACGATTCATTAAACTGTCTAACAAAGTTGTTCATTTAAACATGGTATGCAGATACTCAAGCACCCGCTTCTACTCAAGCGCCCGTGGTAAATCAAGCGCCAGTTGTAACTCAAGCGCCCGGTGTTACTCAAGCGCCCAATGTTACTCAAGCACCCGGTGTTACTCAAGCGCCAACAGCCGCTCCGAGTGGAAACAACACAGACGGAAACGGCGGTTCTGGTAACTATTTCTATTCGATTCAACTTTAATTTCCTGTGCCGATGACGCTGTTTTACACCGATCAGGGACGGTTACTGTGGCGTCAGGTAGTCTTACACTTCCGCTTGCTTCTGCTGATACATGTAAGCAGGTGACATCCATGTTAACATGTGTGTTAAAGAAAACGCGCTAATTTTTGACATTAGACCAGCCTTCTCGTTTGCACCTTTGGACTCTAGTGCGACACAAGAATACATAGCATGAATACTTCTTTACTATTTCTTACTTGTGTTTTTATTCATAAGATATATTATTGTTAAATGACAATATTACATTGAACAACCTCCGAGAAACATAACAATATTCAAAAACATTTGTTCTTTGTTTTTGTTTTTAATTACAAATTCAAGCATTTTGCACAACTTTGTTGCCCTAATGGCACATTGTCCTTTATTTATTAAACGGACTATCTTACAGACTGTGTTCTACGAGAGGCAAGCATTAAACATGTGATTTAAACCATCATTTTTACTCAATAAACGACCATTTTCAATATGTCTATTCAAAATAAGCTGAAAACTTGTATTTTCATTTAACAATGTTTAAAGGAGCATTTACTAGAAAACTGAATTTATATATTGCTTTCTTTCTCGTATATTTACCCGAAAAGACTTATAAGTATAGAGACATATATAAACATATATAAAGCCAACTTACGCATCTGACATTCATATATTTTGCATAGTGATGTTATGAAATAAGAAATAACAGATATTCATACACACATGTATAAAAAGCACATGAAGTCAAATGAACACGCATAACTATACACAAATATACATTCAAATATATGTTTAAAAGCCAAATACACCTAAGACCAAGTATAATCACAATATACACAAGAACAGACACTTATACATACATACATTTATAAACAACTATAAAGCCAAATGACGTATGGGACGTCTTTATAAGCTTCACACTCAGTATAAGCTTCACGCTTGAATAAATGATTGAAATACGGTAAAATTACTTGATTGGTTAGAAATTCAAAAGTGAACGCTTTCATTTCACAAGCTAAATGGAACCATATGTGATAAGACCCTTACAATGACGTATTGGACATGTAAATATATACCCTTTTAAGTCAACATATAAATACATGAACAATAAATGACAGAAAACGTACACACATATAAAACACTATTAATGCCAAATGACATTCATAATACTTTCAGGAGCTGGAGAATTGAGCGCCAAGGTACTGATGATCGCTACAATGGCAGGATGCACATTGGCCGTGTATGGCGGACTTTAAGTTTTAACACAACGAATGGTGGTGCTGAACGATTCTTTTTTACAAGAGCATCACCTTTTGACATTTTAGCTAAAACTGTGATACCTTTTATGCAAGTGATTCTATGTTTAATTCTACTTTAAGGTTTGAGAAGTTCTTTTATTCAGTCAAATAATTATTTCGAAGAAAAGTAAAAAGTTTGGTAGCGCTTTGAAATCCCTCGAATGAGATTTGTGGCTTATCACAAATTGATACGTGAAGAAAGGGGTTCGAACATCTAGTCAAGTGCTTAAACACTCTAAACTCTAATTTTAACGTTGTATCTACAGGTAGTGTTTGTCTTGTCTAAGTTTTTGACTTTTCAAATCTGTGAATATCGGAGACTGTGGTTAAGATAGGCATACCCAAACGATGATAATCACAGAAGCTTTAAGTCTCGTAAACAATTTATTTAGTCTCAATTTTCTGCATTTAAGGACACAGGTTTATTAGTTTCTATCACAGAGTGTTCGTCTTTTACACGTTCATATATCTAAATGCAGTTTAGCTTTATCACAGATATTGTTTGACATGTTTACACATCATTCATAAAAGTATTTGTTAATATCACGTGCGTGTATGTGTGTAATCGAAATAAAGAATGCATTTCAAGTCATAATTTCCTGTGCAAACAACGCACTTTTTACCCCGATCAAGGGCAGTAACTATGGCGACATGTCGTCTTGCACTTCCGTTTCACTTCTGCTGATATGTTTTACATGTAAGCATGTGCCGTCATTGTCTACATATGCGTAAAAACGTTCAGTCAGGTTTACCCTTAGACAAACATTCTCGCCTGTACCTCTCGACTTACGTATAGCATATTAAGATATAGCATGAATTATTCTGTACTTTTTCTGTATGGTGTGTGTATTTATTCATAAGATATTAATTGTTATATGACGAGATTATGTTGTACTATCTCCGAGAAACATAACAATATTTAAAAACATTTGTTCTTTGTTTTTATTTATATTTTATTTTTATAGTGCAAGCATTTTGCATTGCCTATTTTGCCCGTATGACACACTCTCCTATATCTCTTAACTGGACTCATATATTATAGCAAACATAACAACTATCATTGGCGTTTGAATATGTTTCCGACACTATTGGGTTTCCTGTCTAATCTACAAGTATTAAACAATGTAAATGTGTCTTGCCCAGAGACGGGACGAGGACTTTAACTTCTTTTGGTAAAATAGTAAACGTCGAATCACGAGACAAGGCAATTACAGTGAAAATCAAATTTGGATGTTCATTAATCCAGCCATATTTCCATGTCCATCAAACCCCGCCTGTTCAAAACAACCTTAGGACTAACCAATTCCCCGTGAGTAGTAAAGGGACTATCTCGTAGTTTGATTCAAACGTTCAAATAAAAATATTACCAATCTTCGTATCTAAACAAAAAGCAATTCTTAATTCAAAACTTGCTGAACAGCTGATTTTCCATAACAAAAAAAAAGAAGAAAAAAAAACAGCGTTCATGCCTGTAAGTGTGTTGATGGCAAACCTTTAACCGCTTTGATGATTTCACATGGTGTAAATACAATCCAGTACATGTGAGCCAGACTTGATGCTGGCATCTAAAAAATACCACTGTTCACTCAGGGACAATTCTTAAACAGACTATTGTTTAGTAAATAAAGCGTTTTAAAGGGTTGAACTCTATCTGCACCATGAACGTGCTATATCTTCACAACACGGTTATGGAAGGGATGAGACGTTTATGAATATTCTGGTTTCGTGCAACGTAGTGCAATGTGATGTCATTTTATGCCAAACACTTATTAGAATCCCAAGACGTTGTCATATCAAATATACAACTTACAATATATCAGCGTATATCTGGTGACCTGCGAACAGTGGTTGTTGTAATATTTATTGAATATGTCAATATTCAAGCAAAATTCGGCATTGATCCAATAGAAACGTTTTATAATTGCTGTAATTAAACAAGCTTCTACAGTTATGGTCATCATACGCTTGTCATCACTTATGAAATAAACCTCAAGAGTTGCTTTGATTTATGAATTGCAACTCAAAACATATTTACATTAACCTTTGTTTAGCCCCACTTCACCTTTTATTACAACGTGTTTTTTCGTTTTTCAAATTTCCTATCACAATTGAGGGAAGAATCCCAGTTAACAAATAGCATACAAATCACAAAAGCAAAAACAAATGGTTTGAAAAATTGATGACTTTGATGCTTTTAAGTTAAGTTATACAACTGTCGAAGTTTAATTGTCTTAAGTACCTAGAAGCATCACGATCAAATTATTGTTTAGTGGTTTTTTTTCGGCGTTTTCCCTGTGTTATATGCATTCTTGTCTAATACAAGAATTGCAACCATTGTTGAATTACGCTATCGCTTTATGCATTTATAACAATGTAACGATGTAGCATGTATTTTGGCAGTTGCAATGTGGAAATGTGAATTTTCTCTCAACAGCAATGTCTTTAATACAACTGTATGGATCGTGACAATAGTTTTTCAGTGTTTAGCAGATATCCAGAGAACAGAACATCAACTTCTAATGGCACTTGTTTTTCATTAGAAATTGGTGAATATAATGACAGAGCTAAATAACAAAGCACTCCTTTAAATACACAAACTTGTTAAATTGTTGAAATACCAAAACATGACATTCGTAGAGGGGGTAGTTTTTTTGCAATAAATTCTGTGACAAAATGTCAAGAATATTTAGTTTGGAATACTGCTGTCATGCTTTTATTACTTGCGGATAAGGAGTGCTTTCAGTTGACTGTCCAATAAATTAATGCTTAATCGGGAGTGGATATCTTAGGTATAATTAACACTGTATAGTCAAGCTTGATGACGCTTCCTTCAAGCCTGTCTATATTCAACCAACAGGTAACTTTTTATGATTGCTGAAATTAAGCAAGCTCTTAACAACTTTACAGTTATAAATTCATGCTAAAATTCACTAATGATAGAAATTAAAGATTTGCTTTGTGTTATGAATAGTAACTTTAATACGATTTACATTAATTTTTGTAAAGTCCCACTTCCACTTTTCATTACAAAGTATTTTTTTTTTCAATTTTTCCAAGCGCAGTTAAATAAATTAACTCCACTTACAAAATAACAAACACATTTTATTGAAGCATAAGATAATCGATTTTTATATCGCAATCATAAAAAGTTTCCCGTAGATCAATGCCGAATATTGATTTAAAATTGACACACTTATAGTTATCAAGACTGTGTTCCTCTGAGTTCGTTATTCAACCCCACCCCACATCGTTCGTGACCATGCTCATTGACATGATTTATTTTAGTGAAGATGTCTAAATGTCTGGTGCTTTTTTCTGGAACTTATCAGGATAACCGGGGTACTATTAAATCACAGAGAACCGCTGACCCACTGATATGGCTTTTACATAGTTTTAAGGAGCCCTCAGCTAAATCGAAGTTGATAACTTATATGGTATGACAGGGCTCTAAATTTATGGTGCCATAAGAACTTTGTTTCAAGCGTCCAAGCTCCTCTGCTTAACGGGCATAGGAAAGGCCCTGGCTTGATACTATCTAAAGCTAACCACTGTCTAAAGGTTCTTTTTCTCCTTTTTTACATATCATGCTAATTCTATAAATTTATGCAAATAATTCACATACTAGAAATCCCATAGCGAACACATTAAACAGATGGGTTGAAATAGTTACTGTAAGCTGAATACAAGGTCTAATAAGGGTTTAGAATTAACGATATGGTATCCACGATCAGTAAAATCATGACAGAAATGTCCTTCCGTACTTTTATGAAATTGGACAATACATCGTATTATTTCATTAGATTATTGTTTTTATCACTCATTTTCTTATTTGTTTTGTTACAGTGTTCATATTGTTCGCATTTATATGCAACATAAGTATCTATTCAATTAAAGATGAACTAAAATATGAAATATTTGATCGTGTAAGGTACGTCGTGTTAGCCATTATGTTAGCTAAAATGACGACACAGTGATGACCTTATTCGATTTTACGTCATAAAGTACTACTATGGTGTACTATACTGGCCACTTGATTTTGCCCAAAGAAGGGCAGGTTTAAATCGCTTTTATATAACTTTCCCCACATACTTCAACATGCAACTTTTTGTGATGAGCTATTATCTATGTATAGTTTCGCACATAACATTCAGAATTTCTTTTGCATTTTTGTCTAGGTCGGGTCCTATTCTTGGCTAGATTGAATGGCCTTTAAAGATTGTAGGATTTTGAATTCACAATAAGATTTTAAATAACATATCAAAAATTAAAAGAATTCAATGAAAGTTTTTTTCTCATAAAGCTGTAGAAAATATCTTAAAACACTGTACTATCCTCCTTCAATTATATTAAAGGCAAACGACCCATTCTTTTGAGAGAGAGACAATATGTAACATACTTTAAGTTTAGACTTATCTATTTTACATCGATTATGACGGAAGCTTGAAGTTTATCGAATTAACTTTCGATGACTGCTTTCTGGGTACTTAACCAGTACTTGCGCCGATTTGTTGGCTAGTCCATACAATTCATTCATCCCCTAACGGGGATAGAACCCAAGACCTCCGGACCAACAAGCCAACGCTTTACTACTGCACTAATGACCCTAACATACATACTTTAGAAAGAAAACGTTTGACCCAAGAATACTCTGCTTTTATTTTCTTTTTAAGGTATGTATGTTGGGGTCATCATCATTTGTATTAACATGTAGAATTAGTTATATATCTAAATGGTAAGTAAGCACATTTCAAACAATTGCTAAGATTGAAAACAAAAGTTATCTCAGTACAACATGCATTGCACATAAGTAGACGAGTTCAAACAACTGTAGTCAAGTTAGTTGTTATACAGATCTTAATTCATAATGAAGCAGTTTTGCACATTTCACAGTACAAGTTGCTCACTGATATCGTGAGAAATATACTTGGGTTTATTTCTTGGAGCATGGAGCGGTACAAAGCCCGTTGTTATATTATAAAAAAAAATCGTTGAAATCGGCGTTATATTTCCAATGCGGTCCAATTAAACCAGAAACGTTCAAACACTCGTTAGAAGATAAATTAGTTCCATGTGACATTTCGTTTCATTCGTAATTCATGGCTGATACGGCTGATTAGGAGTATCCATGTAGAAAGGCAACCTGCCAATGTCACGGAAAGGATGCTGAGTATTACCATTAGAGATTCTATGAGACACATGTATTGGTGTAATGTCTCAGGGATAACTCTTGGTTTTTTTTAAATGTAATTTAACACACGCTAGTCAATGGATTTTTTCACGTTCAATTGTAAACGATTCTGCTATTTCATCTGAACCATGAAGTCCACAACCTATATTATTTACCAACAACAAGAATGCATTAAACAAATATTTCGAATTAAGTAAATTAACGAACGCCCGATGCCTCTGAAGCAATTTGTTCTCTAAATTATAGGATGTATAATATATAAACAATTAAGATGTACGTTATATCATTTCAGATGAATTGGATTACCATAAGCGTTGCCTTGACAGTGCTTGTCTGCATATCCTTTGATAATGGTAAGCCAATCTCCTATGCAGAGTTATCGTCCCCCGGATACTACCTCTGCAACGGGCTCACGCCATCTTTGCCACGAATCGTGGCAAACTCTGTAATATTGCGACCCAAACTGTTATATGCATACAATTAAGTAAAACACTATATGAATTAGTCAAAATTACCTTTACTTTATCCATACAGTAGAAATTGAATATGTATTTCACTGATTTTCGCTAGAACTATTTCAAAGCCTTTTTACGCTATTGAAAATCAATCCGCGGAATGTTTACATCTGTGGTTTCCCGCTCGATGCATAATAAATCTTGGTTATCGCACAATTTGGATACCAGTGATGTAAACAAAAAAGATATAGGATTTGGGAACGATGTCTTCACTTTACAACTGTGTTTTTAAAGAGTTTGCCACTTGCAAAGATTAACATCAAAATACGAGATAGGATTGTCTTTGGAATAAGGCAAAAGCTTCATAAATGGCACATTCTAATCATCTGAATGGGCGCAGATCTCTCCAAATCGATGTTCTGAAAACTTCCACGAATGTAAGATATCGATGAGATGGTGGTTTTAAAAAGGTACTTCCAAATAACCCACAAATAAGCTTCACATGCTATGAAATGAGAGTTGAATGAGATAAAAAAGAGTTGCAGAGAAGATACAAGTTATAGGCTGCCAGTGTTTGAAAGAAAATGGATATTTGGATGATGTGTTCATGGTTTGTGGGGCCACAGGAAAGGCATGAGCATAGAGACAAAGATGAGAGGAAAGACCTATGTTGAATTAACTGCAAGTACCTTTTTCTAACTATGCTTGTGTTTTATTGTATATAATACATGGTTTACCGGTAACTTTATGATGTATGTATGCTCATACTTTGTGTAAAAGAATAGACAAACCATTAATGATTCTGAAGAAATAAGAAAGCTGTACACCCTTGGTTCTCCCCTCTATAAAACTGCCACAGCTGTTAATCTTCGTGGGGGGTAGGGCTGGGGGTGGCGAGGATGAGGGGGAGAAAGGACGCGGTTATCTTAAAACGGGTCGATGGATCAAGGCAAATTCATGCTTGATTTAGTGCACTTTGGGGCATTTTGGTAAAACCTCCAACAATAGTGAGAAAAGCATTGGAATAAAACTGAAAAAGAATGACAGATTGTCATGTTATATCAAATCCCTTTATCAAACTGATTTCTACACTTTTCAACGTTAAAAATGTTATCTGTAGTTGCTTACCATTTGGATAATTTTCACTATTCATATCTGAGAGAATTGGTCGATGCTTCTGTTAATTGTAATTTGAACATAACGTAGCATTTAGTCTATCAATTCAGATGTCCTTATATTTTCTCACAATCCTCTTTCTGAACCAATGAATGCACATACTTTACCATGTCAACAATCTTAAATAAGGGACAAGAGACTAATAAAACATTCCATATTTGATTCATTCAATGCAGAAAAAGAATTTCATTGATTACCATGATATAAATTTGTAATAAGAAGAGGGACTCAAATAGAAAGTGGGCCTTTTGCATAAATCTTTTGGACGAAAGAGTAAGTTGTTAATGATAACCAGGTATTTCTTTAATCGAAATGCTTTCATAAGCATGAAATTGGGTCACATTTTTGAAGCATTGTTATATAACTTAATAAATCATGAATTGTATGTAATTTCAGAATATTTGGATGTACTGTATAATGAGCAAGTTTAATTAGTTATTATTAACCTCTCTAATGAAAAAAATGATAGAAAGAATTGATAATTGATAGGGTTAAAGGTGGCCAGTAATATGATTCCTTTAGTGTATAGGATGGTCTAAGGTACATATTCTGTAGATATTTGTTAGATGAAGAAAACAATTAACGATTAACAATTAAGTTTTCATTTCAGATTTTCACTTTACTTCTTCACATGTTTTGAATTTTACATACATATATCAGCTATAGTTGAATGAACAATACTCATGCTTTGCATTAAAATTCATCATAGTTTTTATAACTGCTAAGCAATGCCAAAACAATTATGACAACAGTTAATTTCTTTAGTTTCTTTCATAAATACTTATAACAAATTCACAATAAGTGACTAAATGATGAATGCAGGGAGCATCCCCAGATATGGTTATAATTGCTACTTAGTATTCAAACAGTTGCTTGTTAATAGGAACTTAAATGACAGATTGTAAGAGTTTCTTTTATAATTCAAATGTTCTCTATGAATAATCTTTTAAGACAAAAATATACATGTATTATTATCATTACAGCATACAACAATCAAATTCTTTAAAAGACAAGTTCTCAACTGTTGTTTGTTAAAACATTGTCTAGTTGATACATAATGGTTTTCATTCATTATATTTCAAGAAAGATGATGTCAAAACAGTGTTCATAAAAGTTGAAAGCCTTTCAACCATAAATATTATTTGCTGTATAAAATGGAAAAGTAACTAAAGCAAAATTACTCAACCAAATACAGTTTCACCTGAGGATCACCAAATAAACAGAAACAGTGTCCACCATGTGCATTATCAAAGCATGATTGAAGAATATGGTGTAGGTGAAGAGATAAGATAGGAACTTTCTTATCAGTAAAACTAGGTAATGAAAAGATGAGTTTGATCTGAATAAAATAACGCTTGGATCTGTTTGATGAGTTAGATCTGGTTAATGATTCATTTGTTCGTTCTAATGTCTCAAATGAGTACCCACAACATACGATTTAAAGAATCAATAATTGCTGAATATTCTTTTTATCTGGACATCTGCTTCACCCATTCCTCCACGTTAAATTTGTGACTTGATTAATTTGAAAGCAAAAGCAGATGTTAGAAAATGGTTTTAAAGCAACTAACTCAGAGAGTTGTGTATTGGGTGAAAAAAACATTAATAATTTTATATGAAAAGGACAATCTCACAGATTGGGATCTTTAAAAATTTGATATGAAAAGGACAATCTCACAGATTGGGATCTTTAACTTCTAAGAAAAATTGTCTTTTATAATTGAAATGGCAACATATTTTCTAAAGTAATATAAGACAAGATTATTGACAGCTTTGTAACCCAATCATAATTATTTAGAAAAGATTAAAATCATTTATTTTGCAGATATTACAAATCATTTAAACTGGTGTTTCTCTAAACAACAATCTAAACTTAAAAGACATTCAACCATTTTGTTGCAGACTACTCTGGAAGCATTGTGGGAAAAGTGGAAATTGTTCTTATCAAGCAATTTCTACTTTTCAAGCAATGTTTTTTGCCTAATCAGAAGATTATTTTCAATATCATTTTGAAATGTCACGTGCAAACTGTTTCAATTCGGGACAGTCGAAAATTTAGCGTTTGGTAAAGGGTTAATCCTTTCCCAAACAATAATGACATTTGATCATTTTGTTGCGTACGACTGTAGAAAACATTGTGGGAAAAGGAGAAATTGCTCGTAACAAGCAATTTTTCCTTTTCCCACAAGGTTTTCTGCTCTTTCTGAAGAATATTTTTCAATTTCATTACATTTTGAATTTTCGTCTCCAAACTCTTTCAATTTGAAACAGTCAAAAATTTGTTGTTTTGGAAAGGGTTAAACGATTTGCATTATCAACAATATACACTATAAATGTTCTTTATAAACTTTTCTAAACAGTTAAGAATGGTATTGGAAAGCTGTCAATAATCTAGTCTTCTGTCACTTTAGAAGTGTGTATTTACATTTTATTGAAAGAAAACTTCTTATTTTAAATTGTTAAAATCACAACATGTGAGATAGTCCTTTCAAATAAGTCTATTGAGGCCTAACAGTATGATCAATGTCCACTTAATCAAGGTCTGAACTGACTGAAGGAAGACTTAAACTCGAAATGAAGAGGAATGGTGCTATTTGTTGTTGAAAAGGTCACCAATATTCTCGATTCATTGGATTTTCTTGAGCACTTTTCATTCTGACTGACGACTCATTTGTCTACGTGGATGTTTGATTTGTCTTGGAGAATGTATTTTCTAGCTGTCATTCACTTTGTTTTGATCGAGGCTGTTGATCAATAAGCTGTTGTTCAAAACGCTTCAAATGTAAACTGCTTTGTGTGTAAATAAATGTCTTTATTCTATTTTAACTGTCCTATCTTATCTATCTTTATATTGTGATACGACTTAAGAGACTTCTTAATTGATCTGAGCGTTAGTTCTGGGCTCGCTTTTTGCAAGCCGCTAGATGCAGTATTCTACTACACGTCAGTTTCGGTCACGTGACCATGCCGGAAAAGTGGGACTATTTTCTGAGCCCGTCACAGAGATAAATGTGGGAGCGTAGCGGGAACCAATTTACTCTGGTAGAGATTGAATGGTAAGCCTTAAAGGATCCCTCGTTTTTAACTAGAGATAAGATGATTCGAACGTTGAGCTATTAAGTCCTATCTGCGTTTCGCTTTATCGTGACATTAAAATAAAAGGTCTTCAGGTAAAGGAAATACGACCTTTGAGTTTATCAGCGAGAATTTGTATATGATCTAGATGCAATTAAGTTTTCCCCTTTTTCCGATTCCATTGTTTTACGGGCCTAAATTGCATGCTACTCACATACACTAATACCCACAACCCACGCCCAATGTCCTACATTAGGAGAAAGAACTCAATTTAAACTCATAAGACATTGTTTCTAAATTCGTTAATATCGATAAAAATCAGTTAATATAGGCTTATCATGTATTACTCAGATACGACCTTTGAGTTTATCAGCGAGAATTTGTATATGATCTAGATGCAATTAAGTTTTCCCCTTTTTCCGATTCCATTGTTTTACGGGCCTAAATTGCATGCTACTCACATACACTAATACCCACAACCCACGCCCAATGTCCTACTTTAGGAGAAAGAACTCAATTTAAACTCATAAGACATTGTTTCTAAATTCGTTAATATCGATAAAAATCAGTTAATATAGGCTTATCATGTATTACTCAGATATTTCAAATTGTTATGGCAAACTTGAGTAAATTACGAAGGAGAAAAATCCCCTCTTGTGTTTTATTGGATGTGGTCTCGAATACGATTTCACTACGTCCGTGTATATACCTGGGAATTTGTTATATGTCTTAACAAACTCTTTCATTTAACAGGTTATGCAGCTACACCAGATACAACTGTAAAGCCAACGCTTGCAACCACTACACATGAAACTGTTGCACCTGTCGTCGACAATAACCAAGGTAACAATGAAAATGAAGGATCCGGGACGGGTAATAGTGACGGAAGCGGAGATAGTACCACTCCAGACGATAAAGTAACAACAGATAATGCCAAAACCGGAACTACTGATAAAGTGGCTCACGATGGTGGAACCAACAATGTAAACAATGGTACAACCAACACAGACGGAAATGGAAATGGCGGTTCTGGTAACTATTTCAATTTATTGGGCGATGTTATGTTGAAGAAGGACAAATACCTCATACTCTCTCATTTTTGTATGGCCTGCAGTATTAGTTTGATGAAACACATGTGACGAAAGAAGAAGAAGTGACTCGTGACGAGCCATTTCTTCTTTCGTAACAATGGTTTTAAAAGTTTGTATGACAAAGAACATTTACCCAACACAAACCAAGATCCAAACACATTTAAAGCAAAAAGATTCATGTGGCATACATATACCCTTCAATGTCACCATATCAATGCAAGAAAGGACAAATACTCATACATATATTTATAAACCCACAATAAAGTTAAATGACATATAGGACATAAGACCACACATGCAAACACAAATATACAAACAAATTTAAAGCCAGATGGCAAATGTGACACGCATAATTCCATGTATAGTAACCGTATAAATACAAGACAGGACACATACTCATGTAAACATAAATAAACATATTAAGCTAAATGGTGATTGTGACAAACATAATATCACGTTTAGCCACCGTATAGATACAGTGTATATGCAAAGAGACATAATCATACTCATACATGTATATACAAACACTGTTAAAAACCGATGGCACATGTGACATGCATGTCCTGTTTCGTCCCTTTTAAGGACACCCCAAGGCACATATAAATACATATAAAGCTAGATGACATAATAATATATAACATATATGTGACATACGTTATACCCTGAATACTCAACTTTAAATGTACGATAATACAAAAACATGTGCATCAAAAGCCAATGACACATGTGACATACATATATCAGTTATAGTCAACGTATGATTACAAGAAATTACACATAAACACACATATATACACAAACAATAAAGCCAAATGACACATGTGATATACATAAAATCCTGCATTTTTAAAACACTCTGTGCAGACACTGTTTAAGAACTGACACATACTCAAACCTACATATATAAACACTATTACAAATCATAAAAAGGCAAATGACACATGTGGCATTTATAATACTTTCAGGAGCTGGAGAGTCGAGCGCCAAGGTGCTGATGATCGCTACAATGGCAGGATGCACATTGGCCGTGTATGGCGGACTTTAAGTGTCAACACAACGAATGGTGGTGCTGAAAGATTCGTTTTTACAGGAGCATCACCTCTGACATTTTAGCTCAAGCTGTGATATTTCTACCTTTTATGCAAGTGATTCTATGTTTAATTCTACTGATTTGAGACATTCTTTCATTCGGTCCAATCACCATTTCGAAAAAAAAGTTTGGTAGCGCTTTGAAATCCCTCGAATGAGATTTGTGGCTTATCACAAATTGATACGTGAAGAAAGGGGTTCGAACATCTAGTCAAGTGCTTAAACACTCTCGACTCTAACGTAAACGTTGTATGTACAGGTAGTTTTTGTCTTGTCTAAGTTTTTGACCTTTCAAATCTGGGATTACCGGAGACTGTGGTTAAGACAGGCATACTCAAAAGATGATAATCAAAGAAACTTTACATTACGTAAACAATTTATTTAGTCTCAATTTACTGCATTTAAGGACAGTTTTATTAGTTTCTATCACAGATTGTTCGTCTTTTACCCGTTCATATATCTAAATGCAGTGTAGCTTTATCAGAGATATTGTTTGACATGTTTACACATCATTCATAAAAGTATTTGCTAATAACGCGCGCGTGTGTGTAATCGAAACAAAAAATGTATTTCAAGTTATAATTTCCTATGTCGATAACGCTGTTTCACCAATCAAAGGCGGTAACTATAGCGACATCTCGTCTTGCACTTCCGTTTCACTTCTGCTGATATATTTTACATGTAAGCGGGTGACATCTTGTCTACATGTGCGTAAAGACGTTCAGTCGGGTTTAACCTTAGACAAACATTCTCGCCTGTACATCTCCACTTTAGTATGACACATTAAGCTATAGCATGAATACTTCTTTACTTTTTCTGTATGGTGTGTGTATTTATTCATAAGATATAGATTGTTATATGACGAGATTACGTTGTACTTTCTCCGAGAAACATAACAATAGTCAAAAACATTTGTTCTTTGTTTTTATTTTGAATCACCAGTCAAAGCAGTTTACATTGCCTATGTTACCCCAGTGATACAATGTCCTTTATCTCTTTCCAGGACACACGAATTGTAGCAATCATAACAACTGTGATTTAAACAAATACTTTTACTCAATAAATGACAAAATCCAATATGTCAAAAGAAAGCCGAAAACGTGTATTTTCATTCAACAATGAGATTCATTAATCCTGCCAAAGTTTCACGTACATCAAACCCGTCTCTTAAAAACAACCTTAGGACTAAACAATTCCCTGCGTGTAGTAAAGGGACTTTTTCAGAGATTGTGTTTTGTACGTAACAAACGTTCAAATAACAATATTACAAATCGTCGTCACTAAACAAAAAGCAATTCTTATTTTCTTAATTCAAAAGTTGCTGAACATCAGCTTTTCCATTACAAAAAAACACAATGAGCATCCATGCCTTTATGTGTGTTGATGGCAAACTCTTACCCATTTTGATGATTTCACATGGTGTAAATACAATGAAAGGTATGCACATGTACAATCAAAGGTTTGTGAGATAGACGTGATTGGTGGTACCTAAAATTATCACAGTGATCTTTCTCTGGCGATACTCCACGTTTATTTTACATCATTAATATTGCCGGTTTTCATAAATGATGATAAGGCTAGTTAAAAAGTCTGAAACACAGTTTTCATTGATTTCAAATCCGAAATTTAATCTCATAAAATAATGTTATACCCTTCAGTTTGATAGAGAGAACAAACAAAAACAAAAATCGAAGATTCTAATTTGTTGGCCGCGCTATCAATATTTAAGGCAAAATGCACAACGCCTCTATTTCGGACGCGAAGTTACGTTTTTCATGTTTGTGTGTGCCTGTTAAAGTATGGATTGAAATGGCTTATCCAAGTATAAGCCCCGAAACCTGGCCCCGCAAGCTAGTTTCACACTGTCATGTTTTTTTCGTACGTTCAAGGTCAAATCTACAAAATGCTTCGTTCACTGATCGAAAGGTTAATCCTTGTAAAGACGTTTTTCCCTGAATTTGTTAAACCCATTGCGCAATACCAACGTCGTTGTTCACCCTGTAAGCATGGTAACATGATAGGGTATTCCTATATAAATGTGTTGCCCTCTCAATACGCATCACAGAACGAATGATCTAACGGCCAAAAGGTAAGGTCATTTTTACTATTTTATCTTATTATTCTCTTAAGTTTGAGGTATCTTTCATTTAAAAGTTTGATATCAACTGTTGGTGAAGGCAATGTTTCATTCAAAACATAAAAGTCGTCATTGTTTCGTTGTCCCAGTTCTTTTTCGTTTACATAAAATGAACAAATAGAAATGAGACACACTATTAGGTTGATTTATTATTACTGTTTAATGTTTGAAAATCTCTTCGAAAAAATATGCTTTACAAATTATCTCAATTAAATATGAGGTCAATATTAATTAAATGACGGAGTTCATTAAATATCTGTACAAAGCCCATTTGAATGGAAGTCGTACTGGCGGTGGTTGTTCAGGTTGAAATATCCAGACTTTTCTCGGGATAATTCAAATGAGAACATTTTTACCTAACAAATAATAGTAAAAAAAACAGCAGAAAATCACGACCCTGTTGATAAATATATTTTAATCAGTTCTACTTAAAAAGTAGTATTTCAGTTATAGGATGATGTGTCTCGCCATTTTCCTGGTTTTGGGCTTTCAGAACTCGATGGGGTTCCAAATTAGGTTTCTTTTTACCCAAGTCGGACTTCAGGTTGTTTGATTGGGCTATGTTTTAACTTTGAAAACAGTGTGCATTTCTATTGAAAGTTCCATATTCTTAACATATTCATTGTACGTAAGGGTGAAACGTTCTCTTAAATACAAAAATACATAAATGCACAAAACTATACTACTTGAGTAAATTTAGATAAACTTTTATGATTGTGACACATTTTGCAACAATTTTATTTTAATTTGAACTTTCTTTCATTATAAGATTTAGATCTGTCGCAGTTTCATGAAAATAAGCTTAAGGTAGATATCGTTCAGATACATAGTGATCGTATTGTCATGTCGAGAAGGTTATACTTGAACTTCAACACAAATTTTCTATGATAATAATATATGTCCATTTATGTTTAAAATGGGTTATTGACTGTAAAAGTAACTTCAGGCAGCACTTTTTTTTTCAGTTTTAAGACACTGTCTTTACATACACTACAAGTTTATAAAGTTATTTAGATTTTCAAGTTTACTTCAAAACGGGTTGGGGCAAAATGAAATAACTTTTTGTCATCGTGACGCGTTTTAAAATGATTTTATTTCAATTCCAAATTCCAATTCGACATTATTTTATGATAACGTTTTGATCCATGTCAGTTTTATGAAAGTCATTTCATGGTATTATTCAGACTCCAACAGGTAATAATGCCACAAATAGAAGGGGATTTTTGAACATAAACGCCAATTTTCTAATTTAGTTTGAAATGGCCATGTACATTCATAATGGGACAGACTGTCGAAGAGTCTGTAATATAGCTTCAATCATCACATGTTTGTGTTCGGAGTCGACATCTTGATGTACAATAACCATAATACAGGTTTGATAAGTTTTTTTTTCAAATTGTGATTTTATTTCGAAAATTGTGCAATGGTTACACGTTTTTAATTATTTTACAACTTTTTGCGATTATTCTTCAAACGGGTTGTGACAAACTTTACCAATATCTGATAACACTGTTTACATAAATATTTTAAAGACTAGATTCTTTATCTTTAATCCACAGTGGCATTTGATAGTTCTTCAGATTATGTAAAAAACAATTGTCTGAACACCTGGTTTTCGTATTTACTATGGAGTCTAAAATATCTTCATTAACAGTGAAGATGCATTAAAAGTAATATTTCTGATCATTTACTTTAGATATGTTGGATCATTTTGTGTCAATCTATACTATTATGTCTAGAACCTATATTCTTTGCCAACAATAAAAAAGCATTAGAATAACATTTAAGATGATGTCAATTAGCAGTATCAGATCAGTATGTTTCAATTTGTACTATAAAGTCTAGAATGTATAATATTTCCAATCAACGAAAAAGAATTTAAGAATAACATTAAATAAGTAACTTAATAAACACCCTTTGCCTCTGAAGCAATTTGTTCTCTAAATTATAGGATGTATAATTTAATAAACAATTAAGATGTACGTTATATCATTTCAGATGAATTGGATTACCATAAGCGTTGCCCTGACAGTGCTTGCCTGCATTTCATTTGATCATGGTAAGATTAAAAGGTGCTTGTTCACAGATTTGAGGAAAGTTTGATTAAAGTAGCATTTCTTTAAAACTATATGACAGCAATAAAGTTGCATGAGAAGTACTGGGAAAAGCTATTGGAAGTAAAAAAAAGTTTGTAGTAAAGTATTAAGAGCCTACACGAAAGAAATGATGACAAATGCCTATCCAAAAGCCTTGCAACGATTTTGAAATCCATTGCATACCGTCGCTGCGTATTTAGATATGATAACTGATTCTGGATCAAGTTTACGTTCAGAAGCTACTTTTCATTTACTAATACACCGCAATACAATAATTATATTTTATCTAAAGACTTGCAAATTATTTGATGTGTGAACAAACACCCTTAAAGAATCCCTCGAGGACAAGTCAAGATAAAATTGGTCTAATGTTAATCTTTGGAGTCTTATCTTGTCTTTTCGCCTTTTATCGTTGCTGTCAAACAAAACGGTCGTATTTGCATTGTGGGAGTGCGACTTTTGAGTTAATCAGCAAGGCTTTACCGATGATCTTGTCGCAATTGAGCTTTACCCTTTTCATATCAACAAGGCGCATCATGTTTCAAACATTTGTGTCTTTGTAAAGTGAGCTATATGTATTATATAAGATGTTGTCTACTAGTACCCACGAACTTTAAAGAAATACAGATGTATATCTAAAATAAATACGATTAGTAAACTCAGTTTCAAAATTGAATTTTGTCGACCACTCTTGCTTTTAATGGTTTTACATGACCATCTATACAGTGCATATATAATTAAAACGGTGGTTATTCTGCAATCATGTTTTCTGCATTAAGTGAAATGAGTTTTTTGATAACGGCAAACTAGGGCTATTTGGTCATAAAAATGAACGAATTGAAAATCAAAAGATTACAAATTACATTCTAACGTCATTGACTAAAGTGTCTATTTAGGATTGTACCTTTATACTGATATATGCACATTTCGGATGTATTATTGCTCTTAAAACAAGAAGAGGAGTTCAAATGATTTCCGGACTCCTTACAAAGATTTGTGGGCGATGAATAGTTCGAAATGAAGCGGTGCCATTTTACGATGATAATAATGTGTCCTAAAAGTAAGCATTAGCATCGAACGACACTATTTTGACTTTAAAACATAAGAACTAGCTGAACTGCTTAAAAAGGCATAGCTTACACGATAAACAAAATACATGTTTCTCATGTACGAAACCCCTTCCTTTAAATACATTATTGAATCGAGCAAATAAAGGAAGGGGGACCATTTCAACTCACGTTTTCTTGAATGTTGTCTCATTAATCCGTCAACAGGTTTTACCCGACATAATTGCCTATGTAAGTTCGTGAAGACTTTTACTTTTTGGCTAACATGATGTTTTATTTACACAGGGTATGCAGATACTCCACTGCAGGATTCTAATCATACAAACGAAACTACTCAACCCCCCAGTCCTAATCAGAATACTGATCCAACTTATGCGTCAGGGCCTTCTCATGCACCAGCTGGTCCTCATGCGTCCACAGCCGTCCCGAGTGGAAACGGAAACGGCGGTTCTGGTAACGAGTTTAACTCGATTATTGATGCATTGGTATAGTTAATCCATCACTCCATATCCGTTATTGTTTTTTACGAAATGTATCCTTTACAATATGTACATAGAACATCAATCTGTGAGAAATTAAAAAAGAACATAGGGTTCCGGAACTGTAGTGTCAAACATTTTCCAATGTTTCGTTACGTACCATGACTTCAATAGCTTTAAAATGTAAAGTAGTTTACATACCATGACCATGTTGTCATATTATGGAATGGCATAATTTTTTGTTATAACCCCCTTATTTTTCTTTTCATTAGTTGTTTTCCCGCAAAACTGATAAAATTGATTTGTGCTTGTTTTCTACGGTCAAGTTGTTTTGAAATTCTGAAATCTTAAATCAAAACCATGTAATGCACCTTTCTACCATGACTTCTTTTTTCTCAAAAATCAAAACAGATTTATCATCATGACAGGAAGTTTAAACTTCTCATATAGGTCCTCTAATTGAGGTTGTAATAGAGTATTCTTTCGGTAAAATCTATTCATTTGTGAAGTTCTTCGATGTGACAGAGTTTCATGAAATTGCTACCATTTAGTGTTGATATATGCAACACTCTTATCACAGTTTTAGAAGAAGTTTTACCCATTTTTGTATGATTCGGCTTCATACTTGTAATTATTTTATTATGGGCTAAAGGACTTTGTTTACCATAGATTTTTTGTATTCGGTATTCTGTTTGTGGAGGCTGGAAAAGTGTTATCAACTTTTTCGGTAGATATCAATCGGCGAAGATACACATAAAGCAAACACATATAGATACCGGTGCCACATGTGCCAAACACGATACCATGTTTTGTTACTGGTTGAATATATGGAATGACGGATACTAATTTACATATATTACACACATATAAACCCAAATGACACGTATGATATACATACATGTACACCCTTTATAGTCATCGTATATATAAACCAATTACGCATATCACATACATAACACCCTGGTTAGTTGTTCAATATCTCTATTGTATACTCTCTATATAGGTAAAAGAAAAGACACATATCCTAATAGCACAAACAAAAATCTTTGACAAAGGTAACACATACAAAAAATGATGATCCATATTACATGCGCAATACCTTGTATAGCCACTTTCATAGTTTACGAAAATACACATAGACATATAAATACCGATGGCGCATGTGCCATACATAATACCCTGTTTTGACACTGTTTAAATACACAAAATGATTCATAATCATATACACATACAAAACTTATATAAAGTCAAATGACACGTATAATATACCCCTTATAGTCACCGTATAAATAAAAGAAAAGACACATACTCATATACAATTATGCAAACATAAATATACAAACCAACGACACATATCATATACATAACACACTATATTGTAAAAGTTCATGCGCACAAAAAATCACATGCATATACGCACATAATACTATCGTATATTAAAACAGATGATACGTGTAAAATACATTGAAACCCTGTGTTGTCATTGTTTAAATTCACAAAATGACTCATACACACATATAAAACCCACATTAAGCAAAGATGACATGTATGGCTAACATTATACCCTGTATATAAAGCAAACGACGCATATGACAAACACACACCTTTTATGGTTCCGGCGTAAATTCATGTACAAGAAAAGACATATACTCATACAAATACTCATAAATAAACCCATGAACACATGTAAAACTATATGACACAAATGGCATTTATATTACTTTCAGGAGCTGGAGAATTGAGCGCCAAGGTCCTGATGATCGCTACAATGGCAGGATGTACAT
Source organism: Cerastoderma edule (assembly GCA_947846245.1). NCBI lineage: Eukaryota > Metazoa > Mollusca > Bivalvia > Cardiida > Cardiidae > Cerastoderma > Cerastoderma edule. The sequence continues at coordinate 17,925,575 of OX401417.1, read as the reverse complement.
TGGCCGTGTATGGCGGACTTTAAGTGTCAACACAACGAATGGTGGTGCTGAAAGATTCGTTTTTACAAGAGCATCACCTTTTGACATTTTAGCTAAAACTGTGATATATCTACCTTTTATACAAGTGATTCTATGTTTAATTCTACTTTATGATTTGAGAAGTTCTTTTATTCAGTCAAATAATCATTTCGAAGAAAAAGTAAACAGTTTGGTAGCGCTTTGACATCCCTCGAATGGGATTTGTGGCTAATCACAAATTGATACGTGAAGAAAGGTGTTCGAACATCTAGTCAAGTGCTTAAACACTCTCAACTCTAACGTTAACGTTGTATCTACAGGTAGTTTTTGTCTTGTCTTAGTTTTTGACTTTTCAATTCTGGGATTACCGGAGACTGTGGTTAAGACAGGCATACCCAAAAGATGATCACAGAAGCTTTAAGTCTCGTAAATATATTTAGTCTCAATTTACTGCATTTAAGGACACTGTTTTATTAGTTTCTATCACAGATTGTTCGTAAGTAGGTGACATCTTTTCTACATGTGCGTAAAAACATGCGGTCATGTTTAACCTTAGACAAACATTCTCGCCTGTACCTCTCCACTTTAGTATACAACGAGAAGATATAGCATGAATACTTCTTCACTTTTTCTGTATGGTGTGTATCTATTTATAAGATATAGATTGTTATATGACGAGATTACGTTGTACTTTCTCCGAGAAACATAACAATATTCAAAAACATTTGTTCTTTGTTTTTGGTTTTAATTACAAATCAAAGCACTTACATCTCCTTAATAACCCTTATACTGCATATACTTTTACAAATACCACCCTCTAACTCGTAAAGGGGCTATCTCACAGAGTGTGTTCTATGAGTAACACACATTAAAGGTGCTTGTTCGCAGAAGATAAATTTTGAAAGTCAAAACAAGATACATTGGTTTTTTCTTATTGTCCTTTGATAATTAAAACTAGCTATTGAAAGCAGGAAGGGTCGGTCAACCTATCTAGGTATGTACAGTTTATATGCAGAAGACCTCCAACGTTTTTGGATTAAGATACATGTCAGTTTACTGTTTACACAATTTAAAGATTTAAAAAACGAACTATTTCTGCCTCCAATGACTGTTCTTCAGTGCATTTCATAAAACAACACAGCTGTGATGCAGTTTTAAAGAAATCAATCTTAAACTTACAAATTTCCTCAGCGAATGAACATCTTAAATGGAACATTTTAGAAATCCTAAAACCCTTCTTCTTCATTAAAATTGTGAAAAGGGCATTCGGTTCTTTCAGTGCTTTGATATAAAACTTTATTTACAGATTGCCCTCTGATGTAAATCGCTTGATTAGACCATCAATCCAGTTCATTGTCTGGGTAACATACTCTAACCTACATTAATGCTATTGCAGGCAGGAAATGATAGACCACTGATTTACAATACACCGTTTTAACAGACTAAACATGTATGACATAAATGTATATATTTAACAAATGATTATAAACTGGTTTGAGAAGCGTATCAATACTCTAGGGTAACTTTATAGATCTGTAATGTGATTTTTATTAGTAACAGGCATTTTATTTAAAAAATGATCAAAACTTGTATCAGTGGGATAACCCTTTTAAAAGGATATGCGTTATCGTACCATTTAGCCCTTCCACCTTTTTCTGAATGATAATTACATGTATCTTTGCTCGTCGGTAGCAAAGTACTTCAGAAAATGCATGCGATAAATGAGATCGATTGAGTATTTGTGACCCAGACTATGAAGTGAATCGACACTATTATCATGTAAAGCAAGCAAGGGGCCTCAAAGAGTAAATGACCTCATAACTATGATGACTAGTTTTATACCCTTTTTAATCAGTTGGTACTAAAAATACGAATGTCTGATTCACAATAGTTTTGTGTAAACACGTGTATATCTTTAGCATTTTAAGAACAAAAGTTGAATGTGATAATTTAATTCACGCACCGTTTACCGTTTATAGTTTTTGGTGCATGACAAGGGCCTAAGCCTGTGACTCCTACGGCTTTCCTGGATCCATCGGTCCTAGACTAGGGCTCTAAGGTGACTTACCAAAGGCAACTCCCACGAAACCAGTGGTGTCAGTGGGGCTCTAACTTGGGACCCCTGTGTTCTGATTCCACCAATTTAACCACTGTGCCATGTTGACAAATGTTTGAATAATCATTTAAATGTTTGTTACACACAGAACTACGTGGCCTAGTGGTTAGAGTACAGAACTTGAAATCACATGGCCCCTCTCCGCGTGGGTTCAAATCCTGAGGATATGAATTTTCATGAGAGGCAGTCTCCCGACTGATTTACGGAATGCCGATGGTTTTACCCGCCTTGACCAGCCGTCATGGGCAGTTTAGTATGGGGTCTTCCTCTATCATTAAGAGGCGGGCATCGCCTCATAACTGAAATAATGTTGATGTGATGTAAAACCCATATTAAAAAAGTACACACAGAACACAGTCCCTTTAATAAGACGTATCCATTACGCCCATAAATCAGGAAAGTCCCTTGATTTATGTAAGAGAAATTGTCTAATTCATGTCAACCCTCTTGTCGGTTGTGGGGATAAACAAGCGTCTTTGAATGTTCGTTTAATCCAGACCTCCTCTTGAAGAGTACAAAATACACGTTCGACTAATTTAATTACTTATGTGAATGGGACGAGTGTTATCTATCAATGATATAGTGTCGTTGTTTACCCCACCCCTGTTTCTAATACGACCGACTACCTGTACATGTATATTGACGACAGATAAACACTTTTGTTAAACGCTTTGGGCGATGACGAATTTGCTCATCATAAGTTTTATCTTATAGTAATGAAGATTTTATAAGAACACATATATCAACCTATTAAGTTAATGATTGGTTTTGATATTGTCTGCAATAATTTCTTTAGCTCGGAACAGAATTGTTCCAACACAGAAATGATAACCGCACAGTCTGCTACGTTTTGAAAATAACAGTCTAAACATTTACTTGTAATTTATTCGTTCAAATAACATTTACAACAGACAACTTAACCTTTAGAATTCTAGGATATTTTCTAAAAATATATTTGTGTGTCGTCTGCTTTCCAAAACCTTAAATATCTGCTTAATCTTGGTGAGAAAAGACACTCAGAGAAGCAAACAGGTAAGATCACAGGCCAGCCGCCAATTTACTTGGCGGCTGGCCTGGGTCTGACCTGTTTGCATAAGCATTAAGTCGGTTCAGTGACATAAGAGTAAAAAAACCACTATGTCGTTAGGATAAAGCGCTTTCTTTTGTCACATCCAGAATTAAAGTAATATTTCTTATTTTATCATGGTTGTCTGCTTTTGCCGCCATTTGGCTGAATCGCAAACGACTACATACACTTCTGTCAAATAGAACAGAGAAACTAGTCTTTCTAAAAAGCCACACGATAAATCGCGCGCAAATAACCTTTCCCATTAAGTAACTGTAACTAAGTTGGTTTATTTGGGAATCTTATGCCGGTGTTTGATGAGATTAAACGATAAAATACTGTATCTAGTCAGGCAGGGGAATCACGTGACCGATGTTTACGATGTTATGTCCGAACAAGATGGCTGCACCGATGACGAAACAGGTATTGTTGCTTTTTTCACCTACTTTTGCCAATGATAGCCACATTGTGTACCCCGCATGAGTTGACCATCAACTTTCCGGTGCTGATGGTATATGATTACCCATGCTTTCTAGCGAGGTTACGTGTAACACTTTGAAGAGAAATTGCAGTCAACAGGCGATGTTTTGAGGTCATTCATCTAGGTGAAATCATGCAGGGTACACAATGTGGCTGTCATTGACAAAAGTAGATGAAAAAAAAAAAAACACCTGTGACGCGGCCATGTTGTTCGGACATTGGTCTAGTGCTTACACCGCCTGCTAATTCAAACTTACTTATTTTCATCAATTGTGAAACAAGTTCTCACAACTTATATCAAGCATTCTCCATTCTTCCTAGATAGACAACCGGAAATCGTGTCGAGTCTGGGTTAAAGTCCCAAAGTTGTATCCCACTTCTTACAGGATTCGAAACCACGAACATTTTGTCCCGAGGCCGACACTCCACCCCAAGTACCATTTTACCACTAAATAAGTTATGCTAAAAATCTGCGTAGGTTAAGAACAAAATTCTGTCTTGTTACAATATTCGGCTAAACAATATAGCAATGTAACACATCATTGGAAGCGTCTCTTTGAGTCGCTTCCAATACGGTGTCACATTACAATATCATACTTCTGTTTAAGGTTATAATCATATACAGTGAGTTTATCCGGATCCCGATTATCCGAATGTCTCGCAATCCGAACGAAATTGTAAGGGAACGGAATTATTTGACCAGTTTGTTGCAGACAACTTTTGAAAACATTGTGGGAAAAGGAGAAATTGTTCGTGACGAGCAATTTCTTCTTTTCCCACAATGTTTTCTGTCATATCAGAAGATTATTTTTGGGACGGTCGACAATTTGGCGTTTGCTAAAGTGTTATAAGTATACACGTGCGTACAGACCGTTTATGTCTTAATGTGTATAAGAACATGCGCTACTTCATTAGTGCGGATGAATCGGTATTCCGGACATTTTGCTGGGAACGGACGTGTTCGGATAAACGAGGCTTCACTGTACATGTAAATCGATTTCAAGTTACGCAAACATAATCCGTCACTCATTTGATAAATTGGTTTCCTGGAGAACTTCCATACACCGATCGCCGTGATATAAATTAGATTTTGTATGAACTGACGAAGATATAAATCGATTGTTACCATTTAACACGTTTATATAAACGTTTGAAAAATAAGTAAACGTTTTTGGTAAATCCTGTACAAACAACAGAAGCCATTTGTTCGATGTAATGCACTCGAGAAAAATTTAATAAAACGTGATTAATGCGTTTGTAGAGGAAATGCAGTGTCATTCAGTTATTCTTTAAACAAGAAGTGTTAACAAAGGTAGTATTATTAGCGAATCCAATATCCAAATATTAATTAGGGAAAGAAAGGAACTCTTAAACAGTTCATATACCTGCAACAATGAGTCAATATCCGAGTTTCTAATAGAAAAGAGACATTGTGAACCATGACAGCTGTCTACTTACGTATGGACTTGGAAAACTACACAATGCATATTCCTTATTTTTACACATTTTCTGAAGAAGTATTTGGAAAAGTGTGTTACGTTACAAAAAAAATAAATTGCTCATTACGGTCTCTACAATCACATCACAACGACAACTTATCATGTTCATGTTTTCGTCGTCTGCCTTTTCCCTTGATTTTGAGCAATCACATACTCCCAAATGCCTGATTGATGTAAGAAATCTTTATTGTCGTCACACGGGGTTTCAGGTTTCTCCGATACACCGAGGAAGTACAACACTTCAAAAAGAAAGCATTATGCACCGTTACAATATCAAAAATTAAATTATTTAGTTTTCTTTGGGTGTACATACGTATTTCTACAAAATACAGGTGTTAGGTATTACTTGTTTTGTCATGTTTCTTTTTTCTTATTCTAAAAGCAATATCTCGTATTACGTCCAGAGGGCCCGTCATTATACGAGTGTTTATAAGCAAGTACATCATACATACCAGTTCGCTTCTGGTTTGGACAAGACGCGCAAAACATAGAGGGTCCTGTGTGGCAAATTGGTTACGATTGCTGTCTTAAAACTCGAAGGTCCCGTGTTCGAACCCCATCGCTTCCCCTGTTTTTGTTGGAGTGTACTTCTGCAAGACACTTCATAGAACCAGAGACTAGAAGTGGTGAATCCAGGAAAACAGTTACATATCTGAAAAATCTCTGGCATGGCTTGAAACCCAGTATATAAATAAACTAATAAAGAAATGCAAGTAACATCATGGTATGACAAATCAAAGCTTTCATTTCATTACAGTAGATAGTGAAATAGTCTGTGCATTGTTTAATGAACTAGAGACAAAATATTTGATAAAGTACCAGTAGGCACTTGGCCCCAACCCCCATATCAGCACACGCAAATGTTTACGTTTTCTCCATGGCAACTGCTGGCGGTGTCCCGTTATATAAGCGCACCCGTATCTTCTACGATGACATAACAACAAAACGACTGTCTAAAGGTATAGAAAGGTAGGTGCTGTGTTTTTTATTTAACAAGATAGTGTTAGGTCAACGGTGGCCATAGTAAAACTAAAAAATTGTTAATTAAAATACTGTTTCACACTTTCACTCATTAAAATAATTATTTTCTTTCATAATATGTCCGTCTTCTTCATTTTCAAAAATGTCCTACTCAGATTTCGTACTAGTATGACATCAGTTTATTATAAAATTACTTATATATGCAAGAATAATAGACTTTAAACCATGAGCAAATGATATAAGGAAAAGCACGAATAGAAATACTTGTGTAATCAAACGTCGTTGCCATTTATTTATGACCACATTTCGACATCATAACTGCACGCATATTTATCGAAATCATGGACAGCTTTTCAACACGGACATAATTCTTCAGAAGACATCGGCGCTCTTGCTATATTTAAAAGCATACTAGCGCTCACAAAAAAAACCTGCAAAACTGGGTAATATGAGTTATGAATTATGATAGAATATGTTGAAACATAGCGAAAAACCACAGGATTATGACAATATAACACCCGCACTATTTGATATATATTCTTCAAGGTGCTATTTTCACAAATGTGGTGCCCACCTATTTAACTTCATTATTTACATTCGTGTTACATCTAAAATAGCAAGAAGCGCTGGAATTAATGTATGGTGATCACCTGATTAGAAAATCATGTGAACACACATAAAAATACTATCATTTATCCAATATCAACCATGTGAACATTCAAAATGCAGAATTTCTTGGGTTTTATTGGTTCCCAACGTTTGTCGGCTGACCTTGTTTTATCGCAAATTGTAAAAAACCTTGTAGTATTTACTCTTTTAAAAGCATCATATGAACGTGTTACAGTTTCAATTCCTCAAGTACTTTTTAGTTAATTTTCAATTATTCTAGAACTTTCTTAATTTAAGTGTAAATGAGCGCAAGTATGGCTTTAACATCAGAAAGAGCGGTACCATTTCTCTATGAAAGAGGGTGTGTGATTGGACCAAAAATGATACCAGCTGATACCACTTTCGGAAACACTTATCAGAAAACACAAAATCACTGGATTTGGTTCAAAATAAACATTTAGGAACTTGGTAGGAATTTGATTGTAGCAAATCATTCACAGCCTGCATGATTTATCATATAATATCTCTTTAATATGATATTTCGACAGTCCTAAATGAACGTATTTTATTGCATGATAATTCTTTTTCGTGATATTTTGCTACTTCTACTGTTCGGCCTTTTGATGTATGATGTTTTTTACTCCAACTGTTGCGTGTTTTATAATATGCTACCTTTTTATACCATGTTTTCCAACTCCTTAATTTACGTGAAATATGTGATACCTCTTTCATATCATGATTTCTTACTCATAACTTTATGTGTTTTATGAAATAAATTCAAACAATATATAGTTTGTGTTTCTAACTGCTAATTGATCCTGTTGTATTATGTGATACCTCTATTATATGAAGGTTTTTTTTTCAACTCCTTTTTTTAGATGCATTCCAGGGTCATAACTGCGTTGGTGGTCGCAATCGCCATCTTTTCATTGACAACAGGTACGTATGGCAATTTCGATTTTCGAGGTCAAATATTGCATTGTATTGGATTGTATTGACTGCAAATGTGATACCATCAGGACTTCAGTTAAATCGAGGCGGTTAACGTTTCATATAATGCTCAATTGATTGCGTTAATCTTCCAATAATTCAGTTAGGAAGACCTCAAACTGAACTCAAAACCGTAGATGGTCAAGCTTGAAATAACCACCAATATGCAAGTCAATAGCGATAATAGATTTTGAAAAACCAAAAACCTACAAAAACCGGAAATCATTCCAGTTATAAAACTTTCGAAATGCCATGTGATTTCAGATTACATTGTCTAACCATTTCCCTTCAAAACTCCATGTTGATAAGTTGAGTCCTTGATGCTCATAGCTTTACGTCACATGCATTTTACATGAACCTTCAAGTGTTACGCATCTGCATAATTGCATAAGTGTGCGTAGGTCAGAGGAAAACAAGTCATGTCACGTAGGAAAGACAAGTTGCAAAGCCGGGTTTTCAAACAGCTGGGGCGGGTTTGGCCACATGTTTCTAAAGCATAAACCGATTCATACCCATGCATTATTTAAAGATTTTTACGAAATAACGATAAAGTATTCTGTACATTGCAAAGCAATCCATGCTCGTTATTATGAAGGAGGGGGACGCAATGCTTAACTGTACATTAAGGCTGAGTCAACCAAGGTTGACTAGTCGGAATCCCAGCATAGCCCAGGGGTTAAGCTGGTTAACTTATAACCCGGGGTTCCGAGAAAGGACCCAAACGGCGCCGTTAGTCACGTTTGAGTGTCTCATGGCATTACACGTCAAAACCTTAGAATCTTCCGGGTGAATCACAGGAATATTGTAATGAAACTGAAAATATTATTTGAATGGCGTCCAATTCCATGCATGATTTATGAGTCAACATGATTGTATCAAGTTAACTAATACATGCTGAGTAAACGGTGAAATATACTTGACTAACAGTGTATGGTATATATTCTGTATTCACATATGTATTTGTTGACAGGGGATACATCGGCAACAGTGACCCCCCCTACTACAAGTAAAACTTCACCTAGCACCACGAACCCACCTTCGAGCGGCAAAGTTTCAGCAAATACCGGTGTACCACAAACACCTAAAAACGGTTCGACGGCAGCAGTAACCCCCACTGCTACAAATAAAACGTCAACTAGCACCAAGAATCCACCTCTAAGCGGCAATGTTGCAGCAAATACCACTGTACCACAAACACCTAAAAAACGGTACGACGGCCCTTGGCAGCTCAGGTAGGAATTAAAAAAATGTTAACGCAATTTGGTTCCAATAAAACCCGTTACTGTGGTTACAAGGTAGAATGAGTTGTGGCCTCGTGTATGAGTTCATGGATTTGAGACCTGTATTAGATATAAAGATATAAAGATAAAAAAAATGATTCGGGAACCCATATTCAATTCGACAGATATAGAAGTTTAACAACCTGACGTTCGAGACACAGATATTCTACTGAATAGATTTATCAGCTAACCTTACTAATAATGTATATTTAATATATTTTCAGCGACATCCCAGCACTTACCGGCGTTTATAACAGCAATCCTGACTACAAGCGTTGTACTATTCGGCTTCGTCGGGCAAATCTAGTCCATAAGAGAAATTGTGAAATGGCGCCAAATTGAATGCGAGAACTTTTTTAAATGCAGCGCGAGAACTTTTCTAAATGCAACATAGTCCATAGATTAAAACTACATCGAAAAGACAACATATTTAATACTAGATTTATAACATATAACCAGTAATCGAATGTAAACCAGCTGTTGTCAACTAAACATACAAACAATACTACACGATACTTTTATTTACAATGTAATTCAACAACATTTGCATATTACAAAACAACAAAATTGATTTAAAATAGTAATGTTGTTATGAAACGACAAGATAATTGTGAAATATAGACCCTCGTCTAAGAATTGCTATCTGTTAATACTGCACTCGATCTTTCGGAACTGAAAAAAAGTACCTTGACCACATGTCAAATGTCAAAGATCTGTTTTTCAATTGGTCAATACTTCACTGAGTCGACTATTGACCAATCAGAATCAAGAATCTTCCAAAATATGCCATACACATATAAGTTGATTTTATAAGCTGTCTGTAGCAAAATGATTACAAAAAGATACCACGATGATGACCAATAGCGAGAATCTTTTCGATGATCAATTTTTCCTTTTATGTTCCAAATGTTTCTATCAACCAACACAAGGTAAAATGCATGTATGAAACTTTATGAATTTCTTCTGCGAGCTCTTTTTTCTAGTCTCTTTCAAATTGGACATTTTATTTTTTACTTTGTGAGAGCATGCCATTTTAAAAAGACGTGAATGAAGTAAAAACGATATGTGTTTCGTTGTTGTTTGATTATCTGGCTGAATTTTGGAATGTATACAGTACATGCAACTGAAATGATGGTTAATTGTGTTTTTATTGTTCTTTTTAAATCTCTATATGTTTGTTAAAGACGTATCATGACGAGATATTTTATCATATCTCTGAAACACGTCTATTCTTGGTGTGTTGTTTGTATTTTTCATCTATGCATAACAATAAAAGAAATAGTGTGTTAAGTATTCATTTTTTTCTTTTTATTCCCGATTGTCTCATTTGGGGAATTTTAATTAACCTTCCTAGTTACTACATAAAAATTGCTGTCTACAGTTGCTTTCAAAATCAATAAGTAAGGAAATAAATCGTTTATTATGATGCAATGTGTGACGTTTTAGTCAGATTATTATCATAACTCAGTTCGTTACACCCGGTCCCATTGGCCTATAAGTCACTTTCTATGTTTAGAATAATAAGGATACATTTATATATATATATATATATATATATATATATATATATATATATATATATATATATATATATATATATATATATATATATATATATATATATATATATATATATATATATATATATATATATATATATATATATATATATATATATATATATATATATATATATATATATATATATATATATATATATATATATATATATATATATATATATATATATATATATACACACACACACAGGCGAGTTCAATATCAAAGTCTTTATTTCTGTATGCCGATCAAAAGTAAGAATGAAATCGGATCATTGTGATTTGTTCAGTTGTTGTTGTTGTTGCCGACGTCGTCGTTGTTGTCTGACTTGATCGTGTTTCTATAAGCTTGATCAACCAAATCTTATCAGTATACGGATATTTTCGTGTCATTTCGTGTTTTCCACCGGTTAGTATTTCTAAGACTAGTACGGTTATCACAGACTTCCAGTGCAATGAAGTAGGAACTCTCTAAGATATAACATATTGTCCGTGATTACACCATCTTGAAGAAATTGGTATATGCCGAAAATCGAGAGAAAAAAGATTTGATCATGATCATAATATATTGCAAACACAAGCCTATCCTCGTGTATAAGTACTGCAACCAAACAGAAGTGAGCTTCATCTTTATCTATCTATTTATTAGGATTTTACATCGCGTCCACATTATTTCAGTTATGTTGCGATGCCCAACTCTTAATGATGGAGGAAGACCCCATACTCAACTGGCCATAAGGGCTGGTCAAGGCGGGTAGAACCAACGGCATTATGGAAGTCAGTCGGGAGACTACCTCTCATTCAAATCAAAATTCTGGTACCGGGAACGATCTTCATATCTATCTATTAATTGATTTGGGTTTAACATCGCGTCAACATTATTTCAGTTATGTTGAGATGCCCGAATCTTAATGATGGAGGAATACCCTCATACTCAACTTCCAATAAGGGAAGGAAAAAACAAGTACATGTAGTTGGGAGACTTCCCTTCATTAAAATCAAAATGCTGGTACCAGGACAGATCTTCATATCTATCTATTAATCAATATTGGTTTTACATCGCGTCACCATCATTTCAGTTGTGACGCACGGCTCTTAATGATGGATGAACACCGGCTTGTAAAGCAGGATAGATCCATTGTCATTCCATGAGTCAGTCGAAAGACTGCTTCTCACGAAAATCCAGATACTGTCACTGGTGACAAAGTGACAAATACTTGTATGTGCTGACAACAAAGAAAAGAAAACACTTATAAAAAGGTATTGTCATCTTAGAAGTGTTGCCTCTAAATTCAGATGCCAAATTCGTAAATGTCGTGCTTAATTTTTTTGTTATCACATGACAGGTGTTTGCTATAGGTTCAAACCGAAACGGATTCTCAGATAGATCAATGCAGTCGATATACAGTCAAACTTGTGTTAAGAGGTCAGCCTATGGGGCAGAGTAAATTGGATGTTTAAGACAGGTTGGCTGCTGAACACAAATTGATGCACACTATAAATCTAACAATGGGACTTTCTGTAGTGGTTGTTTAAGACAGGTTGGCTGCTTAAAAGGATGGTTGCTTAACATAAGTCGGACTGTAATTGATTTACAAATCGCATCGTTGACCCATTTCATTATATGGTCGTTATAAGACTAATAAGGTTAAAAGCAACATTAGAGGACACACATACGGTAGTAAATACTAAGTGTTCATTGCTATATATGCAAGAAAGCATCGGGACAAAAGGAGAAATCGCTCGTGACGAGCAATTTCTTCTTTTGTCACGTTGCTTCCTTTTACCACAGTCTTTTATCACAGTCTTCTACCACAGTATTCCACCAAAGGAGCGTTAGTCAGTTTCTCGTTACCCCACCCACCATCATATACACACATTTGACACATCTGATGTAATAGAAATATTGAGACAAATGGATGAATTGCTCTTAATGAGCAGTGCATCGTTTTGTCATAACAGTTTCACTGAGCAAATAATGCGTAAAAAAAACAAGAAAAAGACAGTCATCGAGTGTGGATATAACAAGCTGCAAGGTTCCTACACAATCGATGTAAAACAAATGAGATAAGATTAAAATTAAGATAAGATGTTGTTTTTTAATCTTATAATATTAAGAAAACATCGTGACAAAAGATAAACACATCCCTGACAATGTCTTCTATGTCAAGTGTGGTAACTCTTTCACCATAATACTTTACTTTAACGCATCTGCTCAAGAGTGAAAATAAAACACTGTGAAAATAGAAGGAAGTATTTGTGACGAGCAATTTATCCTTTTGTCACACGGTTTTGCACAAAGTATCACAAACAAAGTGAATGCTTCCTCCTTCTTTTCTCGCCTGGTCTTACTTTCAGCTTGGACCAGTCTAAAGTTTCACTACGGGGATCACTGGTTAACCCTTACCGTGCTGGAACCGGCTTCATACTAATGCAAACAGGTTAGATTCAGGCCAGCCGCCTAGTAAATGTGATCTGACCTGTTTGATACTCTGAATATCATACCTCAACAAAATTAACCAGAAACAACTTAAGGTTTGGGAAAGCAGGCGAAACACAAATCTATATTTACATTTACCAAGCATTATAATGGTTAAAACAAGTACGATACATGTGCTGATGGTCTTATCTATAAAAACGGGATTATATGGGTTTTGGGGAGGGGGTGATAGGGCCGTGAGATCGTTCGGTAGCAAGCTGGGTGTCCTGTGGTGCATAACATTGTCCATACCTATCACCAAGGTGGAGCCCATTTTACGCGAAAACAGAGCAATCTCATACTCACGTATGTTTCGAACGGGAGCGGCTTTTGGTACTTATGTAAGGAGTTAGATGAATTTATATAAGATGCAACTATCTCTTCTTTCTGTAAATGAAAGATTTGCATTATATTGGATGTCAAATTCATCATAATCCTAAATGCCAATATTGCATTGTTTGTATTTGTTTATTCTTCTTTGTCAAAGGGTGAATGAATCCAAAAGAAAAGAAGGTCGTGACTCAAATGAGCTTTTTTATTCGTGGCGAAGCCCGAATGTCACGCTGGGTTTTGTTTTCGCTGTATGCATGGTAACAAAGTCCACGGCCCCTTATAAAGTCGAGATCCTTTGAGGACCTGCGCATAGTAAGAACGGATGTTAACATCGACAAATGTAGGTATTGTGCGGTAACGTTTGGAAATAAAATAAAAGTTAAGAGTTCTTGTTTATTGAATGATAAACAACGAAGAGGAACGTTTAGATATTTCTGAAATAAGAGGATAAAATGATTTGTAAAACCGATTTATATTCAAAGTTAAATATATGAAATTAGCATTTTGATGTATTTCGGGGCATTAACTTTGTTTAAGTTTATACGAATTCGTTTTCGCGTTTTGTTTTATAACATGGCAATCTTTATGGTTCCAGCTTTTCTTTAAACTTACATCTCGTCATAAAATGTTTTAGTATCTCAACTTATAACTTGCTGTGCTATTCTAATATACAAAGCACCGTGCACTTTATAGAGATGTTAGTTTCAGCAATCTGTCGTCATCAATGCATTTTTATTCGTCTGTTAAAGAGAAGCAAACTTATTTTAGGAGTTTAAGTTTTAACTCCCTTGTTTGACATAAAGTCTTTCTTTTTCTCTCTCTATTTCTGTTTGTGTCTGTCCATCTGCCTGCTTCTTTCTGCTTTTCTGTCCCTTTCTTACCCTGTCTCTTTCTCTCTCTTTATCTGTCTCTTTCTTTCCCTGTCTCTTTTTCTCTTTTTATCTGTCTCTTTCTTTCCCCGTCTTTTTCTCTCTCTTTACCCGTCTCTTTCTCTCTCTTCCTATGTCTCTTTCTTCCCCTGTGTCTCTTTCTCTCTCTTTATCTGTCTCTTTCTTTCCCCGTATTTTCCTCTCGCTTTATCTGGCTCTTTCTTTCACTGTCTCTTTCTTTCTCTTTATCTGTCTCTTTCTTTCCCAATCTCTTTCTCTCTCTTTATCTGTCTCTTTCCTTCCCTGTCTCTTTCTCTCTCTTTATCTGTCTCTTTCTTTCCCAATCTCTTTCTCTCTCTTTACCTGTCTCTTTCTTTCCCTGTCTCTTTCTCTCTCTTTAACTGTGTCTTTCTTTCCCTGTCTCTTTCTCTCTCTTTAACTGTGTCTTTCTTTCCCTGTCTCTTTCTCTCTCTTTATCTGTGTCTTTCTTACCCAATCTCTTTCTCTATCTTTATCTGTCTCTTTCTTTCCCTATCTCTTTCACCCTCTTTATCTGTATGTTTCCCTGTGTCTTTCTCTCTCTTTATCTGACTCTTTCTTTCCCTGTCTCTTTCTCTCTGTCTATTCTCGCTCTCTCTGTCTTTCTCTCTCTCTGTTTCTATGTGTTATCTGTCTGTCTTTCTCTTTCTCTCTTTGTCTGTCTCTTTCTGTCTCTGTCTATCTCTGTTTCTATGTGTTATCTGTCTGTCTTTCGCTTTCTCTCTCTCTTTACCTGTCTCTGCCCCTCTCTCTCTCCCTCTCTC
The DNA here is from genome assembly GCA_947846245.1 of Cerastoderma edule. Classification (NCBI taxonomy): domain Eukaryota; kingdom Metazoa; phylum Mollusca; class Bivalvia; order Cardiida; family Cardiidae; genus Cerastoderma; species Cerastoderma edule. Next base: position 17,910,493 of record OX401417.1, on the reverse strand, counting down.
TCTCTCTCTCTCTCTCTCTCTCTCTCTCTCTCTCTCTCTCTCTCAATTATCAATCAAATAAGTAGATTTAATATCGTTAAAGTAGTCAAATAAACTTATCCCTGCAGATGCAATCCAGTACAGTCATAGTGTGTGCGGTGCTCTGTGCAGCGGTGTTTCTTTCACAAGGTAGGTCGCATGATATTCGCTATATCTTAGGCAGTAACATGCCAAAACCCAAAATTTCCAGTGGGGGGCGGCGGGGGCTCCGTGGCCTAGTGGTTAGAGTACAGAACTTGAAATCACATATGGCTTCTCCGCGTGGGTTCAAATCCTGAGAGGGATATGGATTTTCATGAGAGGCAGTCTCCCGACTGATTTACGGAATGCCGATGGTTTTACCCGCCTTGACCAGCCCTTATGGACAGTTGAGTGTGGGGTCTTCCTCCATCATTAAGAGTCGGGCATCGCTACATAACTGAAATAATGTTGATGTGATGTTAAACCCATATAAAAAAATAGAAACAAGGGACAAGTGCAAAAAAGAGTATCTCTGCATCAAATATCATAAACTGTACCATTATGAAATGGAATGTATTGCAGAATATTATTTGTGAATTTGAATTATTATTTATTTCATAAGTTGATGTGTTTGGTAAAGTTACGTATATAGACAAGCATAATGTTTATACCACGTGAAACACACAGTCCTTTGGCAAGGTACTTTCAAGCCGTAATTTTGGACTAGTAATATCCAAGAGAGCGTAAAATAACTGAGATAATGTCTGCACGGCGTTTAACCCCATACACACAAAACAATAATGGCAAACAATGACAATTCCCTCTGTTTTTCCATGCTTTTCGTGATGAACCAAGAAGGAATGAAAAATATATCAAACAACTAACATCTTCATGGGGACGGCCTAGCTTGTAAGCAAAAACGGGGTTTTGTACGAATTGTTTTATTGTAATGTCGTACGTTTTTGATGGAAAGCATCCAGGACGCGTTGGCTTCCAATATTTTCATTTATTTTTAACCTCTCTTACAGACGCATGCGCAATTACAACCGATTCATCAATAACCACCACTAGTTCAACCCATGCTGCCACAACATCTGTACCTTTGAAAGGTGTAAATTTAACAACGCCTGTAGCTCCCAAAGGAGGGGTCTCGTTCAGGCCATCGGCGACAACTATATCACTTTCCATGGCAACAAACACATCCGGAAACGGAACCACAGGGAACTCTGGGAGTGGCAAGAATGGCGGTGAGTTTTGTCCTTCGGTTCTGCTCGGCAATTTCCGGTAGCATATTCGTGCAGACTCTGCAATCGGAACCTTTTTATGATATCGTATGTGAATGATATTAATCGTTTCATAGAGCAAAAAAAAGTTTTATAGTCATTGCAGCAGAAAACTTTTAATTAAGTTCACCGGTTCCATCTTTTTTCGTAGTAGGATTCACATTCTAAGGCCTTAATCCTGTAAAAAAAAAACGTATACGGTTTATATTCTTTTTTTATTCTTTGTGTGTGTGTGTGTTTTTTTTTTTTTTTTTTTTTTTTTTTTTTTTTTACTTTTACCTGCTCATTCATAAATTTCAAATACCAACACACTCAACAATTCTCAATCGGAACGTCACGGCAATTTTTGAATGTTAGCATGTTTATACAGAAGCTGCAATCGAAATCCTTTAATGGCATCGCCCGTGAACGTTTACTGACGATACTGGTCTTTTCATAATGCAAACAAATCTTGGAGCAAATGGGACAGAAAGCATTTAAACTCATCACATCGTTACATATAATACATTTATATATCATGTTGTCGTTAATATGGAGCGTTTACCTCATGTAAAATAGCAATTGCATGTACATATGATTAAAGTTAAAGTTGTTGTTGGTGTGTTTTTTTTCAGGAGAAGGCCTTCATGCGCCGTCGTTCATTGCAATCATTCTCTCAGTATGCGCTATGCTGTATGGATTCGCCGGACAGTTTTAGGGGAACAACAAACCTGCCAGACTATAAATAGCTTCGGAGGAAAGCGCTTCGTGTGCTTGATGAGAGGCGTGTTTTACTGGCTAAATCATTGTTTTTCTACTGTTGTGAGTTCTTTTTAGAATCATCGTATAATTTAGTAATCACGGTACAGTTGACTGTTTGATACGCCCTTAATAAGAAACGTATTGTCTTTATCCTCTTTAAATCTTTTATTGAGAATATTTCTTTGAACTGTTCTGTCGTCCATTTTCATGATGACCAAATAAGATGTATCTATAAATCTATCTATTTGATACTTATATATAAAGGCGATTCCTTGTCATCAATATCTACTTCAGAGTCCATCGTTTTGCTATAGATCTACAAATGTACATGTGCGTGGTACGGAACGGAACTGTGGGGTCGTTGTTGCGTTACCATGCACTGGGTTATACAGTCTCTACCTTACATTCCGTTTCCTTTTCAATCTACATGTTTGCACATGCAAATCATGCATTATGAAAGAATAGGGTAGCATTTTACCCAACATCTTTTGCTAAGCAATTGCATGAATCCAAAATAATCCCCTTTCATTTCAATATTGGAAAAGGCAATATTGCAAAGTAACCCATCATTTGAATCGTCTCTCCGAGACGCTTCCAATGACGTGCCACATTACAATAGCGATCTTTTATATTCAAAGACACCGTTCATTTATACCAGTTTTGACTGACACAAAAAGTTTCCCTAGGTCGTATAAAAAACGCGCTACACATAATTGTATGTGCTTATTGCATGAATGTGTTTTATCATTTTTGAATAAAATTTATGGTAAACATACAGTAATATGGGTTCATTAAAATCGAATATTCGAATACTATTTTGCTATTCGAATATTCGACCCGCTATTCGAATATTCGTTCCCATCCCTAGTTTTATGGTATCAGACGATGCAGGCACGGATGGTAGTTTATCTTCCACCCTGACCGACCAATAGCATAGCAACCGATGAACAACCCGGTACCAGACGTTAGGGTAACGGTCTTAAGTTGTGTTGTGTGTGTTGGCTTTAATGGCAATATTTTCTATAGCTTCCATATTTCATTGCCACGCACGTTACATGTATATCTGTATGAGAATTTAAGCTTGGTATATATTTTTAATGATTCATGTTTATGTACCCGATATATGATACAGGCAATTTTCCCGTTCCCTTAGTCTTGTGTCATTTCAATCTGTTACATGTACATATCTGTAGCTTGCAGCAGGTTATTTAAGTTTGTGTATGTGTCTTCCTTCTTCAATCTTTTTAATTTAGAGAGTAGCAACTAATGTTTAATGACGAGATACGTTTATTACTATCTCTGACATACATTTGGATTTGTTCCCCTTTTCTTTGAAATAAAAATATTTCCATTCTTATAGAAATATCGTGTTGCCCTTTTTTATTAGAATACCAGTCAGTCCATTTTCTAAAACTTGTGCAAAATTAAAATATCTTGAAACGTTTAGTGTAAATCATGAAGCCCATGCAAACAGTGTTGAAATCAGGACGAAAATAATTCGATTATTTTCCTTTTTGATGCATTTTTCACAGATTGGGGATTTAATTTTGTTTAAAACAAAATGTCTTTTACGGATGAAAGAAAATGAAACGTTTTAAAACAGAGATACACTAGCGTTTCTTCTGTATCAATAAGTTTATGCAGAACAACACTTTCAATATCACAATGGTTTCCCGAGCATATATGTGTGATGCATTGAAGTAGGATGCTTCATTTTTATTATTTAGTCCCTCTCATAGCCCCTTTATGATAGTTTGTAAGTGTTAAGAAGTTTGAAAGATATCATTTGGACAGTAAAGCAGGTCAGATTACTTTTAAATTTTACCTAACTAAACTGGACAAATGGCAAAGTTCAGGTGATGACAGAACCTCATATCATTTCCAACATTTAATGTAATTCAAAAAGCTTTGCATTGCATCAACATCATTTAAATATATTAACATTGCGTCAACATCATTTCAAGTTTGTTGTTACTATTAATGATGTAGGAACACCAAATATTACTGCCCATAAGAGCTCGTCCAGCCAGGTAGAACCATGGGCACTAAGTCAGTAGGGAGTCAGTTTCTTAATGCAAATAGAAGTGCCGTCACCAGGTTTTGAACCCACACGGAGAGGGGTGGGAGGGGTTATTTCAAGTTCTGTACTCTAACCACTGGACCACGGAACCCCTTAAATTACTGCCATATAATACATGAAGTTATAAATCAAATATAACACCATCATGATTCTCCAACTTATCACATTTAATGTTGTATACAGTTTGCAATTTGATTCGTACAATGAGGTTTAGCACTTGAATGCATCGGTACAAATATCATGCGTAAATCTTCCTTTCCATATATGTCCCCAACCATGCAAAGTCCATGGATCTTTTTCTTGTGAATTCAGTAAAACTGTCATGCTTCTAATTGTTTGGAGTATGTTAACAAACTATTTCTCCTTGAAGATCATAGTTTGCAAAGTACATAATGTATATTTCTTATGATACACATCATGTATCAAACTGTTGGAAGTAAGAAAACCAATTATATAACGGTCATGTGTCTATTTATAATGATTTAAGCATGTCATATTTTCATCTTTGTATGATGTTTAACGACTGATCAACAATTTTTCAGTTGTGTAACATTCCTGTCATGTTTCAAATTGTTTGGAGCAAGTAAAACAATTATTTTCCCTAATGCAGTTTGCATTGGTCTGGTTTCTATTCAAAATGATTTCGGTATGTCATGTTTCAAATTGTTTGGAGTATGTAAAACAATTATTTACCAAATAGACAATATGCAATGGTCATATGTTTATCTAAAATTTTGGTATGTCATTTCTAAACTGTTTGGAGTAGGTAATTCTCCCTAATACAAATAAAAATGAAATGATTTACTCTTGAATCATAGAATGCTATCAAAACTTTAAAAAGAACAGCATAAAGCATTCAGCTCCTAAAAAGATGGGATATGTGCACATCCAACATTCTAAGTTTTCTTTCTTTGGATTAAAATAACTCCACATAGGTAGTCATCATAATCATAGCTCTTAAGTGTGTAACCTTGTTACATAATTTTTTTTTTTTTTAAATATGGGTTTTACATCACATCAACATTATCTCAGTTATGTAGCGATGCCCGACTCTTAATGATGGAGGAAGACCCCATACTCAACTGCCCACAAGGGCTGGTCAAGGCGGGTAGAACCATCGGCATTCCGTAAGTCAGTCGGGAGACTGCCTCTCATGAAAATCCAAACCCCTCTCAGGATTTGAACCCACGCGGAGAGGGGCCATGTGATTTCAAGTTCCGTACTCTAACCACTAGGCCACGGAGGCCCCGTTACATAATTCATTCGAATTCAAGTATTTTACTAGTCAGTAGTATAAACATCAAAGCATCACTACTATGTTTCATCAAGCCCTTTTGGTAACTTTTTAAATATTTGGCAACCCATTTTTACTTATTATTGGTTTACTAGACTCATTTTAACTAATGTCTAAACTTATCTTTGATTTAATAGACTTATATTAACTTTTGCCTTGGTTACTGTTCAGGTATTTGGCAACGCATCTTGAATTATATTTGGTTTACTAGACTTGTGATATCTCATCATCTTATAAAGCAAAAAAGGAAAAGGAGGTGTAACATTAATTTCTTAAAGCATTAGGGTTTGAATGCCCTTTGGTCAGTTCCTTATACAATAAAGAGTCAATGTACTCCATTTATAACTTGGATTTCTTCTTCTGTGCCATTTACAACTTGATCCCGAATTATCTGAAAAAAAAAAATATATATATATATTGTTAATTTCAAGTAATTGCTTAAACCAATCATTTCTAGTTATTCTTGCAAAAATATTCTATGGGAAAAGAGATTGATCTTTAGCATAACAATTATTTTTTAAACTCTGGTTGAAATCAATGCTACAGGTTCTTGTTTGAACGTGATGCTGGAGAGGGGGCGACAGTATCGCAGAGGTAGAGCTTCAGCTTCTTCTACCAAGGGTCCTAGGTTCCATCCATTAGGGGAGGTGAAAATGCTGGGACTAGCCCTAATATTGGCGCACATACTGGTTTAGTATCCAGTCATCAAGAGTGAATTCGATAAGCTTCAAGCTTCAGTCACAAGAAATACATAAGTGTAAACAAAAGGTGATAACAATAAAACCATAATTGCATCATCTTATAAAATGTATTTATACATATGGATTTTTACATCACATCAACATTATTTCAGTTATGTAGCCATGCCCGACTCTTAATGATGGAGGAAGACCCCATACTCAACTGACCATAAGGGCTGGTCAAGGCAGGATGAACCATCGGCATTCCGTAAGTCAGTTGGGAGACTGACTCTCATGAAAATTCATATCCGTCTCAGGATTTGAACCCACGCGTAGAGGGGCCATGTGATTTCAAGTTCTGTACTCTAACCACTAGGCCACAGAGCTTGAAAGCCATTATAAGGAATCCATCAGGATTCCTAAAGTCAACCGGAGATTTCCTCTCAAGCAAAATACAAATGCCGTCACCAGGATTCAAAACCACACAAAGAAAAGTCATGTGATTCAAAGTTCTTTACTCTAACTACTAGGCCATGGAAGTCACTACATGGGTTTGTATGCAAACTCCCGTGCACTTGATTTACATTATGTATGAGTCATATAAAACATTATGGTGGACAGTCTTAAAGCTATTTAAAATCATTGACCCTTAGAATGCTGGGTAATTTTCTAAAAATAAATGTTTGTGTTGTCTGCTTTCCAATACCTTATATATCTGCTTGATTTCGATAAGGTGCTGGCCTGGATCTAACCTGTTTGCATAAGTATGAATTCAGTTCCAGCACTTTAACCTTTTACCAAACGCCAAATTTTCGACTGTCCCAATTTGAAAGACTTTGCAGAAGACATTTCAAATTGTGATGAAATTGGGTAATAATCCTCTGATAGGACAGAAAACATTGTGGGAAAAGGGGAAATTGCTTGTTCAGAGAAATTTCTCCTTTTCCCAAAATGTTTTCCAGAGTTGCCTGCAATAAAATGGTCAAATGTTGTTATTGTTTGGTAATCGGTTAAAGCTCTTCTAAATCATTTGCCTGGATAAACCATACACACCCTTCTTGCAAACTCTGGTAATACAAACGCAGCTTTATGAACATCAGCATTGTAGTATTGCAGACTGAGATCGCGAATTTCTTGACTGGTCCATTTTCTCAATGGTTCTCTGAACACAGTTTCCTGAAATTAATAAAAAGTAAAAATTATTAACTCGCCAATGTCCAGATAGGAGGAGTATTACCTTTGCTTCTTTCTCCTAAAAGTACTACCAAACAGGTTGTGCTATGTAGGTTTCTTGCCTTTGAATCTTGATTTAATAAATCATTATCCAAATTTAAGTTTTTTGTTCCAAAGAACCTGAACATGTGCATTTTCAATTAAAAAAAAATGAAAGGAGCTTCCATGTCTTTCAGTGCTTTGATGGCAAAGTCTTACATATTTCGATGATTCACAATAAAGGATTTATAGGAAAAGCTTAGATGTACGGCAGGTGCCTCATTGGCCTAGAGCAGAGAACTTGCTAACATGCACTCTGAAAGCCCTTCCCTGTGTATGTTAAAATCGCAGTGGGGTAAGTTTGGAATTTCATGAAAAGTTCTCTCTAGACCGAATTAGGGAATTTTGCGAATAGGGTCTTTCTATATCGTTTATCAAATGCTCAGTGCAAAACTAAAGTAAGTGCTTCATGTTTATGAAGCACTTACTTTAGTCTTGCATTGAACCCTAGATATGAGCCGGTCATCGCAATATTACTGAAATATGTTTATGCCTTGCGAAACGTTTGTAAACAAACATATACCTTTAGATAAATACAGATATATACCTATCACAGTACATTCGCAGACAAGTCTTTTTCAAAGATATTGTAAGTGTTTTTTTCTATCGTGACCAAACAACTTCAGGATGAAAATCATTTCTATTCAACATGAGTTAAAGAGGTTTTCTTTATTCTTTACCAACGCACACATTTCATGTCCATTTTTCCCGATTTAACTTTACTTTCAAACACCTAATATGTTTTGAAACAGAAAACTCTTTCTGTCTTAAGAAAGTATGTTCCAAGTCATCTAAAAAGTGCAGGCATCAATGTATTCAAGTAAAGTACTTAAGAAATATGCTACTTACAGGGTTTTTACTACATAAAACAAATCCAATTTGTCCACTTGGGTAGGTGGGTATAGTTGTATAGGCATAGTCTGACACTGGAAACAAGCTTTTACAAAATTGCATCATCCCCTTGATCAAGTCTAAATGAAGCCACACACATTCCCCTGAAATAGAAGATCATTATACCATTAACCCTTAGAATGCTGGATAATTTAAAAAAAAAAAAAAAATTGTGTCATCTTGTTTCCAAAACCTTAAATATCTGCTTAATATTGATGAAGAAAGATACTCAGAGTAGCAAACAGGTTAGATCACAGGTCAGCCGCCAATCTATTTGACGGCTGCCATGGATCAAACCTGTTTGCATAACCATATAGCACTATAAGGGTTAAGCAAGACCCTTCATAGAGTTTAAGAAACCTCCCTCAAAGCCATTGGCACAAGTACCATGGTGGGAATCAAACCCAGGAGCATGGGCCAAACTTCTAGGCCATGGAAGGACTGTGACTTTCAAATTTATTCAAAAGACAAAAACATGGGTAAAAAAGTATAAAACAATACTTATTTTAATTGTCCAAAAGGGATTGGTAATTCTAATAAACACACATATATATTGAGAGAGAGAGAGAGAGAGAGAGAGATCAGTCAACCTGTTTAATATTCATGAAAAATGAATTCATCGCAAATAATGAAAATATACCAAGAAAAAGATAAAAAGAAAACTGAAGAGTAATTTAATTCATTAAATCCTTTAATAAGTTGAACAAACACAAGTAACAGTAAGACAATGGCTGGCCTAGTTTTAATGTTACAGTCTGAGCCTTAGTAAGGTATGAAATTTTACAATCAATTATTCACTTAATCTTAAATTGAACTACTCCCCACTGTCACCTGTCATCCTAACCATTCAACTTCCTACCTTTAAATCATGTTAAGTTTTTTTATATTTATTAAAGAAATATGGACATAAAGGATGATGACTTTTTATATCCATACATAGAGTCCAAAAATGAGAAGTTATTCTGTGAAAAGCAGTATACTAGAGTAAAATAAATTTATATAATTGATATAATTCTACTTAGTCCATTTATACTAGTATGTTAGTTTTCAAACTTTAGAATCAAAAGTTTTGATGGTTTAGAAAGGTTAACTGACACACAGACTTTACTATCAAAGAAAACGTTCCAAAAAGAGGCCAGAGTTCTGCTTAAATGTAATCAAAATCCATGTGGCTTTTATATATCTCTTATGGTAGTAAGTGTATAGGTTCAAAAGCAAAGCAATACTTTGGGAGATAAAATTTGTTTAAACCAAAAGTTAAACAATACTTCCTTATTTCACAAAGCATCATTATTCTGTCAGATTGCAGTGTTGTGCTGCTTAATAAATACTATAATCTTAAGATTGTAAGGAAGATATCATTATGTGAAAAGATTAATATATATAGGAAACAGTACACCTAAAAGCCAACTCCACCAAATTTTCAAAAAATCAAAACTGGCAAAGAGTATGTCTAAATGCAATCGGATTTATGTTATTCATACACAGCCTCTATGATGGTTAGTAAGAGAATGAACTATGAAGACACAGCTTAATCTTATTTGGAAGGAAAGTAGACCTTAATGCAAATTTAATCAACTGTTAAAAAGTGGATTTAACTCTTTCATATAGTACACTCAATATGTTTTTTTCCAAAAACTTTATTGAAGGTTCACCTTTTGTGAAACACTTTCTATAGTATTCCATTGAATCCTCATTATAAGAGAAAAAACAATAACCTGCCACTTCCAGTTTACAACCATTAAATATATGCACTTTAACATAGCCTGGGTGACAAGAAGATTACAATTTGAGTGGATTTTGGGAAAAAACACTTATGTCTGCTCTAATGCAATACAGAGTTATGTTTCTTATTTGATACAGAGTTATGTTTTTTACTTGAGAGAGCCCCCTGTTGTTGTAAGTATATAAAGTCTAGAAGCATTAGCCAAAATAATTTGGAAAAAAGTGCTTTTAACCGCAACACTTAAATTACTTACCCAAATGTTCCAAATTAAGAAGGGGCCATAATACTGTCTAAATACAACACAAAGTAGTTTCTCGGTATATGTTCATGTTTAAACTTATCTATTTTAACTCCATTGTGAAACAAATTCTTAAAACTTAGATTCATCAACTCTCAATTCTGCTTCCAGGATACACAACAAGTATTCTCTACAAATATGGATTAATGAAAGGCTGCAAAGAGAATACCGCTACTTAGGGGATTCTAATCAATGACCCTCCTATCTCGTAACCGTCACTATACTCCTGGACCAATGTCCTCCAAAAACTTTAAGGTATACACATTCCCCCTTATAAATGTTACGAAGTGTATAATGTTTCAAAGTAACAACTTGGAGACAGGCATTCTGTAACTTTTTCTTAACCATAATAATGTTCTTCTCAAAAGGGGGTTACATAAAAGACTAACGGCAATCTTGATATTCTTTGAGATTATTGTATCATAAAATCTTACTTTATAAGTGATGACAAAAGCTCATGTTTTCCCAGGAACATGGGTGAACTATAAAGCAAAACGTTCCGAAACTACACCGACAAGCAACGTCTGGCGATAAAGATTGCTTCAATTCTACAACATTCAATATATGACAAAGCTTTATTTTTCCATATAAAAAAAAGATGAGCTTAAAGTTGAAACAAATCTCAACCTACCTTGGCAAGACAATATACCATCTGGCTGTAAAGCGGTCTTCAATAACTCATAATACTGTTTCTGAAATAGGGAAGATGCTGGTCCTGAAAAAGGCAGACAAACACTAAATTTATAATAGGCAACTCGGTTTAACATTAGAGAATACTGGCCATATTTTGTCTCTTATACAGGATCCCTGTGTTCCCAATTGGACATGGCAGCAATTAAGATAACAAGGCTTGGAACTTTGCTTGGACTTAGACAGGGATGGTATAAAAAGTTTCACATTGAAAAGGAACAAAAATAATTAGCAAAGAGCAATAACTTCTCCTAAATTAAACGAAATACAGAAATGGTTCTTAGACACTGCACTTCTACCTGCTCAAGTCTGTCTACCTATAAAGTCTCATGTTGATCCTTTTATAGTTCTTATGTCATGTGCTGATGTGCTGGACAGAACCTTGATAGAAGGTCTGACAGACAAACTGAGACCTACGTGGGATTTGTTTGAATGGGATTTATTGTTGTGTCAACCATCCTTTCATTATATAGCTACTACTTTTGCAGGGCCTCCGCTGTCGATCGCCAATTTCGCAAATTGCGAAAAATTCCGCCGATTTAAGAAGAAAAAAACGGTTTTGCGAAAGTATTTGCGACAAAACATATTTTCCAATTGTCAAAGGCCTAAGCGACCCCCGAAATAATAGCAAGTCTGTACCGCTCTTATCGGAGAATTTCTACCTGTATAACACGGGAACCAGCTCGTAAAGACCCGTATGTATCGCAGTTTGCACCCAATCCAGTTCGTACACAATTGACTGTCAATAATCGGATTAAAGTTTAATCCCGTCATAAAAACAACAAATGATCTAGCGGCAATAATTATTTCTACGCCACGTGTGTTTGCCTTTACACCCTTTGCTTAAATCAGTATGTAATTAAGACAGATTGGCGTGAACGCATGATCAGAGACAATAGGAAATTGAATTGGCAATTATCAAACAGTGTCGGGTGTTGAAAATTAAAAACGGTGGTAAGTAATTACGTACATATTTTTGGATATGTTGCTCATTAATTACAATTAAGCATACACTTCAAACACTGCGACTATTTAATGGCATCCAAGATGCATTTGCTATATAACCTTGTTGATTTCGGGAATCATTGTCAATTGCAAAAATGGGTTTCGAAGGTCCTTTAGACTCTGATTTTCCATTGCCTCCTTCTAAAATTGCCAAAACTCGAGCATTTAAAGACTCATGGAAAATAGGGAACAGTTGGTTAAGATATGATCCGAAGTTAAAATCAATTTTTTGTGAGATTTGCTAGAAGGCACAAAAATCAAACAGCTTTTCAAATGGTTGCAATATTTTAAAGAAGGAGAATGTGACAAAGCATGCAAACTCCAAAGGTATGAAAAGGGAAATATACTGTTATGTAAAAAATGATGCTATGTACTGTAATAAAGTGTATGTAAAATAAAATGTAAAAAATGATGTGATTAGTTGTTTTTGTCTGTCAATTTCTAAGTACTCATAATACAGTAATGAGCTGCACTAGATTTAAGAATAAAAAGAAGCTTTCACTCAAGTACGGCTAATTATTGACCACTTAAAATTGGCTCCTATTTTGGCTCCACTTTTTCAAATTTGGCTCCAAAAATATCCAATTTGCGAAAGTGGTTGCGACAAGAAAAAATATTCCAGGGGAGGCTCTGTTTTGGATTCACCAATGCCAGCAATGGGGTCGGGGCTCAAACCTAGAAACCCTGTGTAAAAAGTTTACCACTTGAACCACTGTGCCAAGGACCAACCTCCTCTAGGGGAGTATAATCAAGTCACAAAAGCTACCCACTGGGTCCGAAGAGTCTGTATGATAACATCATACTGGCCTTGGTGCTGTTTCATATATTTAAATCCATCACCTACAGCTCAAACCCAAGACCCCTGTGCAAAATGTTCAATGCCTGAACCACTGGACCAAGGAGCAACCTCCTCTAGGGGAGCATAATCAAGTCACAAACCTACCCACTGGGTCTGATGAGTCTGTAATGATAACATCATACTGGCCTTGGTGCTGTTTCATATACTCGAACCCGTCACCTACGTGAAGCTTCAGTTTCGGACTGTTAAAACTCTCCGCCATCTGTGGTAAGTACTTTTTGGATACCTCTATCACCTTCTGTAAGGGATATATATCAATAAATATGTGAGAAAACAAACAATAAAGAAGTGTATTAATATAAGACCAACAAACACATAAGACGTTATTTAGACCTCAGTCCTTATAGTGCTAGAACAGACTTCCTGCTTATGCATACAGGTTAGGTCCGTGCCAGCTGTCATGTAAATTGGTTGCTGGCCTGTGATCTTACCTGTTTGCTACTTTTGGAAAGCAGATGACACAAAAATCTATTTTTAGAAAATTACTCAGCATTCTAAAGGTTAATTTGATTGAGGGAGAAAACCTCTATACCAAACAAAAAGATAAAAAAAAATACATTGCTTGCCATGAGCAACTTATTCTATTTGAATAAATTATTATCTTGCATTCAAAGATTATTTCCACAATGAAGATCTATTCTGTTGGTTGAGAAATCAAATTACTAGTTGGGTTTAAACTTAGTCAAAATAATTTCAGTGATATCATAGAAACAGAATGTTGATATTTCCAAACTGGGTAAAAATTGGAAATCATCCTTAACACAACTAAAGAGGACTCAAAATAGAAAACAATTATCACAAAAAAAAAACACTATTAAAATTAAGCCTTACTAATAAGTCATGAAAATCTATATATATATTGGTTAACTGCTTTAAATCGATTGGTCAGTTAAGAAAGAACAATCAATATCCCCTCCACAATGGTAACAAAAGAAACTGCAAAAGAGGGTAAAATTAGTTATAAATAATGAAACAATATGTTCAAACATAGCTAAACGCCACATGATCATGACAATACAACACCTACACCATTCATCAGCAATATTTCTAAGAATACGTTAATTTCAATAATCAGGTAGATCAGTCTGGTGAAAACTAAGAAAACCATTTTGTTTGTATCCGTCTTTGCTCAAATGAAGTTGCAAATCATCACAGACATCATGCAGATGGAAGGACTGCGATGGCTGGGGCATGTTGAGGGCAGCACTGGATGGACCGTCCAAATACCACATTTCAACACACAACCAGAAAAGAGAAACGGCAGACCAAAACTGTCCTGGGAAGATGTATAGATGCGGGACAGGAAAGTCTTGGAAAAGATTTCCATCAATACACACCAGAGACAAGAATAGAAAGGTAGACTGAGATCTTGATTGGACAGTCAGGCCCCAACCTCAGCGGAGGACTAATTGGCCTGATCAACAGATAAACTGGAGAGTGAGTGGGTGTGACTGAATTTTAATCGGTTCGATAGCCTTTTTATTATATTCCTATCAGTGAATTACTGGGATTTCTCAGTGTATTAATTTTTCATTTTGTCACAGTGAATATTGTCACTATTGATGATATCCCAAAGTCATATCATCACTAGTGATGATATCAGTTTTGAAGGAACTACTTTCTTTTACCGTTCCTTTGCCTAAAAGTCATGGCTGCAATTTTACACATGCACTGAGCTGTTTGTAATCTCAAATGTATCCATATGTGTGAATGACATCATGAGACGTGTGAATGAAGTCATGAGTGTGGTTAACTGCTTTTATATTCCATTTTGCGTTTAAGGAGATATTTTGGCAAATAGATTTCATGTAGTGGAATAAAATAGATAGAAAAATCAACTCCATTTGATTGATATAAAAATAATGTCAATTAAATGGGTTGTTATCATGTAGAAAAAAATCAGTCTTTGAACTTGTTTTGTCAACCTGATAACCCATTCTAGTGAAGTGTTTTTGATTTCAATCGAGAGGAGTTGATTATCCTCTTTCTAATGACCAACCTCGTCTATTTCGCACTGTTCCACCTGTTCGACAGATTTGTGTTTCAGCACCTCCCTAAGGATGCCCCCATCACCACCACCTATAATCAACACCTGCAATATCAATGATTACGTGTCATTTGTCATTAACCCATAGAGGACAAGGACTATGTCACGCTTCTGAATTAAAATACATGGCAATTCACAGTATACATACTTTAACCCCTTATCAAACAATAACGACATTTAACCACTTTGTTGCAGACAACTTTAGAAAACATTGTTGGAAAATGAGAAATTGCTCGTAACGAGCAATTTCTCCTTTTCCAACAATGTTTTCTGTCCCTATCGAAAGATTATTCTTCAATTCGATCACATTCTGAAATATTGTCTCCCATCTCTTTCAATTTGGGACAGTCGAAAATTTGGCATTTGGTAAAGGGTTAAATCTATTATTTTACATTAATTGTGTTATGTCTAACACTTGGTAGAGAATTCTCAGTCGAGAGGGGATGTTTTTAGGTCATTTGCGACTATCTACTGCTATTTCTCTTCTGAGAGTTAGACATAATTCTATTATAAAGCATGGGTTATCACAGTGATTATTTTACCACTGCGTCCCGCGTCATATACACATAAAAATTGCTGGGGACACATCATTTCAAAAGATATGTGTCCAGCTGGAAGCATTCTCATCAGTACAAGTAATTGTTTACAATGTAGTAAACATCATAAAGCATGCTGCCTCATGCTTTCTTTCTATCAAATCTGCATTGTTTTGAGTCATTTAAGCTAAGATTATCATTAATAACAAGTGTTATACTATTTGACATGAGCTTAAAGCTTGGATCATTGGTACTCTGATGCATGGGTTTACCTTGGACACATAGTTTCAAAAGATGTGTGTCCAAAAGGACATGATAACTTTCATTTCTAAAATTAACCCTGGTTATCATATACCATTAGTACTGGAAAGCAGAATGGTCAACTCATGTGCGGGTACACAATGTGGCTAATATTGGCACAAGTAGATGAGAAAAGCAAAAATACCTCGGGCCTGGCCATATTGTTCCAACATAAGATTGACAACATTTGCGTAGTTATTCCGCACGCCTGTTTACCAAACGTTCAAATTCACACCAGCCTTTTTGGCTCCCCAATTCAGCAATATAAGTGATAAAACATTCCCCAATTCAACAGACTTGGGCCTCTTCCAAATTAAAGGAAAAAACTCTGGCTTAGTTTAAAGAAATATGAAGTAAGATTATGTCTTTTTTTCTGAACTAAGGATGATGCCAGAAGACAAGATCTTACCTTTTTAGGATTTGGATGAGAGTTAAGGGGTATGTGGGCTAACATTTCCTGG
The DNA here is from genome assembly GCA_947846245.1 of Cerastoderma edule. NCBI lineage: Eukaryota > Metazoa > Mollusca > Bivalvia > Cardiida > Cardiidae > Cerastoderma > Cerastoderma edule. The sequence continues at coordinate 17,894,330 of OX401417.1, read as the reverse complement.
TATGAGAACTCGTCCCGTTCAGTACATTGTATCACACCATCCAGTACCAGCACATTGCCATACGTTTTACTGTAATATATAACACAGCATATGTTTATCACCGTATATGTTTTACATCAATTGTGAAGGAAGCCTAAAGCTTGTTCAAAGCCACTCTCAATGACTGCTTCCTGGATACTACACCAGTAATTGCGTTTGTTGGTTAGTCCCGTTTTCACCCTGCCTTATTGGGATTCGAACCTGGTAGCTTCAGTACAATAGTCCAGCGCTCTATCCCTGCACCAATGTCATGTTTAACAGTTCATTATTTCTATAATAAAGAACACTTTGTAACCAGTAGACAATAATTAGTGTAGTAATTGAATTAATAGTCAAAATTATTCAAAAACGTTAAAAATTAGTCTTGATAAGCAATTTCTACATCTACAGAATTTGTTTATCAATAACATCTTCATGTCTATATCAACTTGTTAACAGCAGTGAAGTGATCAGCCCTGGTGTAATACAAGTTAACAGTAATGTTCCTACCGCGTCCTGTTTGGGACACGGTAGTAAATCCACCCTCTTAGCTCTTTGGAGCAGGCCGGTTGTGTATCACAACCGCTACAATAATTCAAATATGGGGCAACTAAATGCCACAAAATTTCACCTGATTAAACATATGCATTTAATCTCATACCTCAGAGTCCAAAAGTTAATATTTTTCCATTATTTTAAGAGAATAGAAACATTTTTCGTATCTTTATACTTTTCATTTCTCAAAACCACCACTTCCGGTTTTCATTTGGATATCCAGGACTATCCTGCAACAATTGACAACAAAAATTGGGTCAAATTGGGTGGAGCTTAACCTGTAGGGGTATTCCATATTGGAAGTTGTAGTAAGGTTGTAAAAAAGGCGGGAAAAACATGTGTTTTCATTGGATGAGTCCTTCATGTTCAGTGGGTAATTACCATATTTTTAAGGCAGAAAGTGCGAGAAGTTGCGAAAAAATCAAAATGGCCACTTACGGTTTGTTTCTCACTAAATTTCACCAACAATTAAGAAATATAACTTAATTAAGAAACTTTAGCTTCTATGAAGCTGTTTCATTTGATATTTTAGACAATACTATGCTATGGTTATCATAAAAAGGTTATCTATCACATGGTAGATAAAATTGATTTTGCTCCAACAAGTGATGAGCGTGGAATCGTAACGTCGGTGGCAACCAGATAGCAGCCACAAGAGGTTACGACATCGTATCTAACAACCCATGTGTCCATGCTCAACCAAAGGACAACTGTCCAATCTGTCTTTCCGAAGGGCACTTTCATTTAACATGAGGCACCAGAAGGGCTCAAACCAAGGGCCCAAGTTCTTAAGTCGCCACCTTTACAACTTGGCCATAAAGAAAATCAACAATAAGTTGTCATCGATCTGAGTATCAATAAATTTATTAACCCTATCAACACAAGTATTTGTGTATAATTTGCAGGATTTTCATAAAAGATTTGAAGTGACAGATCCAGGTTGAAATCTAACCAATTCAGTCAGACAACCCTCTTGTAGCAGACTTTATGACTTATAAATTGACTTTGAATGGCCTTTTTGTGGGTTGAATCCAAAAATCAGAATTTGAAAAGACTGGCACTATTTTGAGCGTTCGAAATATTGACGATAGATTGTCCCATCAGAAAATAAAAAGCAATCTTCACATTGAATCATTTTGACTACCTGGCCATTGTGTCACAATGGTTTCTAGTACCTTTGTGATGATGGGAAATTTCTTTAGCCCTGATAGGCATGTCATTCCCCTTGAAACCTTCTTTATAGGTTTCCTCCTGTTCAAGCAGTCAAATTACAAGTAAAAAGTTATCAAATATCAAACTAATAGATCTAGTCTAAGTGAATCTTTTATCAATCAAGAGTCTATCTATTTATGTTTTGAAGTCCGTAAAACCTTTCGCCTGTAAGATGTCCTCTGGTAGCCAATTCCAATGGTTGATGACACGGTGGGAGAATGAGTGGAGACGCAGATTTTGGTTAGCTCTTCATTTGCATAGTTTCAAACTATTTCCTCTTACTCCAAATTGATATTTGGATTTTTGAAAGAACTTGGTTGACTCTTTCATCTTTTTTATGCATAATTTTGAACAATAGAATCAAATAACCACAACAAAATACTTTAAAATACTTCCATTGCTTACAATTTCAAGAAAATTGCATACAGGGAATGGTTTTGGTGTTTGAACAGTCATACCCGAGGGTTTTTTTTTAAAGGCTTGTTTTTAAGCTGGCTGGAAAAATCACCGGGGTGTACTTGCCTTTTGAACACCAAGACATCTTGAAATTTCGATCGTTCTTGCACCAAAACCTCTTCGACCTCTATTGACATAGCCTGCCCGGGCCATAGGCTATTGATCTCGCTAAACCACCCGTTTTGTAAACGATCCATGAAGTTTTCTCAGTTTGACGTTTTCTCAAATTCTCAGTTTGTTTGATTGTCACGTTCTGTTTCCTGTTTATGATACGCATGCGCGAAGATTTTGGGAACCAGTCATCTCTTTCGTAAGTCTATTTTTCGACCTTTCTTTTCGTACTTAGTGTCAATACCAAATAACCTAAAACATGTATGACTTGAATATCCGGCGGGTGAGCCAAGCGTCCATTCAATCTCGACTCGAAAGGGACTTTTAAGAGCTACATTGTCTACTCTAATAGAAGGCATCGCTTTTCGATAACTCCATACTTTAACGCACGACCTGATCCTAAAATGAGTTTGTGAGTCGTCTGCTACATCATTCCAGCCGAGTATGTGTAGGGATTGTTTAGAACTGACATGTTTGAAATGTGTTTGCTTGTCATCAGGTCAGTCTAAAATGGTTGCCTGCGAACGTCATCATTTTAATTATTCAAAGAACTTGCAGACGGGTACGCCTGAAAAAGTATCAAAATTATTTTGACTCTAATCGCGAATAACATATTTAATTTTGTGCGAGTATGTCATAAATACCTGCACGATATAATGTTCAGGACAATCGTGTATTCAAACAGGGTTCTGTGCAATCAACATATATATGATGAGATGCAAAATTAAGGGAACCCTTTTACTGATTACTATTTACTTGTCTAGATAGGATAGGGGGACTTTGCCTCTCCATAATTCGTAAATGCAAACTCATGACATCGTGTAATCTAACACATTAGATAAAGTGTTGTAACATGGATACATTACATGTATTAATTTGCCCGTGTAAGTACTATGCGACTGCCTGGATACGTAGAAACACACACACACAGACACACATACACAAAATGTGTAGTCTCATATCACTTCAATATGCCACCACGACAGTATCATACAATAGCTCTGGAATGGAAATGCATAGGCATACTGCAAGCTGGTGAAACCCAGAACCATGTTGCTAGGTTTATTGGGAAGACGAAAAGTGTTTTTGCACGACTAAATAAAATTGCAGCTTTACACTGCCAGTCTGGGGATGTTCAAATTGGGAAAGGGCGTGGGCGCCATAGGAAAACAACATTCCAGCAAGATCTCCTTCTTATGGGTTATAGGTTTGCGCAACTGTTTCGTAACTGCGCGTGAGCTAAAGCAGGAGATCGTACTGTGACTGAACTTCGAGATTCTAGCAGTACAGTACGTCGGAAACTACGTGAGGCTGGATTGAATGCAATGCGTTCATTCTGTCATTATGTCCAGGCTGAACAGAAGGAGTCGTTTACGGTCGTGCCAGCAACATCATGGTTGGCCTATACGTCGGTGGCGTCATGTAGTCTTTTCATATGAGTCAAGGTTCTGTGTGCGGTTCACCGACGAGTGTAACCGTGTATGGCTTTGGCGTAGGGAGAGATACAAATGCAACACTACCTTGGAGCATTGTTCTTTTGGTTTGTGTGTGTGGCGGGGACCCAACTTGTTCTTGTTCCTGGAAACCTGAATGGAAAGCGATATATCGATGGAATTTTGCGCCCCGTTGTTTAACCATTGGCATGTAGGATTTATTGAAGCGTTTTCTTCCAAGATGATAACGCACGACCTCATAGAGCTCGTGTTACGGTTGACGTAGTCAGGTAACAGGGCATCCTGACAATCCACGGGCCTGTGAAGTCACCAGACCCCTCTCTCATTGAGTTTATAGGCTATATGGGCAGGGGAGTCCGTTCACGTCGCCCAGCACCAGCCGACCAATCTTCAGGATTTGGGTGCAACACTCCATGAGGAATGGCAACAGGTTCCAAGAGCAGCAATACGCCATGACATCTTTAGGATAACCACCAAATGTCGTGCATGTGTTGCGGCACGTTGGGGTCCCACCCGATATTGATTTGGAAAATATTACAAAAACAAATATTACACTTTTCGGGCACCCAATCTCGAACATCTGTTAAATAAACCCTGGAACAGAGTTCGAACTTCCCCTTGGTCAATTCTCTTATAACAGGTCAAACTAAGTTATTTGCAACACGTTTTTTTCCCGAGTAAATCAGTTCCCGCTACGCTTCCACATTATCTGTTAGGAAAGAACGATAACTCTGCAAAGAAGGTTGGTATTATTCGTCTCTCAACAAACACAAACTCGTGTTTGATTTTGGAGAGGTCTCGTCGGATTGGAGGGAGTAACGTTAGAGCAGAGATTATAGTGGCCAGCTTTTCCCTTATGGACGGTCAATTGACAATCTGAACACATCGGGTTTATCCAATGAAACCACCTCTGAAATAATAGGGATGACGCCAAATTGTTTCCCGCGAAAATGGCGTCACTTTACTTTCGGTTTCAAAAATAGATCTTAAATTTGAAATCTAAAAAGTCGTTTAAATCGATTAAGAACATACCTTTATATCTCATAACTTATCATTTCGCCATTTCTTATGAGTTACCGATAAAACATGATTTAATAGGTTGTCCAAAGCGTCCATATACATTGAACTACTTAATGTGGACCCTGTGGTAATGTGTTTTATGCCTTGGCCGATTTACCCGAAAAATTGTAACCCTACACTTATGTCCGAGGTGTATTTCACAGCTCACGGAAATACCCGAGTAGTTCCGATTGGTCAATTGAGTGTTGCCAAAATCTCACAGTAACGCCGTTCACTTGATAGGCTGCATCGACCACATGATTCTCAAATAGATTTGGATGCAATTTAAATCCCTTTTATTCAAGTTTTTTTTACTGGATATATGATTTAGTAATAATGTCATCTTGTGTTCATTTCTGACAAGTGAACTAAAAACAAATGTTTCGTTTTCTTAACAGAAACAGCACAAATGGATGGTTAATTTGGTTGTCACTTCCATATGTCAACGCCATTTACGGTTCTAAGCAAACTGTCAGTCTCCTGTGATGTTTGTGGTTGCAGTGGTTAATGGGAAGGCACTGTGAGGAATTCTGAGTTTTATTTGATACACATACATCGCCCAGAATCTGCAACGATAGGCGTTCAGTAGTAAAGAAGGGAAAATACATTTTTCAGCGGATTCACTCTTTGATCCTGTAATGGTTCACTAAAATTTAAAGCGACGGTCTTCGTGGCTCAGTGGTTGAGATATCTGTCTGCGAGACGTGGAGTGTCCTTTGGTTTAAGGGATTAGGTCTAACATTGGTAATGCCTAGGATGTCGTAAAACAACTGAAAACTGTCAGTATTGGGGTGAAGCCAATTAAAAACGATATTTCAATGCTAATATTATTTTTCAAATTAAGACCACGAACTATTAAATGACAGAAGTGATAACCGCTACATTCCTGAGCGACGAAGATCTAGTTCACATCGTTTGCCTGGAGTAGATAACCAGGTTTTGAACCAGGATAACGTTTATTCCATTCCCCCATACAGGAATGTTTGATAAGACCAAATCTAAGGCAGCACAACTTGATAACAAACAACAAGAGTAAGACTTGTCCACTTTCTTCATGAATCGAATCGAAACCATTGTGACAGAAGGATTGCATTGGTCACTCGAGGCAATTTTACCATTTGACATGGTTGTTGCTTAGTGCATAGAACATGCACCAAAAAAGACATTTTAAGTAATGGCCTAGTTTATAAAGAATCTAATTTTTGGTTATCTTTGGTGATATATTATGATATCAAGGTCTATATATTTAAAATCTGCTACAAATTGGTTTATCGCACTGAAATTTTACGTATGGAGAATGAACCCAAGGACATTATTTTGAGATCTCCGTACATCTGCAAAGGACAACTGGAAGAGCATTGATGGATTTTATGAGAGGAAGTCAGTCACCAGACAAACTTACAGAATGTTGATGGGTCCACCCGGCATGACCATCCCTTATGGACAGTTAAGTCCAACGTCTTCCTCCATCATTATTAGTCGGATATTTCAACATAACTGAAATAATGTTGACGCAATGTTAGTCCCATGTATCATTAGAATAAATCTTAGAATGTTTTATACAAGCTCATTAAAACCTGAAATTGCTGTTAGGTACCAGATATTGGTATGGTGTCCAATCAAGACTTGAAAACCATATCATACCCTAAGAACGCCAGGTCTTCAATCATATTTTTTCAATATAGGCATTACTTCGTCAGACTAGTAATCGCCAAACATTTTTCAGACGCTTGTATCGATGTGGATTATCACGCAAAGAATGTGCAGGTTGATTGGTTAGGACAGTTTCTATGCAACAGTCAAAGGGGGTTAATGTTTTACAAAGGTCATTTAATCAAGATGTCCCAATCATCTGATCCAAAGAAACAATTTCTTTCAGGCATTGACATGTTTCACAATCCCCGACAGGCGGTGACCTTATCAACCACACTGGATTATGGTCAATATTAAAAGCAAACTATGACATTATATAATATATTCTCCTTATTCCATTGTGTAAAAAATCATTGTGACAACAAGATGAATTCCTCTAACAGAGCAATCTTTCTTTGTGTCAAAGTTTTTTTTAAAGTATTCTGCAGATGATGCGGTGAACTGACATATTGTTGTCTAAGAGATTATATAAGATGTAAAACCCTATTCACCTAGAAACTTTATTCATTGGTAATTGAAAAATAAATTACAAAACACCTGTCTTTTTATGACAAAGAAGTACACAATACATACAACAAACAACTTATGCAAATTTAGACATCAAAAGAAACAAGGACAAACTGTTCTATAAATTAGTGAAACAAGTTAAATCAACACGTATTTAATTGTTTTATTAGAAAAGTGGCTTAAACATACTGGTTAGTTGCCCTTCATAATCCATGTAATCATGTTTGCTAATAGTAACACATTACTTTTGAAAACATAGTGCAATCAATAAATGAAACCTTAGACTTATTTACCAATAAAGAAGTGAAAATGTGTTGTCATTGCCCATATGGCCTGTACTAACAACCATTAATTATTAATTACTTATTGATAACTAAATGATTACATTTAAATGTAGAAGTGAGAATGATCGATCCAACATATTGAAGCAACAGGTTATTCGTGGCACTAAAGACTCTATATTGTGTTTTAAGTAAATGACCACCGCTACCTGAATGTCGAAAAAATGTCCAAAGTACTTAACCGCTTCCAGGTCTGAATTCCTTTACTTTAAAGTTGAAAGACCCCTCGAAAAGGTTATTCATAAAGAGAGTTCGATATACATGTACAGTTGTGTGGATGTATATGCTATGCATATTGTTTGGTACGTAGATTAATGCGAACAGAATTAAAGGAATAATTGGTATTATAAAATTTCTCCACTTTTGAATACCACATACCTTACTGTGATGCGCCACTATTCAGTTTATTGAAGTTACCCGACGAAAGAATGAGTTTGAAAATGGCGGATTATTGGTATTTCAACCACCTACATCTAAATTCGTGGTGCTGTTATATTAAAACCTTGCATGAATATAGCCATCATTTCCTATACAGAATAAAATATATAGACGATTCGGTGTTATTGTTGACATCAACAATCTTCACAATTCACTTATGAAAAGTAGCCATTGTTAATCCTGTTACTTCCTCCTATGGGTTTGTTTGCGGTTTAACGTACTTTAACAAATTTCACAACTAAATCGCAGCATTCATATGACAATATCTATAATGGCACGTATGGCTCAATCTACCAATTTACATATAAGGGTTTTTCGACCATGGCCTTTCAAAATCGCGGCGATAACACATGGGTGAGCGTCGATCGTCGCTGTCCTCGTCGTCAAATAAACTCGTCTGTGAGTCATCCGAGGACCATAGTGAATTCACAGTGTTATCACTACTTCTCCTTTCTGACTTAAAGCTAATGTCTAATGGATAGTGAATTCACACTGTTATCACTACTTCTCCTTTCTGACTTAAAGCTAATGTCTAATGGATCGGTAATTATTTGACCCGTGCATTCTTGTCTTGTTTCCTTACTTGTACGGCTTATCCCGGTGGTCTCTAAATCCTGTTCAGCCTGTGCCAAACCCTTACTACTATTTCTGCGGACTAAATCTTCGTTGTTGTCGCTATAAGCCTTGAGTCGTCGGAAGAGGTTATTGACTTCGGACTGTTATCTCGACTTTTCTTTTCTGGCTGAACCGTTATGTCTGCTGGCTCTGTTACTAGTTGGCCCATACGCTCTTTTGTTGTATTTTCGGCAATAGTTGTACATTTATTATCTTTGTCCTGGTCAGCTACAGATAGACCTTTGTCGCTTTGACCGCAATTAGCACGCGACTTTCCATAGGCCTCCTGGTTTATTCCGTTAGGCCAGTATCTATCTTTCATGCTTGGAAACTGGCCTAGTGTGTTGACCTTTGTGAGTGATTGAAGTATTACATCATTTGGGCTAAATGTATACTCTTGGATTGTATTTTGATGAGAGAGTTCGGCTATTTTTCTTTCACATTCACCAATTTGGGCGTATGCCTTCTTTGACTGGATTACCAACTGACGACTTTGATTGTATTTCTTAAGACTTTCCACATATGAAGAAATATCGTGTATGTCGCTCAATATTGTTTCGCATTGTGCTGATACTGAATCTGCTAGTTGAATGTTACAGTCCGATAAGAGCTGAAATTCTTTCAAAGTGGCACTTTCAAGGAAATCAAGTGCAGCGTTCAACTCCACTCGAAATTTCTTCACTTCTAAAATCAGCTTTTCATGGTTGAGCTGTACATATTTCTTCTTCTTTGCAGCTTCTTTCTGTGTGTTTTCCAAGTATTTGGTTTGGTCTTTGAAGGCTTTGACTAGGGAGGAGTACTCTTCGCCAAGCTTGTAACCTTTCGCCATATCATCAATATAAGCAATGTCGCATTCTCTGTGTTCAGCAGTGGCACATAAGGTACAGCACCATTTGCTATGAGGTTTACAGTAATATTCTATTTGCTTACCGCTGTGAGTGGAACATGTGTTATCCTCTAGCGCCTTAAGTTTCTGATGAGGTATTTCATCTCCATCCAATAAAATATGATCCTTCAACACTTTAGCCTTTCTATGAGCCTTTGTGTCAGCCTCACAAAGGTATTCGTTACAGACGGTACAGAAGGACACGGCAGGCTCCTCTTCATTCTCTTCATTACATAGGTCACATAGAATACCTTTACGTTGGTCAGTACCGTCCCCTTGTCTGCGTCTTCCAGATACTTCCATGTTGAAAGGCTGGCACTGAAATATGAAGAAGAGAAACCGATTTTTGAGTAAACATGCTCGATACTTTAATTACCATGATTCTCAAGTTCCTTTTTTGTCTTGCTTTCAGTTTGTGATTAATTTTGTATGTTTCATTCTGGTCACTGTAATGAGTGATGAATCAATATTTAAACACAGAAAGTATGAATTTGAAAGAAATAGAAGTCTTTATTAGTTTTAGATAAAACGCAGCTATTTTTCCTAAGGAATGAACGTGATTGGAAGAGTGACAAAATGTTCATTTTTTTTGTTTTATGTTAACTAAATTAACTGGTTTAATGTACAGTGTGGAGAAGGATGACCATACTTTCACATACCTATAAACAGGGATAATAAAGAATTACCAACAAAATAATAAACGACTAGCAGATGCTAAATACACATAGCAATGGTTAAGTCTATCGTAGTGTTGTATGTAAAACCTAACAATATCATATTGCTACACAGGCGAATTAATTGCTTATTCGTTCCTGTCAAAACTGAGTATCGCTGGCTGACACCCAAAATTAACCAACACTTCATTTTGACTTAATAAACTGGGGTTTGCAGATTACGAAAAGAGATTATATGACGCATAGATAGGGACAATGATCGCATTAACAATTTTTTTTTCTTCAAAGAACTGTCAAACTACCGATAAAATATTATAGGAAAAAGTCAAGAATTACTCTCAAAGTTAAACATCCTGCCTCCCTTTAATCTTTTACAAAGGTTTCGACTGTCCCAAATTCAAAGAGTTTGCAGACAACATTTCAAAATGTGATGAAATTGAAAAACAATCTTCTGATAGGGTAGAAAACATTGTTGGAAAAGGAGAAAACAAAACAAACTGTCGGCAACAAACTACTCAAATGCCGTTATTGTTTGTTAATTGCTTAATTCATTAATGAAAATAAACAAACACAACGACCCACCTTTTGTCTCCGTGGATAATAATCACGGCCTTTGACAGACACAAGTGAATGAACTGAGGTTAATAATTAAACATCACTTTGACCAACAATTTTTACCACGTTCTAAAAAGAAATTTAACTCTCAATGCTCCTATAAATGTTAAAAGATCAGAAAGGACAATACACACTGAGAGGCTATTTCGTAAAGCGTTAGGTCCGTTATTAGTTGGATAAACAAGATAACAGGTCCCATCCTTTTACCTTATGGAGAATGTATTTAAAGATGCCTGTTCACAAATGAGAAAATTTAAAAGTCGCTACTGTAATAGTGCAGCTATTGAAAACATAATTAATTCAGGAAGCGTCAGAACATGTATATTTAGGTATGTACAATTTGGATGCGTTAGATCTAAAAACCGTTCCAACACTTTAATTTGGACTTAAGTCAATGTTAATTCACTGGAAGCTGGCTCTACAACTTTGAAACGAACTAGTTATTCTTCCATTGGCTATTATTCAGTGAGTATCACAAAACAGTTCAACTGTTGTATAGTTTTAAAGAAATTAAGTTTGAACTTAAATGTTTCCTAAAATCTCTGAATAAGCAGCTTTATAGATAGCAAATCTACTTAAGGACGTCCTATCAATTTTAATCAACTTATCTATTGCATACGCATCTCATTAAAATGAGAGGAACCCTTTTTCTAGATACTGTACATGTACATGTAGCACGCTTTGTTTGCACGTTTTAGATATTACTTAGAGTGTGGGGTACAATGAACTAACTAGTCTTTTGACTTAGCATAGCTATAAGAAATATTTCTAAAACAGTGATCACTCAAGCAAAAGGTCACACTTAAACAAAGTTGAATCTTACAACTTTCAGATCTAACATTGCAGAGAGTGCTTTAACCATCACCAATACGGACTCATATGTTGAATGATAACAGGTACTTTTCGTAACCTAGTATGGGTCTCATAAATGAAAAGTTTCTTAAGTAAACCAGGTTGACGTTATAAACACATAATGTCTGGCTGAGTACCCAACGGGATGGACTCAAACGTTCAGACCAAGTCCTATTTTCTAAAAAGAATTTAAAGTTTAACCCCGATTCACACAGCTATAACACTTGTGTCACTTATTTCACACAGAAGAGTTTTGAGAAAATTATAAGTGACTCAAGTTGTTCCGATCTCATCATTTGGGTTGACAAACCAGGCACAAATTCGTATTCTAGTTTCTAATTCGCCACATTTGTATTATAGTTTGCGACTTATTGATAATAAAGGAATAACCTCACCTTAAAAGCTGGCTTATTAATTATTTACAAACGAAGTGTCTCGCATCAAATCTTTATTTGTATAGGTTTTACGAAGGAATAATGTAATCCAAATTGAGGCGATTTAAACCGTTAAAGGGACTATCTCAAAGATTGTGCCATGTACGTAAAAAACGTTAAAAATGCAATTAATAGAACTGTAGTCACTAAGATATCACGTATGTTCAGTGCTTTGATGCAAAAACAAAATATCGTCTACGACTAGTAGTTGGATAAATCTCTGACAAATCTTTCTGGTGCCATTTGATAAAAAGATGTGTCCATATTTTGACGATTTCACTGGACGAAAATCAACTGATCGTTCTTTACAAACTAAATCGTTTAGACAGTTTACTATATCAGTAAGACAAAATTGCTTTATATGTACAAAACGGCTATGAACGGGATTGATAATGATATCATCGATCGTATTTCATGTAACATTGACTAAATGTTTTGTCCTTCTATCCGCATTTTGTTTGTATCTTAAAACGTACAACATCTGGAAATATAAGATAAAGTCCTTTTAAAACTTTGAACAAAACGCTGGTTTAAATGGGAATGATGGATTGGTGGTATACATTCCTCTCTGATTATTCGTCAATATCTATATGAGCCGTGTCATGTTATCATTAAACCTAACGTATCTGGGTAATGTATGATATAGAAGGTTCATCGCAATACTATGCTGAATGCTTCATGTTTGTGAAGGACTTACTAGAGTCTTGCGCTGAACCCTTGATATGTCATGTACGATCCCTGAAGTAAGCGTTTGTACTTCCGGACCGTGAAGAATATCGTAATGCTTTTAAAATTGGAATTGATTAACTTTTGCGTCCCATCTGTTCGTGTGTCGTATGCTTTCAAAATTGCTCTGGCTTCGTCAATGAAACGCCAATTCAATACAAGGTAATCCTTGTGCCGACTTTTGTCGGACCTTTTCTATAAGACCAATACAAGATGGACATGACCTTGTGAAAAATCCGATTCGCTATTGCGTATGAATACAAAAGCAACCGACTCTATATCACACTGGATATTTTACTACAGTGCGCTATGGGATTCGAAATATTTTTAATAACCACACCAATAAGTTTAAATATTTCATCCATAGGCATACAATAACAAGTACTAAACTAAACACTAGCATATATTATTAAAATATCTTAAAACGCAGCTCAAATTTTGGTATTTCCCGTCTAGAAGTTATCTTGCTTATTATCTTACAACTTCATATAGGATATTAATAGCGTTTAATTCAACCCAAAGAGGCGATACTTCGGAATGATACAAATTGTTTCCTGTTCCAAATTTTTCAGTTAATATCATTGACTTGTAATATTAATGTTAACACAGTTTCCCCTTGTATCCTCTACTTAAGGTACTTCTGAATAAAAAAAAAATCACGAATAAACATTATGAACATAAATGTAGAATAGCGAATATTGTATTTATCCATAGCCCATCACCATGTAAACATCACCATGTAAACAACTATAAAACATATAACATATCATGAACGCTATTTATCCGAACATAAAGGAATCCCAATTGAGCCATTTTCACAAATAAATTCCCCACTTACATGTAGAATGAAAAGGTATATATAATATTGTCAATTATCAAAAATGGACAAAGTTGATATTCCCGATAAGAACCTAAATCCCAGGACTTTGTAATTAGATCCTTCAACTTAAGCGTTAAGGCAGAACACACCATTTTGATCGAGACCTAGGATGTAAGATCTAGGCACAAATTGCTTCCTTCTAACTTCTGGCACAAAATGGTGCCAATGGGTTTCCGTAGTGAACCATTACCGAAAAGGTCATATCGGCTAACATGAATTCGACACAGGCAAGTGTACCCTAAACGTTAATCAAGCAATGCATGTTCTGTGACATTACCAGCTCCCGTGCTATTGTTCCAATAAATTGCCGGCTAGAAAAAGCATATGATTTCTACATGAAAGAGACTATCTTTCAGGAAGTGCTGTGTTAGTAGCATATTTTACAGAAGATGTTTCGATCTATCCAATTTCTAAATATATGGCCATATCCCATATCATCATCTTAAAAGCCTGTTTTTTGTCAAAGACCTGTGAAACGAGTATAAGGGTCTTCACTGCTTTGAATGAAACAATTAGTTTAGAAATAGTACTGGGTTGCTCTTGGCTGCACATTTAGGTAAGAGTGATAAGTATGTCAATCCATTTCGTAATCTGGTTCCAAGACACTTTTACATTTCAATCATTTCGAAGGACAGAAAGAAATGAACAATGTCTGACAAATTAAATTAATTCAAACTGTTTATGAAAAATGCAATATGGATGTCCTATATCTCCACGACACGGTGGACGAGAAATGTATCGATAATCTAGTTTTCACTTTTCTGCCTTGATTGGCCTTTTCCCCTCCTAAACTGTCTTGAAACACTTTTTTGATATTACAAATGGCCATATATAGTCTCTGTAAACAGCTTTTTTATCAAACCATCTATTTTCGTTTGAAAGTGCATCACATATCAATCACCATCCTGCATAAAAAGCGCATGTCGTCACTATGTGAGGATAATAAGCTTTGAAACGTGTAAATGAAGAATAACGTAACACATACGAAAACAAATATAAGGATCATTTATCCAACCTCACAATCTGATAGCGAGTTAATGGAGACATCTCGTACGTTACGGTATGATAAAATGTACAGGACCGTTCTGCCATTCATTAAGTTGTGTAAAATTTGCTTCCTGCTCGCTTTTTGACAGACCATTTTTTACGAATGTACACATGAAATGAGTGACAAGCATGTTCGTCTTATGATTTCAGGACATTTTGGCTCGTTTGTAACTCACCGGATTGAGATGGTACAATCCACCATGACCACCTTGTGGTGATTTCTTGCATTATTGCTTACAGTTTACAGCTTTTCAATATGCTTTTAAATAGTAGTTGTGCCTTTTATGTACATATATTAAATGAACAAAGCACAACTTACATGAATAAGTTCAAACATCTACTCAATGTACATTGTCCTGGTCAGGACGTTAAAGCGCATGGGAAATTCAACAGCCATAACATAAAATTAAGATTATTTTTGACGACTGTAAAATATTCTGTCTGGTGTTTGAGAATGTAAATTCAACCTGTTTTCCTATGCACGATCAATGGAGTGTTATCAAAATTTTCACAATCATTTCCCTTGATAAGCTGCATCGATCAATGCCACCACATGATATTCATATAGATTTGGATGAAATTGAAATAATTTATATTTAAGTTCTTTAATGGATATATGATATAGTAACATTATTCTCTTGTTTTAATTTCTGACCAGTTAAATTGAAACATTAAGTTCATTTTCTTTACAAATATAGCACGTATGGATAACTTTTGGGTGTCACCGTCATATTTTAGAGTCATTTACGTTTCTTAGCATATGTCAGTCCGCACGATATTTGCGGTTGCAGTGATTATTTCCTTGAAGGGGGATCACTGTGAGGAATGTTGTTTGATACACATATATCACACATACATCGCCCATGTTCTGCAAAGCTTGGAGTTCACAAGTAAAGAAGCGAGAAGACTTAGAAGAAACATTTTCTGCTTGCTTGACAATACTTTTAGAGGACTAATTCTTTGACCCTATAACGGTTCACTAGAACTAAAGGAGAAGATGTACGTGGACCAGTAGTTGAGATGTGACCTTGAGATCAATCTCTATCTGCGAGACTTGGAGTGTCCTTTGGGTTAAGTCTACCATTCATAACGTCTATGAAGCTGGACAACGTCTGAAAGATGACAGAAAGGTATTACAGTCTTAAGAGGTGAAATGCTATCTCAAGTCATATGCCTTGAGAAGATAACCACGTTTTGGACCAGTGTTTGCATATAACCCATTCCACCATAGAGAAATAATAGATTAGATCAAACCTAAGGCAGCACAACTTGATAACAAAAAACAACACTCGTTCACTTTCTTCATGAACTCGATCAAAACCATTGTAACAAATGGATTGTATTTGCCACTAGAAGCAATTATACCATTTGACATATTTGTTTCTTGATGCATAGAAGATACGCCGAAGTAAGACATCTAAAGTAAGGGCCTGGTTTACAAACGATATAACTTTGTGTATCATTGGTGATATAGCATAATATCAAGGTCGGACGTGTATATGCATATATTTACAAGCCCATACATATCCATTTATCGCACTGAAATTCTACGTATAGAGAATGAACCTATGGACATTATTTTGAGCTCTCCTTACATCTGCAAAGGACAACTGGCAGATTATTAATGGTGTTCATGAGAGAAAGTCTAACATTGGTAATGCCTAGGAAGTCGAAAAACAACTGAAATATGTCAGTATTGGGGTAAAGCCAATTAAAAACAACAGTTCAAGCCTGAGACTAATTTTCAAATTAAAACCACGAACAATTAAATGACAGAAGTGATAACCGCTACATTCCTGAGCGATGAAAATCTAGCTCACCTCATTGCCTGGAGTAGATAACCAGGTTTTGAACCAGGATTACGTTTATTCCATTCCTTCATAAAGAAATGTTTGATAAGACCAAATCTAAGGCAACACAAATTGATAACAAATAACAAAAGCAAGACTCGACACTTTCTTCATGAATCGAATCGAAACCATTGTGACAGAAGGATTGCATTGGTCACCCTTTCAGCAATATTACCATTTGACATAGATGTTGCTTAGTGCATAGAACATGCGCCAAAAAGACGTTTTAAATAATGGTCTAGTTTATAAAGAATCTAATTTTGGGTTATCTTTGATTGATAGTTTATAATATCAAGGTCTATATATTTACAAGCTGCTACAAATTGGTTTATCGCACTGAAATCTTACGTATAGAGAATGAACCCAAGGACATTATTTTGAGCTCTCCGTACATCTGCAAAGGACAACTGGCAGAGCATTAATGGTGTTTATGAGAGGTAGTCAGTCACCAGACAGACTTACAGAATGTTAATTGGTCCACTCGGCATGACCAGCCCTTATGGACAGTTAAGTCCAATGTCTTCCTCCATCATTATAAGACGGATATTTCAACATAACTGAAATAATGTTGACGCAATGTTCATCCTATGTATCATTAGAAAAAATCGTTCAATGTTTTATACAAGCTCATTAAAACCTGAAATTGCTGTTAGGTACCAGATATTGGTATGGTGTCCTATCAAGACTGGAAAACCATATCATACCCTAAGAAGGTCAGATCTTAAATCAGATTTTTTCAATATAAGAATTACTTCGTCAGACTAGTAATCATCAAACATTTGTCAGACGCTTGTATCGCTGTGGATTATCACGCAAAGAATGTGCAAGTTGATTGGTTAGGACAGTTTCTATGCAACAGTCAAACGGGGTTAAGGTTTTACAAAGGTCATTAAATCAAGATGTCCCAATCATCTGATCCAAAGAAACAAGTTCTTTCAGTCATTGACATAATTAGAAATCCCCGACTGGCGGTGACCTTATCAACCACACTGGGATATGTGACTAGTCAATATTAAAAGCAAACTATGACATTACACAATACATTCTCCTTATTCCATTGCGTGAAAAAAACATTGTGACAACAAGATGAATTCCTCTAACAGAGCAAGTTTTCTTTGTGTCAAAGTTTTTTTTTAAAGTATTCTTCAGCTAATGCGATGGACTGAGGAATTGTTGTCTAAGAGATTATATAAAATGTAGATCCGTATTCACATAGAAACTTTATTCATTGATAATTGAGAAATAAATTACAACACACCTGCCTTTTTATGACATAGAAGTACATACTACATACAACAAACAACTTATTCAAATTTAGACATCAAAAGAAACAGGGACAAACTATTCTATAAATTAGTGGAACCAGTTAAATCAACACGTATTTAATTGTTTTATTAGAATAGTGGCTCAAACATACTGGTTAATCGCCCTACATAATCCATATAATCATGTTTGCTAATAGTAACAAATTACACTTGAAAACATAGTGCAATCAATAAATGAAACCTTAGACTTATTTACCAATAAAGAAGTGAAAAGGTGTTGTTATTGCACATATGGCCTGTACTAACAACCAATGATTATTAATTACTTATTGATAACTAAATGATAACATGTAAATGTAGAAGTGAGAATGATCGATCCAATATATTGAAGCAACCGGTTATTCGTGTCACTAAAGACTCAATATTGTGTTTTGAATAAATGACCACCGCTACCTGAGTGTCGAAAAATGTCCAAAGTACTTGACCGCTTCCAGGTCTTTATTCCTTAACTTTAAAGTTGAAGACCTCCCGAATAAGTCATTCATAAAGAGAGCTCGATATACATGTACAGTTGGGTGGACGTATATGCTATGTATATTGTTTGGTACGTAGATTAATGCGAACAGAATTGATGCGAACAGAAATGAAGAAATAATTGGTGTTATAAATTTCTCCACTTTTGAATACCACATATCTTACTGTGATGCGCCACTATTCAGTTTATTGAAGTTACCCGACGAAAGAATGAAATTGAAAATGGCGGATTATTGGTATTTTAACCACCTACATCTAAATTCGTGGTGCTGTTATATTAAAGCCTTACATGAATATAGCCATCAATTCCTATACAGAATAAAATATATAGACGATTCGGTGTTTTTGTTGACATCAACAATCTTCACAATTCACTGATGAAAAGCAGCCATTGGTAATCCTGTTAATTCCTCCTATGGGTTTGTTTGCGGTATAACGTACTTTAACAAATTTCACAACTAAATCGCAGCATTCATTTGACAATATCTATAATGGCACGTATGGCTCAATCTTTACCTAAAAGTTTATTCCACCACCTTCTGGTTAACCTCTTCTTAGAGTGATGTTCTTTAAAAAAGTCGTTATCGCTGTGATGACGCGTGGGTGAGCTCGGTCGTTGTCTGCTCCATAGATAGTCGAAGTCCGAAATGCTGCCCTTATCGCCAAATAAACTCGTCTGTGAGTCATCCGAAGAGGATATTGAATTCACACTGTTATCACGACTTCTCCTTTCTGGCTTAACGCTAATGTCTAAAGGCTCAGTAAATACTTTACCCGTGCGTTCTTCTATTTTCTCTTGAATTGCACGTGTTTTCACTAATAATTTATCGATGTCTGATAGTGACCAATCCCTACTTGTACGGCTTATCCCGTTGGTCTCTAAAGCCTGTTCAGCCTGTGACAAACCCTTACGACTATTTCTGCAGACTAAATCTTCGTTATTGTCGCTATAAGCCTTGAGTGAGTCGTCGGAAGAGGTTATTGACTTCGGACTGTTATCTCGACTTTTCCTTTCTGGCTGAACCGTTATGTCTGCTGACTCTGTTACTAATTGGCCCATACGCTCTTTTGTTGTTTTTTTATTTGTACGTTTTATCTCGGACGCCGGATCATCTGAAAACCCCTGAATGGCCATAGGAACTCTGCGTCTTCTAACCGTTTGTTTGGCTGCTCTCCTTATTGATGGTAACGGCTCGAATCTATCTGATATAATTATTCTTCTAGAGCTGGCAAAAGCACTATTAACATTTGTCGCCATTGGACATTTCTCAGCATCTTTTGCCTCCAGAACATTGTCGGTACTTTTTTGCTCTTTGACCTCTAGATCTCTGAGAAGGTCCGCAGGACCTCCTGTCTCTACATTTCTGCCAACGTCCTTTGTTGCTTTTGTCCCTATACAAAAGTCAGCCATAATTGATTTGTTGATCTCAAAATCTCTTTCGGCATTCGTTGTACATTTATTCTCTTTGTCCTGGTCAGCTGCAGATAGACCTTTGTCGCTTTGACCGCAATTAGAACGCAACTTTCCATAGGCCTCTTGATTTATTCCGTTAGGCCAGTATCTATCTTTCATGCTTGGAAACTGGCCTAGTGTGTTGAGCTTTTTGAGTGACTGAAGTATTACATCATTTGGGCTAAATGTATACTCTTGGATTGTATTTTGATGTGAGAGTTCGGCTATTTTTCTTTCACATTCACCAATTTGGGCTAATGCCTTCTTTGACTGGATTACCAACTGACGACTTTGATTGTGTTTCTTAAGACTTTCCACGTAAGAAGAAATATCTCGTATGTCGCTCAATATTGTTTCGCATTGTGCTAATACTGAATCTGCAAGTTGAATGTTACAGTCCGATAAGAGCTGGAATTCTTTCAAAGTGGCACTTTCAAGGAAATCAAGTGCAGCGTTCAACTCCACTCGAAAGTCCTTCACTTTTAAAACCAGCTTTTCAAGGTTGAGCTGTACATATTTCTTCTTCTTTGCAGCATCTTTCTGTGTGTTTTCCAAGCATTTGGTTTGGTCGTTGAAGGCTTTGACTAGAGAGGAGTACTCTTCGCCAAGCTCGTAACCTTTCGCCATATCATCAATATAAGCAATGTCGCATTTTTTGTGTTCAACAGTGGCACATAAGGTACAGCACCATTTGCTATGAGGTTTACAGTAATATTCTATTTGCTTACCGCTGTGAGTGGAACATGTGTTATCCTCTAGCGCCTTAAGTTTCTGATGAGGCATTTCATCTCCATCCAATAAAATATGATCCTTCAACACTTTAGCCTTTCTATGAGCCTTTGTGTCAGCCTCACAAAGGTATTCGTTACAGACGGTACAGAAGGACACGGCAGGCTCCTCTTCATTCTCTTCATTACATAGGTCACATAGAATACCTTTACTTTGGTCAGTACCGTCCCCTTGTCTGCGTCTTCCAGGTTCTTCCATATTGAAAGGCTTGCACTGAAATATGAAGTGGGGTAGGTGATTTTCAAGTAAACATGCTCTTTACTTTAATTGCCATAATCACAAAGTTACCTTTTATCTGACCTCTATAATGATTTATAAATCGTAGTGACCGAAATGAATATCTTTTGAAAGCGGTTAAAATACCTTTAAAATATTTAAGCAAACAGTCAATAATTCCTTTCGAAGATCACCGTCCAGCCTCCCTTTTAAGGTTCGGAAAATGGAAAATGACTAAAAACAAATTTAACAAAATGAGCACACTTATATGGATTTATTTGATTTTGTAGTAAATGTCATTATTGATAACCTATAAATATTGTTAGACCATATTTGATAAACTCGTATAACGTAAGTTATTTCGTGCTTCATATATAGTTGTCTCCAATTCAATCGTGTTTATCAACTTGGTTTGTTTACAATCATTTTCAGGCAAAGTCTGATTTTCTATAACGAATTCTAGTTGGTCTTTTGAAATATTTACGTTTCACGTGACCGGGTGAAAAGTGAAGAAACGGGAAAAAAGTAGAAGCTCTACGAGACAGAATTCATATCGTTTCCTTTGTGTACACACTTGTTGTGAGCAATTATTTCGAAAGTAGCCGAGGAAAGTCGGAGATGACAAAAAGTTGCAGAAATCCATACACGTAATCATGTATGCGAATTGTTGAATGGGCTGATCAGGGTTATTTCTCGACAACTTTTATAATCTGACCAAAGGTTTACCAAATGACATAGTTTGGTATAGAATTCTTCTCCCTTTATGGGCCCCCTTAATACTTTATTGAAAATAGACAAGTACAAAGGCCTACCTTTGTATCCGTGGACAATGTAGAGGGTCTGCGAGAACACCGGTCTCATGCAAAAGGAAATATGTCCTACTCCACTATTCTTTCGAAATTTCGAAAGTGACTTACATACATAAGGACGACACACCGAGAGGCTGTTTGATAAAGTAATGATCTATTAATTTAATAATAAAGATAACAAGTCCCGCCCCTTATCTATGAAGAATGTATTTAAAGGTGCTTATTCAAATATGAAAGGATTTGAAAGTCAGAATAAAAACATCGTTGAAATATAAAATTTTAATAGTTTTGTAAGAAAAAAATATTAATTTAAAAGAAGCCTTTAAAAACATAATTAATTCAGGAAGCGTGAGTATATTTAGGTATTTACAGATTGGGTGCGGTAGATCTCAAAACCATTCCAACGATTTTGGAATTTAACCGTGGTACAGTTTTAAAGAAAAGAAGCATTAACTTAAAAGTTTCCTAACATTTCTAAACAAGCAGCTTTAAAGATAGTCAATCTACTTATGGACTTTCTATCAATTTTAATCAACGGATCTTTTGCATACGCGACTCATTCAAATAAGAGGAACACATGTTCTAAATACTATACATGTACATGAACACGTTTCTCGTTTATTTGCGCGTTTTAGATATTACTTTAAATTTGAAATCGTATTACAAAACTAGTCCTTTGTCCAAGCATAATCAATAGTAATATTTTCAAAACAAAGATCACCAAATGAAAAAGTCACATTGAAATAACTTTGGCAATTCTTTCTATTAGATCTTACATAGTGGAGAATGCTTTTAATGATCACCAATGCAGAATTATATGTTGACTTTTAACTGTTTTCTTTTTCGTTACATATGTGAACCAAAAGAAACGTGCAAGGTTCACATCCTCGTTTACTTACAAGGTTTAGGTAGCCGCCTCAAACCAGTTTTACCGTGTTACTACATGCTTTCTAGCTGAGTACTAAACATGATGCACTTAAACGTTGAGAACAGGCCCTAGTTTCTAAAAGAAAAACTTAACTGAGATTTATACAGCTATAAAACTTATGTCACTTATTTCACATTGGAAACTTTTGAGAAAAATATAAGTGACCCAAGTTGTTCCGATCTCAATATATGCCTTTGTCCTACCAGGCGAAGGGACACATTCGTATTCTCGTGTCTAATATGCCACTTTTGTATTAAGGTTTGCGACCTATTGATAATGAACCAATAGACTCACTTAAAAAGCTTGCTTATTAACAATTTACAAACCGGTTACATGGAATGTCTCGCCCCAAATCTGTATTTGGAGTGGTTAGGCGATGTTAACCGTTAAAGGCACTAACATATCACTTCTTTTCATATTTGCGCTTTTCAGTGCTTTGAAGAAACAAAATCTAGTATAAAACAGTCGTTGATTAAATCTCTGATGAACCTTTCTGATGCCAGTTAAATTAAAAGATGCTTTCATATGTTGACGATTTCACGGGACGAAATCAACAGATCGTTCTTTACAAAACCGTTTAAACAGTTTACTATATCTGTTAGACAAACGTGTTTTATATACAAACCATCTTTGAATTGGATTGATAATGATAATATAAATCTAGTTACACGTAACAGTGAATATATGTCTCGTCCTTCTATCCATGTCTTTTTAAACGGTAAAATCTCGAAATATAAGATAGTCACTTTAAAACTTTGAACAAACCATGGGCTAAATGATTATGATGGCTTGGCGGTAACCCTTCTTCTCTGGTGATAACCTGATTCGTCAATATCTTTATGAGCCGTGTCATATTATAATTAACCCTAGCGTATCTGGGGGATATGTGATATCGCGATATAATAGTAAGTGCTTCCCGTTGGTGAAGGACTTACTATAGTCTTGCGTTGAACCTTTCATATGTTATGTTTGATCCATAGCCTAGGTATTTGTACGCGGACTGCACTGATAAAGAAGTACTGGAACATAAGGAATATCGTAACGCTTTTAAACTTGGTGTTGATCAACTTTGGCGCCAAATCTGTTCATGGTTTGTATCTTTTTAAGATTGCACTTGTTTCGTCAATGAACCGCCATTTCAATAAAAGGTATATGTACCGATTATCATTATGGTATCAATATAAGATAATATGAAAATAGGCAAAGCCTAAACCGGGCGAAAGAGATTTTTTCCTTCAATTAATGAACAGTGCTAATTCTGGATTTGTATAACATAATGTTCCCTTTGTATTGTATCAGTAGTACTAGGCCAGGAAGCAGTGTCCTGTCTGAAGGCACTTCAATTTGAAAGAAATAGCCATTGTCAAGATACAAATCAGATGTGTTTAATATATAACCTACGACACCAACTACTTTATTCTACCACTGTGGATATATATGAGTTGCTAACCATTACGAATAGTACACATTGTCATTAGACAGAAGTATAGTTGGTATTGAGCTTGAATAATTATGCGTTTGATACTTCGGCTTGTATGATATTCTTTCGAAAGTCATTGCACCACGACTTTTTAAATGTCTAACCAAAGCGCAATGATATTCGTATGGGTTAATTGGTCAGTGTCTAGGGTAACTCAGATGATCCAAGCTTTAACTGTGGCGAAAAATGAAATATCTACGTCTGGATCATTCGGACTATGTCTAGGGAGGAATATTGGAAGGTTCTGGTGGGGAAATAACAGGAGCAGAGATTAATGTCCATTGATACAACTGAATCACTCTGTCGAAAATGGTGTTAAACCATAATCCAACAATAGCATCTAAGACTTAAACATTTATGTATGGTTGGATGCTATCAATGGATACTCCATAACCACATTTTAACTGTGATCCAGGTCCTACCCAAAACTAACTTCGAGGGGGGGGGTGGTGGAACGCTTCTTCATGTTGAATTATTTTGACTAAACCACAGAGCAACGATGTTTGTATGGGGTAAGTGATCGGTGGCTTAGAAGGTTTATTCGCAGGAACTGACGAGGAAATAATTGGAACAAACAGGGATATGTCTACTGATACAACTGAAACATTCTGTTGAAAATGTTGTTAAACAGTAATCAAACATAGCATCTAAGACTCATGTATGTGTGGTTGGTGGTTCTCTCTAGATACTCTCATGTTTTAGCTATCCTACCAATATCAGTAATGCAATAAGAAACAGAAGACACTGTTAGTGCATTATCAAAACCACCAAACTAAATAATTTGAATTCCAAAATCTCTCCATGCAAAATGAGGATTCAATGCAAGACTTCAGTTAGTACTTCCAATATGTGAAGCACTTACAGTTTTGTATTGCACTGAAACCTTGATATGTAGAATTTACTCTTCACCAAATTGTATGTTGTAAGTATATGCTTTCTCTGAATCATTCTTAAAAACCTTTCACAGCATATGATTTAATGATGAAATAGAGGGGAAAATTTGTGTTAGGAAGGAAATCCATCATTGTCAAAAGACTTTGAAATTATCTAAAGCACCTAAAGTCTTTCTATAATTAGTTGAAACAAACAAAAGATAATTCTATTGTTAAACAATTGACAAAATTTATTCAGGTTAATTAGTAGTAATAACAAACACTTTTCTCAATAGAATATGTACAGATCTATACAAAAACTTGTTCAAATGATCAGCCATAGTGTTAGCCTTCTCCAAAATGCAATGCATGATTTACATTATGTTGTTTGAATAAGGAAAGTTATATAAGTTTGCATATTTTCCACATTTAAACATAACCTTAAATGCTGCAATGTTGAGTCAATAACCTGTTACTCCTTTTAACAAACTATTGATTAAAGTATTCTTTCCAAATGTTTTGTTTCATCATCTTCAGGGTGTAATATCCATACTTGTGGAATATTTCACAATTTACAAAAAGGAGTCCAAATTGAGAACAAAGCACAGAATTTTTGTAAATTACTATAACTATTACATCTTCTATTGAAAGTAAACAGGCAAAATTTCATCATTTATCCGTAAAGCTTCATTTAAGCTTTATTTGTGACTGTTATCAATGAAAGTAATAGCAGATTACAAGAAAATTGAATAATTTAACTATGACATTTGATTTAAACTATGATGAGAAAAAGGATAACTGCTCATTTAGTCATTTGACTCATTTCATGATTTTTTCAGTGTTTTCTAAAAGACTCCTGCAACATGCAAAGCGTTTCATAAGGTAGAAATAATTTAACATATCTTTAACATAGAATAAGAAGCTAATGTGATGCAAGGAAATCTTTCAAAACAATGAATCTGCTAATAACAATATATTTTACCCAATAGTATTCAGACATTATTATTGTTTATGCTTTATTTCTAGAAATGTCCAAATAATTTCAAAATGTAGAGCCATCATTATTTGAAATAGAAATTATTTGCAACCAAAAGTGTTTGTAATTAGGAAAAAGAGAGCATTTTTGCAGAGAATGAAATCATTGTGACAAAAGGGAGTACTTGCTGTAGAAATAATGTTATAATGGTTAAAATGGTGACTTTACTCAAATTTGTTATGCCCCACTTGCATACAAATGTGTTTACATGAGTTAACAATTAACCAAACACCAAATTTTTTACTGTCCCAAGTTGAAAGCGTTTGCAGACAACATTTCAAAATGTGATGAAATTAAAAAATAATCTTTTGATAGGGCAGAAAACATTGTGGGAAAAGGAAAAAATCCCAAAATGTTTTCCTGAGTCGTCTTCAACAAAGTTGTTAAATTTCAGTTTTGTTTGGCAATGGGTTAACTGGTCGACTATTGAAACTAAGCAGATATTATTGTATTTCATTAAACAATAATTCACCCTATTGCACCTTTTGCAGTAAAAAGGTCCCTCAAATCAGTGGTAGAATATGTAATAAATTGAACCAGCAATATGTATCTCAGTTTTAAATGCTATCTGCTGCCTTATATTGTACAAAATAATGAATGAAAACTCTTACTGTCCAATGATTTGACTTTTAACAGTAGTTTCTTAAACATTATGGGAAAAGTTTCTTTCATCTCACAAACTGAGACAGTTTTGCTACAACTATCTATCAGTATTGGAAATACATGTGCATTTATGTCAGTCTTGTTTGTGTTGTGCTACAAAATATAGATTCCACACATGTTTTAGATTTAAACGTTTACAGAAAAAATGCAGAGACAGTTTTCATACAGATCTTCATCTGTTCTCTTTTTGTCAAGGTAATCTTTCATGTCAGCACTTTCATGTACAGTTCCTCCTCTGTCAGGCACAGATATTTCTGTTTAAAAGAGATAATGGAAGAAACATAAGTTTAAAACAAAATCCATGTTAAAATGGTTCTTTCTTTGTCACTGTACCTTGTACATAACAGAAGTGTTATGATGTTTATATGTACATAAAACATGAATGTTGAAAAGATATCATTTCAAAAGTACTGTAGAGTCTTTTTTGTATTACCAAACTTTGTTTTGAATCTTTTAATTGGCAACACATTTGCCAAAATCTTGTTATAGAATTACTTATGATGTCTTTGTTCATTTAGTTGTAATCATTATATGAATCTCACTTGAAAAGGTAAGTAGATTTGGTTCATGTCATAGCAAGGTCTAAATATACATGGTTTGGCCACACAGTGGCATAATGGTTAGCGGCGTGGACCTGGGTTTGATCCTCAATGGCATTCACGTAAATTGCTGTGTAGTGTTTCTTGGCAAGAAACATTTCCTAGCCTTATACTGGTAGGTTATACAGACATGTACCATTAAGCTCAAGACTGAGCCATATGCATTAATGGAAAAAACAAATATATTCCAGCCACTTGTTTGAAATTCAATAGTCATTATGCATCCTTTTACATCATTGTTTATTAAGTTTCCTCATCAAATTATGAATGGAAGGAAGATAAAGTAATCTAATTGGAAAATATGGCAGTGTAGTTTTTCTCTAGAAAAACCATGCTAAGAGGATGTATTGATATGTACACAAACTAAAAGTAATAAAATTCATGTTTGACATAGTGTTGAAAACAGTATAAAACACCTGTAGTTCAGGTAAAACCATCTTTCTAAAGTAAAAAGCTCTTCAAACCAAAATTTCCTTGTTTGTCTTATCTGTATTTGCAAGGTATTATTCATATCATAATTGCTTATGAAAAAGATAAGTTGTACTTACATGTGCTTATAAAACAAAGAATCTTTCTTTATGCAGTACCACAACATTCATTTCTTTGGTTGCCGGTTCACATTTGACCTTCACACAGTCTGAACTATGGCTGATTCTGGAAAGCAGACAAATGAAATTAACTTAAAGGTTATGACTATGTTCCCCGACTATGTCTCCATTAATAATCGGTGAAAAGACATACGTTTTGGAAGTCATCAGGATAGGTAGATTCAAGCATCAAAGAGCAAAGAACGTGTGAATAAAAAAAAACCAGGCACATCGTCAATCCAAAAAGAAGAATCCAATACGGATCAAGATTACTCAGCCTTGAAATGATCTCAATGTAAACAAACCTTTTTTCGTCTCTAAAATGTATGTCCATATTGCCCGTAGCTTTTAACACTGGAAAGTGTACTAAATACTACCTCGACACATAGATAGATGCGGTGACATAAAATCAATATTCGGAGTAAGATAGTGCTCGTAGTGTCCATCTTGTTTGTAAACATAGAATGACGGTCCAGACTCTCTTCGATTTATATATCTCGCTTTAAACAAAATATACTGTTAAAATATGCGTTCTTTATACGAAAATGAAAGTGTACAAAAAGTTATCTTACCTGACATCATCGTTTTCGATGTTCGTTCAACAAGGCGATTATTTCATTCGATTTAAGATTTGAAGCGGTGATCGGAACGATGATTTGTAAAGAAAATGTCTTGTCACGTGATACACCAAAATGGAAAGTGCACGTTACAGTTCTTGGTGTAATCACCATGTCAACATATGAAGAATTGACGGGTTTTAGGATGAGAGACGCCACCTTCACCAAATAAACAGAAAATGTTGAAATGCGGTCTAAATTTTACAAAACTGTTTATTGTTTTAGATGTTGTAAAAAATATTCGGAGGAAAATCCTTCTATTTTTTGCTTGTTAACTTTGATTTTTCCACATCATTGCTAGTAAAAGAGCTGAATAAAAATAAATTTTCGGACAAGATGGCGCCATATGGGGCCAAAAAAACCGGTTGCAACCAAAATGGCCGAAAAAAGTCCTATAGGGTTCTGAGTAATTCGGAAATCCTTAGTTTTGTAGGTACCTTCTTTCGTTTCGTACGTACGTGTAACATATAGGCGGTCTTCAGACCGTGCCTTCGGCACGGTCTTTCGCCCGTATAACTTGTGCATATTACTATTGAGTCAGTCTTACAATAGGTAACTTTATTAAAGAGGTCCGGAGTTCGGGACCTGGGGTGATATTTGCTCTTTTCTAAGTTTAATTTTTCATCGCTGAACGAATTTATTGATGTTGAAAAGCCATTTGTAGATTGGAGAACAATTGCGCTGTATTCGTGAATACGTTCTGTGAATATGGAAAGTTCCACTGGCTACTGTAACATGCCTGAATTATTATTAAAAACGCCGTATAACTATAACTTAGTAAACTTCTTTCGCATCCACGCAATAGTTGTACAGGAAACTTGATCAAACACGGGTAAACCAAATGAATATGATACATTCAGTAGTCCAAATAATAATTGTGGTAATCATGGATAACTTAAACACAATAATTTTGTTATTCACAGATAACTTGACTTCAATAAAGTTGCATGAGATGATAACGATTCCCAAGAGGAATTTCTCTATCATCTGAATTAGTCTATTTTTTTCAGGAAACATTTCTGTAAATGATTCACTTTTATGCCGGATTTAATATCCTCCACTTTTGATACACGTGTCCAACCTTCTACAAAGCAAAACAATGTTAAATAGGACAACAATTAAGCCACATAACATGACAATCATTTAGGACTGATTGGATAAACAATTTTCACTGGAGATAATGTTCAGCACAAGTGATATGTGTGGTTTTGATTCCATTTTGACAGACATTTACTGGTCAAAGACAATTTATGAAGTTTGTTTGAAATAAGAGAAATTCCTTTCCGCAGGATGGTCATGTTCTACCTCTTTTTTTACAATGGTTTCATCTTAGATATCTTAATGTACTTCTTTCCATTTTCAAACCTGATACTGTTTAAACTGCTAAAAGGGTTATCTGCAGAATTCTTGTGACACTTAGTGATATTATATTTTCAAACAGATATGTTATACATGCTTTGTATGGATAAAAACAGTTTGCCCCCTTCAACAAAAAGGGAAATATATGAGCATTTATGGTATGTGTATCTTAAACTGAACAAAAACATGAATTAATAACTAAAAGAACTACCTTTCTAAAAGAATAACATCATGTGTCAAATTGCAAACAATGAGTTAGGCTCTGGTTATTTTGAAATACCTTAAACTCTTCCCAAATATAGTAATTTATGACTAGTTCAAATTGAAAGCAAAGTTAGACGATATACAATAGCAGGGCAAATATACACATTCTATCAGCTATATGATAGACAAAATAGTTTAACCAAAAAATTGAATTAATTTGGTATAATTTATCCTTTTGAAACAGTGCTCTTTAACATTTTCTGTAGCAGATGTAGTAAAAGGCCATATGATTGAGTGAAAGGTTAAACATGCTAATTCAATACCCATTACCTAATATCTACCCCTTGTTTAAATGCAGCATACTTTTCCCTTTCTCATGGGTCTTCTTATACAAATAACTAGAATACTATAGTTTCAATATGGGCTTTTATAGTAATTGGTTAAATGTAGTTCACTTTACTGATATGCTCCCCTCTTAAGTACTTTATTGAATTTGAGCCAAATTATATATTGAGGGTACCCGATAGAATTGTTGCTAGAGAAATTTCAAATGAAAAACCACGATATAGGGTTTAGGGACAAATTGATCAAAGTTAGATAGAGAATATGACTCATATACAGACATCATGATCTGTAGATTCATCCTTTCCCTCTTTTTAATGGGGTCACATTGAAAGAATAACAAGATGATGAATCTAATTGATCTAGGATAGAAATCAAATTGTGTCTCGGTGAATTCTTAGAATTTCTGTCAGCCTAGAGGTGCATCATTATGAGAGAGTCTAAGTAAGTAAAGGTTCAAACTAAATCTAACCAGACACATTGAGAATGATGGGTCAGTAATGTTTTGTGGTAGCAAAACCCCTTCATTCACAATACATTTTAACTCATTCCTTTGTCTGTAACTTTAAGTACTTTTGCAGTCCTTGCCTTATTACAGCCTAGTCTTTTTGTGTGTTTTCAGGAAAACGACAATATAGTGTGACATAATGAAAAATGTCTCTACCGCAAGCAGATGCCAATGACTTTGAAATGAAATAATTCAATCTCTAGCTCATAAAGCTTATAGATGGTTTGTGAAGATTGAACAAGCAGTTTTAGGTAGGTGTCAATAACATTTGTATTAATGATGAATAAAGACATAACATTTTAATTAAGTCATTGTTACAATAACAAACTATTTTCTCTTATAGTGGTTTTAAGTTTCCAGCTGCAGGTATATCAGTTATTCTGTATAAAGTTAAATATTTGAAATATAAAAAAGTACTACTAGTATCCAATGGCAAAAGCATTTCATTGAAGTGAGACAACATTTTGTGTAACCAGTTGGGCCGGGTTATTATCAATGTCTGGTCATTAAAATAAGACATTAAACATGAGTATTAAGTATTTGCCATAAACAATGGCATATTGAAATAGATAATCATCAAACATGACGACACATGATGGCTCTTAGAGATCCCAATGATTTTAGATTTGCAATCCATCTTCTACTCAGGGTCTGTATTAATGGAACACCGATTTAGAAACAGTTTTTCAATAATATAAACCCAAATTGGCCAATTCCAAATATAAGTCTATCCTTCTCTGGTTGCAAGGTTCCTTCTGGTTTTATAAGTCCTCTGACAATTATTTGTGTCAATTTATTGATAAGCCATTCCAGCTATATTTATCCATTAAAAATTAGATTATTCAAGTTTTTGGAGTCGATATGATCCACGAAGTTTCTAAACGGCAAACATCAAATTCAAGCGGGCAAAAAATATGAAAGTTAGCTTCCATCTTGTTTGTTGAGAACCCGATGTTTGGTCACGTGATTGAAAGTAGTTTTAGGAATAATATTTTTGACCTCCCAGATACAACCGAGATCAGTGTGGCCTGCCAACATCACCAAGGGTTATGCCATTGCATATAATCAAATGGTTTCCGGTTTGCCTATAGGAGAAGCCGGCAACACCCGAAGTTTAATTGTGAAGCCGGACACATCTCAACTGCATTCGAAGAATCAGAATGAACTGGCTCTACACAAATTCATTGCCACTCATTAAGTTTATTTCCGCCAATAGTGAAAACCATTCTATCGAAGAGCAAAACATGAAAAAAAAATTGTCGCCACTGCTTCAAAACTTGGACACATTGTTTAACTCCTTGGAAGGACAACGTATCGCGGGTTGTAGGTAAGAGAACTTTTTGTACTCTTTCAATTCGTCATAAAAACGCATGTTTAAATAGACCATTTTCACCAAAAATCGTAATAGAAAAATCGAGAGGGTGAGCCTCCGTCACGCCTTTCTGAAGATGCTTCCTAAAATGTAAATTAATTTCCCTTTAAAAACCGTGCTTCTTCCTTTTAAGGTACATCACTCATTTTTGAGTATATTAGAACATGTTTCCTGGTTTCCTACCAGTACTAGGCTAGAAAATGTGCCTTGCCCAAGAGAACTCCACGGTGAAATAAGTGGTCACCTTCGAGGATTACACCTTGCAGTATATCGTTTATGTATTACACTTTTTCAGTGTGTAGGGAAAGAGTTAAGTACATATCGTATTTTAGATGGAATACATTATTATGCTGACCAATAAATCAACGATATTGTGACTTTTGTCATAGGTTTAAAATATATTTCATTAAAATTTTCAAAACCAGCAGCACACTCTCTTTTAACTCGTCAGTTTCGGACATGGATTATTTGTTATTGCTGAAGGCTTTGAAATTGAGGACTTGGGTACCTACTTGATAACACATATATATAGTGTTATGGGGCGATATTTCAAATAGCAATGACGGTGTGAATTTTCTTTTCCAACGAATAAATACAATGAAAAGATTTGCTTATAATTAAGTCACCTTATTCGTTGACAGTATTTTATTTTACTCGATTCCAGTGATGATATGATTCCCAAACATTGAATTGTTCTTGCCATGAAAGTGAGAAGTTTGGCCCAAAGGTTTAGGGTAATAAATGCCTTAGTTGTGTTTTCTTTATTTTGAACAATACATGATAGTCTGAAATATGACAATTTTAAACAAGCTTCAAAAGAAAAGATGATGCTGTCCTGCATATACATTAATTCTGATTTATAATACAAGAAAGTACATATGGTCTTTCTCATGCCCCTTTAAATTTTACAAACATAAGTGTCATAAACAAAGAGGATAACTTATGAAAGCAATATGACAAAGAAGCAATCTCTTAGATGTCGAAGTGGTTTTTCTCTTTGATTCAAACGTCTCTGATTAGATTATAGTAGAATTGCATATGCAGCAAAGTATTCAGAAAACAAGCAAGTGTGACAGAGGTTGGACTTCTTAAAATGTCCTTCTTTCATAATTTTTAAATAATCATTATTCATTAAAGTTGATGTATTTGGTGTTGCTCAAAATTTGTAATTGACTCTGTCTTTTTTCTTTTTTCCAAAACCTGGGTTAGAATGAGTTTTAATCGCAAATCAGTCAGTTATATGTGACCAGTATTGGAAAAGATTGATATTTTGTATTTTTCTCTTTTAAAAGCCAAATCTGATGACTAACTGGTAGACTAAGGAAGAGGTAACAACATCATAATATGCTTGGGGATCATATGGATTTGGTACAATCAAAAAGAGATGAAAATTTACATGGACGTCTGAATACCATAAATCTGTATGTTTGACTAATGAACAATTTAAAAGCTTAGTTTTCTCTTCAAAAGGCTAATTTCAAGGTTAATGTTAAGTGTTATCTTGTTATGACAACATCAATTAATAATAATATAACAAAAACTGTGATGTACTGTGGACTATTCTACAATGATAACAATGTCACATGTGTCTCGTGGTACTCAGTTTCTTTTCTTTCTTTCAAGAATCTTTCAAAAATTCAAATTAATGAAACAAAGAGCATTCCCATACTATATGTTGACAGCTTAGTTAGCCTGCAGATGACCAGTGGAAGACAGTTACTTGAGTCATTACTCGAATCTCTTTTATAACAATTGATTGTTAAATGTTTCAATGAAACAAAGATAAGAGTTTAATTTAAGCATACATCAATGTTAAGCTAATACTTTTCCTTAACTTTTCATGGTAAACCCCTAAATTTTCAATATAATTGTTTAACCAATTATGGCAAAGGGAAACAGGCTTAGAGGGCGCATTTGCTGTGTCACAACTGCTTCTATTGTTTGGTTAAACAATTGTTTAATTATATATGTTGTTGCTTTAAATTTGAAACAATATGTTTGAAAAAAATGGATAAAAGTCTTAAGGATGTGCTTCATAGAATATTTGTTAATATTTTTAAAATCTTAAGTTGATCATGAATGTTTCTACCATATTCTTCAATCTTTCAGGAGTTTTTTTTCAAACTATAAAGACAAGTGAACTGTGGCATCAAGAATATAAATAATGTCCCAATATCAAGCTTTGACTTCATTTTTCTTTACATGTTTTCAATACATGTCTTAAATCAATGAATTAGAATACATGAACAAATGCTGACTGCTGATTTTCACCTATGTTTTTTAACTACATTGCATTTATAACTCACTGCATATAATATATTGTATACTAACTTTTTTTAGTTCTTTAATAGACAAACACATATTAATAAAGCTATGTTGTATGTTTGAACAAAGGTAAAAATCATAATAATCAAACTTTATATAATCTTTTAATTCTATTTTTAAGTTAACCAAAAAGTTAACTTTTTGGCTACAACAAAGCTATTTGTTGTAATTGAATGACCTTTTGTAGACCAGCGAAGCAATCTATGTGGGATTTCCTTATCTGAATTGAACAGTAAAGAATAGTAAAGAAAAATTCAAACAATGACGTGATTGGCTTTCTATATAAATGTAATTTGGTTAGTCCCTAAGCATGTACAAGCAGATGAGTACGTTGTTGAATATTGTCTGATACTATTAACCCAAATGACCCTTTTTCATCGCCAAATGACATGTTGTTGGTTCTCATGATAATTTAAACCAGTACCTACAACACATGGTTTTGTGAAAAAAAAAATCTAATTTCATTCAGAAACAGACTTGTGGTTCAAATATTATAGTTTGGTGATTCTGATATTGCATGAGCAGTTTGTCCTTACATGATGGATGTCTCATTATTGATGAGAGGCCCTGATTCACAGCCCAAGCAAGCTAAACTGATACCAGTATAGAACATATACTATCATAAAACGTCTACCAGGAGTCTGAAATGAGACTTGTCCTTTTACTGAGAACTATCTTAATGTGACAAAGATGACAGCTTTGTGACAAAATAAATATTCTCTCCCCAAAGTAAACAAACTTCCATATTCCTCAAAGTTGTACTCTGAATTGAGTTCGAATTGCATATTCAGTATGCAAGTTTTTTTCACAAAATCCATACCATTGAGTTGAGATAGTGATAAAGAGGCAACGCTTTAGTTCAAAGAGTGTTTGTTTAAATCCCGTCTCTTCTTAACTAGTGAACTCCTTTCGTAGCAGAGTCTGGGCGATGTATGTGTATCAAATAACACTCCAAATTCCTCACAGTGATCTCCCTTTAAGTAATTCATCACTGCAATCACAAACATCACACGAGTCTGACCATATACTTAGAAACTTAAAATGACTTGAAATATGGCGTTAAACCCCAAACAAATCATTAATCAGTCCTATATTTTTTTTTAAAGGAAATGAAAGTCGTTTTAAATAAACTGTACAGAAATTAAAACAAAAAGATATTTATTACTAAATCATATATCCTTTAAAACAAATTTGAATAAAAAACATTTAAGTTTCAGTCAAATCCATATGAAAATCACATTCTTGAGTATAGAGGTAATAAAGGATGAAATCCATGCATTTCATTACTGTGAACTAAACAGTGAGATACAAACAGAATACTTATATCGTCCACATCTACTACATAATTCGGAATACTTCCTCTTCAGACTTATATCTTAAATAAACTTTGAATAAACTTATCTGCTTGAATAAACGTATCTCTATCCCTATACTGTCTGTCAACCTTTAAAGCATCAAGGAATTAGCTTTTTATGTTTACAATATTCTCGAAATTAGAAGAGCTTATGTCTGACCTATTGAAGTAATCATTGGTAAATATACCTAATTATAGCTTAACCCAATTGATATCGTATGTTGT
The DNA here is from genome assembly GCA_947846245.1 of Cerastoderma edule. Taxonomy (NCBI): domain Eukaryota; kingdom Metazoa; phylum Mollusca; class Bivalvia; order Cardiida; family Cardiidae; genus Cerastoderma; species Cerastoderma edule. Next base: position 17,858,410 of record OX401417.1, on the reverse strand, counting down.
ATATGTACTGTATTGTGTGCCCGTACAACTTATAAGTGCTATACGTGCTATACGTGCTGTCTTTGTGCAAATACACTAACTAAGCTGGATTACTTAGAATAATACTTTATGAATCAGTCTGGAATACTATATATGTCCAATTCTCATATCTGACACAAGAGTGTCTCTCTTCATCTTACGTGGGGAAATTATTCCTGAACATGTCCCCATTGAGGTCCTGTTATGTTCTGATAAATGACTTTTATTTGTTATTGTATGAAATATTTAAATTTCTTGGTGTGGTAATTTTAAAAATTTCAAATCCTATAGCGCACTGAAGAGAAATATCCAGCGTGATATTGAGTCGGGGTGCTTTTGTATTTATTCGCAATAGCGAATTTGATTTTTCACACGGTCTGCGTCCATCTTGAATTGGTCTGACATGTTTTTATATAAAGATGCATTACTTGAATCTGGTGATATTAAAACGAATATGAGTGTTATGAATATTTAGATATGGCGAGCCATTGCTTCATCAATTCGGAATATTCGATAATCCGGATATTTCGTCGGAAACACACGTGTCTGAATGAATGAGAAATTTGCCTCCAATCCTCAATAATTGGTTTGCAAGTGTTTGATCCAGTTTCCTGTACAAATGTTGCGTGGAACTGAAACATTTTTCTAAGTACTAGTTTTACGCAGTTTTAAACGGTAAAACTTAGGTATGTTATGGTGGCCAGTTCAACTAACAATATCTCTTAATATTTTAAGATGGAGAACATCTGTTTTCCAATGACAATGTACTGTCCTTTTTCAACATCAACAAAATCATTTAGCAATAAACAACGACCATAGAAATGAACTAATGTTAAGCCAGGCTCCGTACCCCGAACGTCTTTATTAAGTTTACCGATCGACTTGACCCTTATAGGGCTGGAATCGACTTCATGCTTATACAAACAGGCCAGATCCAGGCCAGCTGCAAAGTAAATTGGCTGGCCTGTGATCTTACCTGTTAACAACTCCGAGTACACACACTTAAGCCAATGATCATACATAACATATTAAGGGTTCAACGAAAGACTGTAGTAAGTTTTTTTCACAAACATGAACCACTAACTATAGTATTGCGATGACCCCTCTATAATTTACATTACCCATATAAGGTAGGGTAAATGATAACATGACAGGACCCATATAGATTTTGACGAATCATCGGATCGGATGAAGGCATATCACCAAGCTATCATGCTCATTTTAAACATCGTTTTATTCAAAGTTTATAAAAATCTTATATTTCAAGCTTTTTATAGTTTTAAAATACTAACAAAATGATGATAGAAGAACAAAACATATAGTCAAGGATACATGAATGAAGATTGATGAGTTCATAGCTGTTTTGTTCATATAAAGCACGTTTGTCTAGCAAAAATAGAATACTGTTTAAACGCTTTATTTCGTAAATAACGATCTCTTGACTCTCGGCCAGTGAAACCGTCAAAATATGAGAGGAACTTATTATCAAATGGAATCAGAAAAGTTCTTCAGAGATTTATCCAAACACTGTTCGAAGACTAGATTTCCTTTAACATCAAAACACTGAAAAGACAAATATGAAAAGATGTAATATCTTAGTGACTTAAATTCTTTAAATTGCATTTTTAACTTTTGTGACGTACATGGCGCAATCTTTGAGAGAGTTCCTTTAATGGTTAACATCGCCTAAATCTAGATAACGTTATTCCTTCGTAAAACCACTCCAAATAAATATTTGGTGGGAGACATTCCATGTAACCGTTTGTAAATTGTTAATAAGCAATCTTTTTAAGTGAGTATATTTGTTTATCATCAATAAGTCGCAAACTATAATACAAAAGTGGCATATTAGAAACAGGAATACGAATTTGTCCCTCCGCCTGGTTAGCGAAACGCACATTTAGATCGGAACAATTTGTGTCACTTTTTTTTCTCAAATATTTGCTGTGCGACTAAGTGACATAACTTTTATAGCTGTATAAATCTCAGTTAAACTTAAGTTTTTTTTAAAAAAAAACTAGGGTCTCTTCTCAACGTTTAAGTCCATTACGTTTGGTACTCAACCAGAAAGCATGTGGTAATAAGATCAACCTGGTTTAAGTCAACTACCTTTATGTAAGGTAACGAGGCTGTGAAGCTTGCACTTTTCATTTGCTTCACATATGTAACGAAAAAGAAACAGTTATGAGTAAATATATAAATCAGTATTGGTGATCAACCAAGCACTCTCCACTATGTAAGATCTGATAGTAAGAATTTCCAACGCTGTTTCAATGTGACCTTTCGCTTCGGTGATCTCTGTTTTGAAAATAATGCAATTGGTTATGCTTAGTCAAAAGACTAGTTTTGTCATACGATCCCAAATTTGAAGTAATATCTAAAACGTGTAAATAAACGAGAAACTGTACATGCACAGTATTTAGAAAATGTGTTCCTCTTATTTCATTGAGACTCGTATGTAAAAGATAAGTTGATTAATGTTGGTGAGAAGCCCATAACTAGGTTGGCTATGTATAAAGCTGCTTGCTCAGAAATGTTAGGAAACTTTTAAGTTAAAGCTTCATTTCTTTAAAACTGTACCACCGGCCAATTCCAAAAGCGTTGATATGGTTTTGAAATCGACCGCACCCAATCTGTAAATACCTAAATATACTGACGCTTCCTGAATTTATTATGTTTTCAAAAGCTTCTTTAATTTTTTTTTTACAATACGACAGGAAATGTAATGTTTCAACGATGCTTTTATTATCACTTTTAAATATTTTCATATTTGAATAAGCACCTTTAAATACATTCTTCATAGATAAGGGGTGGGACCTGTTATCGTTATTGCCCAATTGATAAATCATTACTTTACCAAACAGCCTCTCGGTGTGTGGCCATTATGTATATGTATATAAGTCATTTTCTAAATTTCGAAGGTTTAGTGGAGTTAGACATCATTTCTCTTCCTTGGTACTTGTGTCTCTCACAGATCGTATACATCATTCACGGAGAGAAAAGGTAAGTCGTTGTGCTTGTCTATTTTCATTAATGTATTAAGGGACACAAACAGGGAGAAGAATGCTATACCAAACTATATCATTTGGTAAACCGTTGGTCTGATTATAAAGGTTCTCACCAAAGGATACCCATCATAGCATTGTAAACGTAAAAATAGTCGAGAAATAACCAAGATCAGTCTGTTCAATAATTTGCTTACATGATAACGAGTATGGATTTCTGTTCATTTTAGTCATCCTTGACATTCCTTGGCTACTTTTGTAATAAACGCTCACAACAAGTTTGTGAACAAGGGAAACGATATGAATTATGTCACGTCGACCTTCTACGGTAACCTCATTTGACCCGGTCACGTAAAAGGCACATATTTGAAAAGAACAAGAAGAATTTGCTATCGTGAACTTTCGAAAAGGGAAATTGGAATCTGCCGGAAAATGTTTGTTTACTTACCGATTTTTGATAAACACGGTTGAATTGGAGACACCTATATATGAAGCACGAAATAACTTACTTTATATGAGTTTATGAAATGTGTACTCACAACATTTATAAATTAACTGTCATGACATTTATCTACACAATTAGATATATCCATACATGTATATGACTTCAGTTTTCATTTTTTATTCATTATCCTTTTTACGAGCCTTTAAAGGAGGGAGGATGGTTTTCTTCGAAAGATATTTCTAACTGTTTGCTTTATTATTTCATATTTATTCTAACCGCTCTCAAAAGATATTAAGTTCCGTCACTTCGATCATTCCAAATTCCCATTCACCATGTTATCTCTTTTGATATTTTGCCAAACCCATATTGATAATGTCAAAATAAAATGTTAGCCAACTCCGGGTTCCAGTAAGTAATATTCACGTTTTATACAAAGGGATGAGTAATGATGTCACCAGTGAAGCAGTTTTGGTTTAGCAAATTTTATTACAGCGCGATGATAGACTAAGACTTTACAATTAAACATTTCGGAATCAACCATCACTCTAGATTTTTTCATAATTTTTAATTCCCAAATTAAGGTATTTGAAAGTCATGGACATCCTTCTTAACGCTGTTGATAAAACTGATTCATTTAGTACATATAACACAAAGGCACGAACATTAAGTTATCCTCCCCATCGCTGTGATTTCTTTGGAAACAAAGGCCGCACTTGATCTAAAAGTGACAAAGACTTTCGACAATTTTATATTTTAATTGTTTAAAGTTTGATTCATAAACCTTAATAGAGATCAGATAAAAGGTAACTTTGTGATCATGTAAATTAAGTATTTAAGCACGTTCACCTGCTCTACTTCATATTTCAGTTACACCTTTTCAACATGGAAGTATCTGGGAAACGCCAACAAGAGGACGGTACTGGCCAACGTAAAGGTATTCTATGTGACCTATGTAATGAAGAGAATGAAGAGGAGCCTGCCGTGTCCTTCTGTACCGTCTGTAACGAATACCTTTGTGAGGCTGACACAAAGGCTCATAGAAAGGCTAAAGTGCTGAAGGATCACGTTTTATTGGATGGAGATGAAATGCCTCATCAGAAACTTAAAGCACTAGAAGACAACACTTTTTTCACTCATAGCAGGAAGCAAATCGAATATTACTGTTTGGATCATAGCAAATGGTGTTGTACCTTATGTGCCACTGTTGAACATAAGGAATGCGACATTGCTTATATCGATGATATAGCGAAAGGTTACGAGCTGGGCGAAGAGTACCCTTCTCTAGTCAAATCCATCGACGACCAAACTAAATGCTTGGAAAACACACAGAAAGAAGCTGCAAAGAAGAAGGAATATGTAAAGCTCAACCTTGAAAAGCTGATTTCAGAAGTGAAGAAATTTCGAGTGGAGTTGAATGCTGCACTTGATTTCCTTGAAAGTGCCACTTTGAAAGAGATTCAGCTATTATCGGACTTTGATATTCAACTTTCAGATTCGGTATCTACACAATGCGAAACAATACTGAGCGACATACAAGACATTTCTTCTAAAGTGGAATATCGTAAGAAATACAAACAAAGACGTCAGTTGGTCATCCAGTCGAAGGAGGCATTAACCCAAATTGGTGAATATGAAAGAAAAATAGCCGAACTCCTACATCAAAATACATTCCAAATGTATACATTTAGCCCAGATGATGAAATTCTTCAGTCACTCAAAAAGCTCAACACGTTTGGCCATTTTCCAGGCATGAAATATAGATACTCTCCTAAAGGAATAGATCAAGAGACCAATGAAGAGTTGAGTGCTCATTGCGGTCAAAGCGACATAGGTCTGACTGTAGCTGACCAGGACGAAGAGAATAAAGGTACAATGAATGCCGAAAGAGATTTTGAGATCAACAAAACAAGTGTGGCTGACTTTTGTCACGAGACAAAAGCTACAAAGAAAGTTGGCAGAAATTTAGAGACCGTAGGTACTGCGGACCTTGTCAGAGATCTAGAGGTCAAAAAGCAAAATGGTTCCGACAAAGGACTGGATGTCAAAAACCAAATTGACGCTGAAAATCCTTCCATGGCGACAGAGGTTAATAGATTTGTTCCCAGGAATATAACAGACGAATATTTGCTGTCGCCAATAATAAAGAGACGAGCCAAGCCTAAAGTAAACAAACGCATATATCTTGTACACAGAGATTAGGGTTCAATCATAAAATATACAAAGATAACAGTCCGAAGTCAATTTCATCTTTGGACGACTCGGTCAAGGGTTATAGCGACAACAACGACGGGTTTGGCACAGGCTGAACAGGGTTTACAGACCAACGAGATAAAACGCTCAAGTAAGAAATGAGAAAAGATTGCGCGGGTCAAGTAACTACTGAGCCATTATACATTAGTTTTAAGTCAGAAAGGAAAAGTTTTGAAAACAGTCTGAAGTCAATACTGTCTTCGTACATCACATTGGATAGTTTATAGCGACACCGATTACGATTCAGTCCATAGAAATTGAGGTGTTTATTCGGATTTGACACAATATATTCAAAGGATAGAACCATTAGGGCCATTAAGTCAGAGAGGAAAAGTCGGGATAACAGTGTGAATTCAATATGCGCTTCGGATGACTCACAGACGAGTTTATTTGGCGACACGGACGGCAATTCAGACGTCGACGATCGATCGAGCAGACAACGATTGAACAGCACCACAATTTTAGATGTTAAAATACCCATAATTCGCAATTTTCAAACTCATTCTTGAAGTCGGGTAACTTCAATAGACTGAATAGTGGCGCATCACATTAAGGTAAAGGGTTTACAAAAGTGGAGAAATATATATTACCAATTATTTCTTCAATTCCGTTCGCATTAATGTACGTACCAAACAATATGCATAGAATATAAGTCCACACAACTGTATATCGAGCTTTCTTTCTAAAGAATTGTTTTAAGGGGTCTTTCAACTTAAACGTTAAGGAATTTTACTTTGGAAATAAAGAGACCTGGAAGCGGTCAAGCACTTAGGCATTTTTTTGACAGTCAGGAAACAGTGGTTATTTTCTCAAGACACAATATTGAGTCTTGAAACCTGTTAATTCAATATATTAGATCGATCATTCTCACTTCTACATTTACATGTATTCATTTAGTTATCAATACGTACTTAATAATTATTGGATGTTAGTGCAGGACATATGTGTTAAAACAGCATCTTTTATTTCAATCATTGGTAAATAATTATAAGCTTTCATTTATTGATTGCACTATGTATTCAAGAGCATTTTGCTATTATTAGAAAACATCAATAAACGGATTATGAAGGGCAATTAACCAGTATGTTCAAGTCACTATTCTCATAAAACTATTACATACGTGGTGATTTAACGGATTCCATTAATTAATAAAATAATATGGCCTTGTTTCTTTTGATGTTTAAATTTGCGCCAATTAAATGCTATATGTGTTAAGCACTACTATGTCATAAAAAGGCAGGTGAATTGTAATTAACTTGCTCTGTTAGAGCAATCCATATTGTTGTCCCAATGCTTCTAACACAATAGAATTAGGAGAAAGTATTATGTAATGTCATCTTTTGTCGTCCGCTGTTGATTTAAACTTTGTCCAGTTACATTTTTTCAAGATATGGGAATGGGTTAACCAAAGTTGGGATTCTGGAAACAACTCAATTTCTGCAAGGAATTAGAAATTGTTCCATCGGATCAGTGGGACAACGTGATTCAAAGAACTTTGCATAAACCTACACCCTATTTTGATGATAAGTGTAGATCATGAAAAATATCATAACCGAACAACCTGCACATTCTTTGCATGATAATGCACAGCGGTACAAGCGTCTGACCGATGTTTGATGATTAATCATCTGAGAAAGTAAATCTTATATTGGAACAACCTGATTAAAGAGCTGCCGTAAACATTGGGTCAACATTAGTTCATTTGTTTTACAATATCCGACTGATAAAAGTGGAAGAAGACCTTGGACTTAACTGCCCATAAGGACTGGTCACGCCGGGTGGACTCATCAGCATTCTGTCAGTTTCTCTTGAGACTACCTCTTATGAAGAACAGTAATACTCTGCCAGTTGTCATTTACAGATGTACGGAGAGCTCAAAATAATGCCAATTGGTTCATTCTCTATACATAGAATTTCAATGCGATAAATGGATATGTAGCGACTTGGAAATATAAAGAGACGTCCAACCTTGATATTATGCCATATCACCAAAGATAACATTATATTCTTTGAAAACACGGGCCTTACTTTAGATGTCTTACTTCTGCGTATCTTCTATGCACAAAGGAACAAATATGTCAAATGGTATAATTGCTTCTAGTGGCAAATACAATCTTTTTGTCACAATGGTTTTGATTCGAATTCATAAATAAAAAGGACGAATCTTGCTATTTGTTATCGAGTTGTGTTGCCTTATATTTGGTCTACTAGTAATCAATTATTTCTCTATAGGGGGATGGATTAGACGCAAACACTGGTCCAAAACGTGGTTATCTTCTCAAGGCAAATGATTTGAGCTAGGACGTCGTCACCTTTTAAGACTGTAATACCCTTCTGTCATTAAAGGACTCGCACGTGGTCCAAATTTGAAATTTGTTATATCGGAACTTCCTAGACGTTATCAATGTTATACCTTAGCTCTTAACCGAAAGGACACTTCCAGTTTGGCCGATAGAGGTCGATCAAAGTTGGGTTTTCTACCTTTACGCATTAATTCAGTTGTAGAATATAATTACAAAGTCCTGGGATTTAGGTTCTTATAAGGAATTGTCGCCTTCTAGTTTTTAGCTCAAAATGACACAAATGTGCTTCTGTAGTTCATGTATCAGTCGGGAGTATCAACTTTGTTCACTTTTCATCAATAACATACGATTATATCTCTTCATCTTAGATATAAGTGTGGAATTTATTTATGAAAATGTCCCCATTGAGGTCTTGTTATGTTCTGTTAAATGGATTTCATGATATGTTATCTGTTTTAAAGTTGTTTACATGGAGATGGGCTATAAACTAATACAATCTTCGCTATCCTACACGTATGATCATAACCTTATTCATGATTTTTCTTTTTTCATTTGGAGGTAATAAAAGATACAAGGGGTAACTGCGTTAACATTAATATGACGAGCAATGAATCCTACCTTTTCAATGATATAAACTCAATTTGGGACAGGACACAACTTGTATCATTCAGAAGCATCACCTTTTGGGTTGAATTAAACGCTATCGAAATTGTACATGAAGTTATAAGATAATTAGCCAGATAAAACCCAGATGGGACATGGCAAAATTCGAGCTGTATTTTAAGATATTTTTAATAAAATATGCTAGTATTTATTTTAGTACTTTAGTACGCCTTTGGATGAAATATTTGAATTTCTTGGTATGGTTACTTTAAATATTTCGAATCCCATAGCACAATTTAGTGAAATATCTAGTGGGAGATTGAGTAGGCCGCTTTTGTATTAATTCGCAATAGCGAATTGGATTTTTTTACACTGTCTGAATCCATTTTGAATTGGTTTTGTAGAAAAGGTCTGACATGTTTTCATATAAAAATGCATTTACTATATTCTGGTGATATGAAAACGCAGCGATGGACATGGAAGGGAAAGGACATATGGCTGAAACAAAAACAAACATTGGCAAAATGAAGAATTTGACCTTCCGATGTGCTGAAGATGTTTACTCAAGTAGCATAGTCTAACAATTCGAATTCACGAAGATTGTCGCTATTTGAACGATATGTACCGAATGTTTGTGCGTAAAACTATAAACACAAGTTTGTTTTTTCATTAAATGTGAACAGAAAGGATTAATTAACTCCACATTTAAATATTGTGAAAGATTTATCGATCCGTATTTCACTCATTCATGATCCTTTTCAGCTAAATATAGAACGTTTTGTCCTTGTTGTGGAAATGGATGGCATAACGACCACAACTCTTTGTAAAGATCTACGTCATTGATGACGTATTTTGTTGTTCTGCAGAGTTTTATCGTTCGTTTGTTCCTCACCATATACATCAATCGGAACTACTCGGGTATTTCCGTGAGCTGTGAAATACACCTCGGATATAAGTGTAGGGCTACAATTTTTTAAGCGTACAAGTTAAGTAGTTCAATGTGTATGGAAGGCTTGGAAATCCTTTTAAATAATCTTTTTATCAGTAACTCATACCAAATGGCAAAATTGTGGTTGTGACATGTTAAGTTGTTTCCTCAATCAACTTTAACGACTTTTTAGATTTCACATTTAAGATATATTTTTAAACACGAAAGTGAAGTGACGTCATTCTGCTGGGAACCAATATAGCGTCATCCCTATTATTTCAGAGGTGTTTTCATTTGATAAACCCGATGTGTTCAGATTGCATATACATATCAATCGTATCTACTTGGCAATCCCCGTAACAAGTCGGTAGATATACTCGTAGGCAGTACATGAATACACCAGAAATCCTGGGGTAATTTGCCTTATTTCCGGCGAATTACGCAAAATGCACACAGGCACTCAATATGTATTTAAATACATACAAATTGGTTATATATCACAATTGAATGTTTTTTTTACCCTTTTCATCAAAGGTTTCATATTTTGTCAATCGGCTCTTTTCGCCAATCCCCGGCTTGTGCCGGGGATTTCCGACTAGATACGATTGCAAACGATTGCAAACGGACATGCCCTTCGTTGCTGACCTACTTTCAAAAATGGCTCCACATTACCCCCAAGGTTATTGTAAACAATGGCCGACGTGTTCCGAATGTATAAATATGGGAGCGTTTTAATCTGGTAGTATAGATTGTTTAATTTCCTCGACTTGATAAATTGTCTTAATTTTGTATAAATGTGTGGATGTGTGTTTAAAGGCGAGCGATTGATTCAGGTTGATCGTCTTTTCATAAAAGTACGATACGTCCTTGATCTATTGGTTTTCTGCTTTTGTTTTCTGTCACCGCGAAAAAAAATTGGGTACCAGTAAAAGTAGTTCTGAGGGGGCGTGGCTTGAAAGTGACGTCATTTCCAAAAATAGAAATCCGGAAAATACCCGTGTGTAATACGAGATTTTCTTCTGTCGTGTATGATTTGTTGCACGTGAATTGTTTGTAATTGCGCCTGCATAATCGCCGGTATATAATAAAATGTCTTATTTTGTTCATTTCTGACTAGTTTAATTAAAAGAATATTTCGTTTCCTTTACAAATAAAGCACGAATAGATATTTCTTTGGGTGTCGCCGCCATCTTCAAATATTTTCGTTTCGAAGCATATGATCATGTGGCATTTTTGTTGGCAGTATTCAATTCCTTAAACTGAGATCACTGTGAGTAATTTGGAGTGTTACATGTTATATATACATATATCAGCTAGGATCTGCGACTATAAGAATTCACTAGTAACTAAGGGACAGGAGTTGAAATAATCTGTGTTTGCTTGCTTGACAGTGCTGTTTACGGATTTATCATATGTAACCGTTCACGCTTTATAATTTAAAGCGAGGTTTTGTACGGCCCTGTGGTTAAGATGTGCATGTATTCAGGTAACTGATTTCATAGAAGTATCTTTTTGAAATATATTCAAGAGTTCTAGTCTAACAGTGGTCACTTCTAGGAATTCGTAATATAAGTGAAAACATGTAGATACCGAGTTTAAGCTAATCTAAAACTATAGTTCGAAGCTGATACTACTCCTTTACTCTTTTGTGATCACATACAAAACCTAATACGACAGAAGGAGATTACCGAAACAATATAACTAACTGCCTAAGAGGTGGAAATGTAACCCGTCACATTTGTCTGGAGTAGATAACCAAGTTCTTGTCAAGGATTTGCGTTCAATCCATTCTCCTATGTAGAAAAGATTGATAAAACCCAATCTACGTATATGACAATACCACTTGATAACAATTAATAAGAACAAAACTCGTCCATTTTCGTTATTAATTCGGATCGAAATAATCGTGGCACAGTTGTTTCTTAAAGCATAGATGTGTATAAGTGAGGTATTTTGAGTAAAGGGTTTGGAATAGTAGGGGCTTTACAAACACTTCTTATTCGTTATCTTTGGCGATGCAGCATTATGTCAAGCTAATATGTATCTTACAAGCCCCTACATATCAATTTTTTACATTGCAATTCTACGTTTGGAGATTGAACATGCAAACGTTTTTGTGCTCTCCATACAACCACAAAGGACTACTAGCTTATCAACGATGTTCATGAGAGGTAGTCTCTAGACTGACTAGCGGAATAACAATGGTTCTACCCGGCTTGTCAAGCCACTATTGGCAAATGAGTCCGGGAACTTCCTCCATCATTATGAGCCGCGCATTGCAACATAACTGAAATAATGTTGACGCAATGTTAAAACCATTCATAATTTAAATCAATCCCACTATGTGTTTATACAAGCTCATTGTTAACCGGAAATCGATGTAAGGTACAAGATATGGTGTCGTATCAAGGCTGGAAAACATGAAATACACTAAGAAAGTCAGCTCTTCAATCAGATCGTTTCAATATAAGAATTACTTCGTCACACGATTAATCATCAAACATTGGTCAGCCGCTTGTGTCGCTGTGGATTATCTATATATTAAGAATGTGCAGGTTGATCGGTTAGGATTGTTTCCATGCAATATTCAAACTGGGTTCTTTAAATCATGTTGTCCCAATATTCTGATCCAAAGGAACACTTTTTTGGAGGCATTGATATGTTTCACAAGCCCCGACTGGCGATAACCTAATCAGCCACACTGGAATATGTGACTGGTCAATATTAAAAGCAAACTATGCCATTACGTAATACTGTTTCCTTATTTCATTGTATAAAAACCATTGTGTCCACAAGACAACTTGCTCTAACAGAGCAATCTATCTTTTTGTCACATTGGATTTTCAAGTATTCTGCAGCTAATGCGGTAGATTGATGTATTGTTGTGTAAACAGCCATATAGAAAAATATAACCCATTGCGTAATCATCTAGAAATGTTATGACATAGTAATACTCAAAACATACAACAAACAACTGGTGGAAATTTCGACATACAAACAAAATCAAAGGATGTCATTTTTATTTATTATCGAAACCAGTAAAATCACCACGTATTTATTCCTTTTTCAATATAATGGCTAAAACATACAGCTTAATAGCCCTTCATAATCCGTAAAATCATATTTGTTTATAGTTAGAATATACACTTGACTACATAATGCAATCAAGAAACGAAAGAAAATAATTATCAACTAATGAATGAAATTGAATAGTGTTGGTTATGTACATATGGCATGAAATAACAACCAGAAGTTGATATTTATTGATAAATAAATGAATACATGTGAAACTAACAGTAAATGATATATCAAAACAATTGAATTAACAGGGTTTTCGTTTCACTCAAGACTCAATATAGTGTTTTGATTTAATGAACACCGCTACTTGAATGTCAAATTAGTGTTTAAAGAACTTAACCGCTTCCAGCTCTCTTTATTTCTCGAAATACAATAGAATTTCTAAACCTCAAGATTGAAAGAACTCACAAAAAAGTTCTACGTTAGGAGAGTTCGATATACAGTTGTGAGGACTTAAATGACATGCATGTGGTTTGTTACGTAGATTATTGGGAACGGGAGTGAGAAATAATTGGTTTGATTAAGTTCTCCTCTTTTGAATATCACAGGCCTTATTTTCTAAGAGATCACACTCTTGCCTCACTTTAATACATAGTGTTTTATGTATCGATTAATATCTATAAACCACCTGCTATATATATTGTTTGTCTATCTTTTTAGTTAAAACTGTTCGTTTTTCACCTTTAGCTGTATAGAATCCATGGATAAAGTATTGCTTAAGTGTATGTCTTTTAAAATGGAAAATTTAAATTTCATCGAAAATACTGTCGGTGTAATCCATTTCCAATCTCAGGTATTTAAGTAAGACATCGTCTCTTTAAGAATCGCGACAATATTTTCCTGAAACTAAAGCATGCGGAAGTTTGGTATATCCATGTTAAATTCGATTTAAGGTAGAATGCCTATAATCCGTCATTTTGAAACTGTTTCTTTCTTTCGGCGGATTACTTTGGTCATTCTCGGTATACATTGGTCTGGGCCGAACCATTCGGTTTAATGTGAATAGTTCCGACCCTGACTGATGTATACCAAGAACGACCGAAATAATCCGACGAAAGAATGATATTCAAAATGGCAAATTGTTGGCATTTTACGTTTTATTTTAAAAAGTATGACCGGAACTACATATGCACTTGTTGGACTGTTTATGACCAAGCCAGGCTCGAATACTGTCTTGTTTTCCTAAACAGGACGAAAAAGAACGAATCGGCGTTTTTGTTGACATCATCACTGTTCACTTATTAAATCATGAAAAGCAGCAATGGCTATTATGTTAATTTCAACAATGGGTTTGTATAGGGGTACAACGCTTGTTCACAAAATGTTTGGGTGGCACTCTTGAGTACCAAAAAGGTAGTCGTCGTTGTCGCTACTACGCGTGAATGAGTCCAATCGTCGTCTGCTATAAGAGCTCCTCCATCGATATTCTTCGTCCAAAGACGGATTTGAGTCTATTGACTTTGGACTATCATCACGACCTTTCCTTTCTCGTGCCAAATCCATACCAGTAATATATTCCTTGACTGAGCCGTCCGAAGATGGGATTTACTTTGGACTATTATCTCCACTTTTCCTTTCTGGCTGAACCCTAAAATCTGATGGCTTAATTGCTTGACCCCTGTGTCCTTTTCTGATCTTTTTACTTGTGCATTTTATGTTCCTGGTCTCGTTCAACCGTTCATTTCTACATAAAGCAACTCGACGGCTCCTTGCCACAGAACTTTCTGGTGTCCCATTTAGAAACGGCGCGGATCTATCTGATATGTTCTTCATTTTAGCGCTTGCAATATCATTATCACCATCTGTCGCATTTGGACATTTTTCAGCATTAATTTGGTCTTTGGCCTCCAGACTTTTGTCGGTACCTATTTGCTCATTGACTTCTAGATCTCTGACAAGGTCCACAGCACACATCATGTCTCTACAGTTCTGCCAGCGTCCAATGAAACTTTTGTCTCTACACCCAAGTCGGCCACATTTGTTTTGTTGATCTCAATACCTTTTCCCGTATTCACTGTACCTTTGTTCTCTTAGTCCTGGCCAGCTCTAGTTAAACCTTTATCGCTTTGACCGCAACTAGCACTCAACTCTCCATTATCCTCTTGGTTTATTACTTTAGGCGGGTATCTGTCCTTCATGCTTGGAAACTGGCCAAGCGTGTTGAGCTTTTTGTGTGATTGCAGTATTTCATCATTTGGGCTGAACGTATACTCTTGAATTGTATTTTGATGTGAGAGTTCGGCTATTTTCATTTCACATCCAGCAATTTGGGTTAATGCCTTTTTTGACTGGATAACCAGATGACGACTTTGTTTATATTTATTAAGACTTTCGACAATCGAAGAGATATCTTGTATTTCGCTCAATATTTTATCACATTGTGTAGATACTGAATCTGCATGTTGATTATTACAGTCCGATAAGAGCTGAATCTCTTTCAAAGTGGCACTTTCAAGGAAATCAAGTGCAGCGTTCAACTCCACTCGAAATTTCTTCACTTCTGAAATCAGCTTTCCAAGGTCTACCTGTACATATGCCTGATTCTTTGCAGCATATTTCTTAGTGTTTTTCAAGCATGTATTTTGGTCGTCGATTGCTTCGACTAAAGAAGTGTACTCTTCACCCAGCTCGTAACCTTCCGCTATATCATCTATATAAGCGATGTCGCATTCTCTGTGTTCAACAGTGGCACATAAGGTACAACACCATTTGCTATGATCTACAGAGTAATATTCGATTTGCTTACCGCTGTGAGTGGAACATGTGTTATCCTCTAGCGCCTTAAATTTCTGATAAAACGCAGCTATTTTTCCTAAGGAATGAAAGTGATTGGGAGAGTAACAAAATATCCATTTTTTTGTTTTATGTTAACTAAGTTAAGTGGTTAAATGTACAGTGTGGAGAAGGACGACCATACTTTCACATACCTATGAACGTGTATAATAAAGAATTACTAACAAAATAATAGACGACTAGCAGATGCTAAATACACATAACAATGGTTAAGTCTATCGTCGTGATGTATGTAAAACCTAACATAATGGTATTGCTATACGGGCGAATTAATTGCTCATTCGTTCTTATCAAAACTGAGTATCACTGGCTGACACCCAAAATTAACCAACACTTCATTTTGACTTAATAAACTGAGTTTTACTGATTACCCGAAGAGATGACATGATGCATGGATAGGGACAATGGTCCCAGTGACAAACCTTAATTTTTTTAGTCAATAATTCCTCTCAAAGTTAAACATCCTGCGTCACTTTAACCTTTAACAAGGGTTCCGACTGTCCCAAATTCAAAGAGTTTGCAGACGACATTTCAAAATGTGATGAAATTGAAAAACAATCTTCTGATAACATTGGTGGAAAAGGACAAACTGGTCGTTTAGGGTAGTCTATAACAAACTGGTCAAATGCTGTTATTGTTTGGTAATGACTTAATTCATTTATGAAAATAAACAAACACAACGACCCACCTTTTATCTCCCTAGATAATAATCTCGGCCTTCGACAGACCCAAGTGAATAAACTATAAAAAATAATTAAACAACACTTCGACAAAACATTGTCCCGCGTTCTAAAAGAAAGTTTAAATCTCAAAGAAGAGGAAAGATGTTCCTGCTCCTATAAATGTTTAAAGATCAGAAAGGACAATACACACTGAGAGGCTATTTCGTAAAGCGTTAATTCCATTATTAGTTGAAAAATCAAGATAACAGGTCCCGCCCTCTTACCTTATGGAGAACATATTTAAAGGTGCTTGTTCTCAAATGAGAAAATTTAAAAGTCGCTATTGTAATAGTGTAGCTATTGAAAACATAAATAATTCAGGAAGCGTCAGTACATGTATATCTAGGTATATATAATTTGGATGCGTTAGATCTCATAACCGTTCAAACACTTTTGGACTCAATTAAATGTTAATTCACTGGATGCAGGCTACAACTTTGAAACAAACTAGTTATTCTTCCATTGGCTATTATTCAGGGAATATCACAAAACAATTCAACTGTTTTATATTAAAGAAATTAAGTTTGAACTTAAATGTTTCCTAAAATCTCTGAATAAGCAGCTTTATAGATAGCAAATCTACTTAAGGGCGTCCTATCAATTTTAATCAACTTATCTATTGCATATGCATCTCATTAAAATGAAAGGAACCCATTTTCTAGATACTGTACATGTACATGTAGCTCGCTTTGTTTGCACGTTTTAGATATTACTTAGAGTGTGGGGTACAATGAACTAACTAGTCTTTTGACTTAGCATAGCTATAAGAAATATTTCTAAAACAGTGATCACTGAAGCAAAAGGTCACACTTAAACAAAGTTGAATCTTACAACCTTCAGATCTAACATTGCGGAGAGTGCTTTAGCCATCACCAATACGGACTCATATGTTGAATGATAACAGGTACTTTTCGTAACCTAGTATGGGTCTCATAAATGAAAAGTTTCTTAAGTAAACCAGGTTGTCGTTATAAACACATAATGTCTGGCTGAGTACCCAACGGGATGGACTCAAACGTTCAGACCATGCCCTATTTTCTAAAAAGAATTTAAAGTTTAACCCCGATTCACACAGCTATAACACTTGTGTCACTTATTTCACACAAAAGAGTTTTGAGAAAATTATAAGTGACTCAAGTTGTTCCGATCTCATCATTTGGGTTGACAAACCAGGCACAAATTCGTATTCTAGTTTCTAATTCGCCACATTTGTATTATAGTTTGCGACTTATTGATAATAAACGAATAGCCTCACTTTAAAAGCTGGCTTATTAATTATTTACAAACGGAGTGTCTCGCATCAAATCTTTATTTGTATAGGTTTTACGAAAGAATAATGTAATCCAGATTGAGGCGATTTAAACCGTTAAAGGGACTATCTCAAAGATTGTGCCATGTACGTAACAAACGTTAAAAATGCAATTAATAGAACTGTAGTCACTAAGATATCACGTATTTTCAGTGCTTTGATGCAAAAACAAAATATCAGTTGGATAAATCTCTGACAAATCTTTCTGGTGCCATTTGATAAAAAGATGTGTCCATATTTTGACGATTTCACTGGACGAAAATCAACTGATCGTTCTTTACAAAATAAATCGTTTAGACAGTTTACTATATCAGTAAGACAAAATTGCTTTATATGTACAAAACGGCTATGAACGGGATTGATAATGATATCATCGATCGTATTTCATGTAACATTGACTAAATGTTTTGTCCTTCTATCCGCATTTTGTTTGTATCTTAAAACGTTTAACATCTGGAAATATAAGATAAAGTCCTTTTAAAACTTTGAACAAAACGCTGGTTTAAATGGGAATGATGGATTGGGGGTATACATTCCTCTCTGATTATTCGTCAATATCTATACGAGCCGTGTCATGTTATCATTAAACCTAACGTATCTGGGTAATGTATGATATAGAAGGTTCATCGCAATACTATGCTGAATGCTTCATGTTTGTGAAGGACTTACTAGAGTCTTGCGCTGAACCCTTGATATGTCATGTACGATCCCTGAAGTAAGCGTTTGTACTTCCGGACCGTGAAGAATATCGTAATGCTTTTAAAATTGGAATTGATTAACTTTTGCGTCCCATCTGTTCGTGTGTCGTATGCTTTCAAAATTGCTCTGGCTTCGTCAATGAAACGCCAATTCAATACAAGGTAATCCTTGTGCCGACTTTTGTCGGACCTTTTCTATAAGACCAATACAAGATGGACATGACCTTGTGAAAAATCCGATTCGCTATTGCGTATGAATACAAAAGCAACCGACTCTATATCACACTGGATATTTTACTACAGTGCGCTATGGGATTCGAAATATTTTTAATAACCACACCAATAAGTTTAAATATTTCATCCAAAGGCATACAATAACAAGTACTAAACTAAACACTAGCATATATTATTAAAATATCTTAAAACGCAGCTCAAATTTTGGTATGTCCCGTCTAGAAGTTATCTTGCTTATTATCTTACAACTTCATATAGGATATTAATAGCGTTTAATTCAACCCAAAGAGGCGATACTTCGGAATGATACAAATTGTTTCCTGTTCCAAATTTTTCAGTTAATATCATTGACTTGTAATATTAATGTTAACACAGTTTCCCCTTGTATCCTCTACTTAAGGTACTTCTGAATAAAAAAAAAATCACGAATAAACATTATGAACATAAATGTAGAATAGCGAATATTGTATTTATCCATAGCCCATCACCATGTAAACATCACCATGTAAACAACTATAAAACATATAACATATCATGAACGCTATTTATCCGAACATAAAGGAATCCCAATTGGGCCATTTTCACAAATAAATTCCCCACTTACATGTAGGATGAAAAGGTATCTATAATATTGTCAATTATCAAAAATGGACAAAGTTGATATTCCCGATAAGAACCTAAATCCCAGGACTTTGTAATTAGATCATTCAACTGAAGCGTTAAGACAGAACACACCATTTTGATCGAGACCTAGGATGTAAGTTCTAGGCACGAATTGCTTCCTTCTAACCAGGTTCTGGCACAAAATGGTCGCAATGAGATTCCGTAGTGAACCATTAACGAAAAGGTCATATCGGCTAACATGTATTCGATACAGGCAAGTGTACCCTAAACGTTAATCAAGCAATGCATGTTCTGTGACATTACCGGCTTCCGTGCTACTGTTCCAATAAATTGCCGGCTAGAAAAAGCATATGATATCTACATGAAAGAGACTATCTTTAAGGAAGTGCTGTGTTAGAAGCATATTTTACAGAAGATGTTTCGAACTATCCAATTTCTAAATATATTGTTACGTAGCCGCCTCACTCTCTACAGCATAGCAACAATCAATCAGGACAAGATGTAACCTCTGCGTTACTGAGCCGACTCTTTAGCTCAGTGGTTATGTCTTGGACTGTCACCCGGGAGAACCGGGATCGAATCCTCGTAGGGGACATAAAATCCAAAGTGGATTTTTCTAGCTATGCTTCGTTGCGGACATTGTTCGTAAGATGGGGGCTCGTCCGGGATTGGCCATTGAGCCATTAATTCGTCCAAAATGGACTTACAAGCCGAAATGGCTTACATGTCATCATAAAATGATGACTTCTATAAGAGGGGGTGTGTTACGTAGCCGCCTCACTCTCTACAGCATAGCAACAATCAATCAGGACAAGATGTAACCTCTGCGTTACTGAGCCGACTCTTTAGCTCAGTGGTTATGTCTTGGACTGTCACCCGGGAGAACCGGGATCGAATCCTCGTAGGGGACATAAAATCCAAAGTGGATTTTTCTAGCTATGCTTCGTTGCGGACATTGTTCGTAAGAATATGGCCACATCCCATATCATCATCTTTAAAGCCTGTTTTTGTCAAACACCTGTGTAACGAGCATTAGGGTCTTCACTCCTTTGAATGAAACAATTAGTTTAGAAATAGTACTGGGTTGCTCTTGGCCGCACATTTAGGTAAGAGTGATAGGTATGTCAATCCATTTCGTAATCTGGTTCCAAGACACTTTTACATTTCAATCATTTCGAAGGACAGAAAGAAATGAACAATGTCTGACAAATTAAATTAATTCAAACTGTTTATGAAAAATGCAATATGGATGTCCTATATCTCCACGACACGGTGGACGAGAAATGTATCGATACTCTAGTTTTCACTTTTCTGCCTTGATTGGCCTTATTCCCTCCTAAACTGTCTTGAAACACTTTTTTGATATTACAAATGGCCATATATAGTCTCTGTAAACAGCTCTTTTATCAAACCATCTCTTTTCGTTTGAAAGTGCATCACATATCAATCACCATCCTGCATAAAAAGCGCATGTCGTCACTATGTGAGGATAATAAGCTTTGAAACGTGTAAATGAAGAATAACGTAACACATACGAAAACAAATATAAGGATCATTTATCCACCCTCACAATCTGATAGCGAGTTAATGGAGACATCTCGTACGTTACGGTATGATAAAATGTACAGGACCGTTTTGCCATTCATTAAGTTGTGTAAAATTTGCTTCCTGCTCGCTTTTTGACAGACCATTTTTAACGAATGTACACATGAAATGAGTGACAAGCATGTTCGTCTTATGATTTCAGGACATTTTGGCTCGTTTGTAAGTCACCGGATTGAGATGGTACAATCCACCATGACAACCTTGTGGTGATTTCTTGCATTATTGCTTACAGTTTACAGCTTTTCAAATGCTTTTAAATAGTAGTTGTGCCTTTTATGTACATATATTAAATGAACAAAGCACAACTTACATGAATAAGTTCAAACATCTACTCAATGTACATTGTCCTGGTCAGGACGTTAAAGCGTATGGGAAATTCAACAGCCATAACATAAAATTAAGATTATTTTTGACGACTGTAAAATATTCTGTCTGGTGTTTGAGAATGTAAATTCAACCTGTTTTCCTATGCACGATCAATGGAGTGTTATCAAAATTTTCACAATCATTTCCCTTGATAAGCTGCATCGATCAATGCCACCACATGATATTCATATAGATTTGGATGAAATTGAAATAATTTATATTTAAGTTCTTTAATGGATATATGATATAGTAACATTATTCTCTTGTTTTAATTTCTGACCAGTTAAATTGAAACATTAAGTTCATTTTCTTTACAAATATAGCACGTATGGATAACTTTTGGGTGTCACCGTCATATTTTAGAGTCATTTACGTTTCTTAGCATATGGTCAGTCCGCACGATATTTGCGGTTGCAGTGATTATTTCCTTGAAGGGGGATCACTGTGAGGAGTGTTGTTTGATACACATATATCACACATACATCACCCATATTCTGCAAAGCTTGGAGTTCACTAGTAAAGACGCGAGAAGACTTAGAAGAAACATTTTCTGCTTGCTTGACAATACTTTTAGAGGACTAATTCTTTGACCCTATAACGGTTCACTAGAACTAAAGGCGAAGATGTACGTGGATCAGTAGTTGAGATGTGACCTTGAGATCAATCTCTATCTGCGAGACTTGGAGTGTCCTTTGGGTTAAGTCTACCATTCATAACGTCTATGAAGCTGGACAACTTCAGAAAGATGACAGAAAGGTATTACAGTCTTAAGAGGTGAAATGCTATCTCAAGTCATATGCCTTGAGAAGATAACCACATTTTGGACCAGTGTTTGCATATAACCCATTCCACCATAGAGAAATAATAGATTAGATCAAACCTAAGGTAGCACAACTTGATAACAAAAAACAACACTCGTTCACTTTCTTCATGAACTCGATCAAAACCATTGTAACAAATGGATTGTATTTGCCACTAGAAGCAATTATACCATTTGACATATTTGTTTCTTGATGCATAGAAGATACGCCGAAGTAAGACATCTAAAGTAAGGGCCTGGTTTACAAACGATATAACTTTGTGTATCATTGGTGATATAGCATAATATCAAGGTCGGACGTGTATATGCATATATTTACAAGCCCATACATATCCATTTATCGCACTGAAATTCTACGTATAGAGAATGAACCTATGGACATTATTTTGAGCTCTCCTTACATCTGCAAAGGACAACTGGCAGAGTATTAATGGTGTTCATGAGAGAAAGTCTAACATTGGTAATGCCTAGGAAGTCGAAAAACAACTGAAATATGTCAGTATTGGGGTAAAGCCAATAAAAAACGACAGTTCAAGCCTGAGATTAATTTTCAAATTAAAACCACGAACAATTAAATGACAGAAGTGATAACCGCTACATTCCTGAGCGATGAAGATCTAGCTCACCTCATTGCCTGGAGTAGATAACCAGGTTTTGAATCAGGATTACGTTTATTCCATTCCTTCATAAAGAAATGTTTGATAAGACCAAATCTAAGGCAACACAAATTGATAACAAATAACAAGAGCAAGACTCGACACTTTCTTCATGAATCGAATCGAAACCATTGTGACAGAAGGATTGCATTGGTCACCCTTTAAGCAGTATTACCATTTGACATAGATGTTGCTTAGTGCATAGAACATGCGCCAAAAAGACGTTTTAAATAATGGTCTAGTTTATAAAGAATCTAATTTTGGGTTATCTTTGATTGATAGTTTATAATATCAAGGTCTATATATTTACAAGCTGCTACAAATTGGTTTATCGCACTGAAATCTTACGTATAGAGAATGAACCCAAGGACATTATTTTGAGCTCTCCGTACATCTGCAAAGGACAACTGGCAGAGCATTAATGGTGTTTATGAGAGATAGTCAGTCACCAGACAGACTTACAGAATGTTAATTGGTCCACCCGGCATGACCAGCCCTTATGGACAGTTAAGTCCAATGTCTTCCTCCATCATTATAAGTCGGATATTTCAACATAACTGAAATAATGTTGACGCAATGTTCATCCTATGTATCATTAGAAAAAATCTAACAATGTTTTATACAAGCTCATTAAAACCTGAAATTGCTGTTAGGTACCAGATATTGGTATGGTGTCCTATCAAGACTGGAAAACCATATCATACCCTAAGAACGTCAGATCTTCAATCAGATTTTTTCAATATAAGAATTACTTAGTCAGACTAGTAGTCATCAAACATTTGTCAGACGCTTGTATCGCTGTGGATTATCACGCAAGGAATGTGCAAGTTGATTGGTTAGGACAGTTTCTATGCAGCAGTTAAACGGGATTAAGGTTTTACAAAGGTCATTAAATCAAGATGTCCCAATCATCTGATCCAAAGAAACAATTTCTTTCAGTCATTGACATATTTAGAAATCCCCGACTGGCGGTGACCTTATCAACCACACTAAAATATGTGACTAGTCAATATTAAAAGTAAACTATGACATTACATAATACATTCTCCTTATTCCATTGCGTAAAAAAACATTTTGACAACAAGATGAATTCCTCTAACAGAGCAATTTTTCTTTGTGTCAAAGTTTTTTTTTAAAGTATTCTTCAGCTGATGCGGTGGACTGAGGTATTGTTGACTAAGAGATTATATAAAATGTAGATCCGTATTCACATAGAAACTTTATTCATTGATAATTGAGAAATAAATTACAACACTCCTGCCTTTTTATGACATAGAAGTACACACTACATACAACAAACAACTTATTCAAATTTAGACATCAAAAGAAACAAGGACAAACTATTCTATAAATTAGTGGAACCAGTTAAATCAACACGTATTTATTTGTTTTATTAGAATAGTGGCTTAAACATACTGGTTAATCGCCCTACATAATCTATATAATCATGTTTGCTAATAGTAACAAATTACCCTTGATAACATAGTGCAATCAATAAATGAAACCTTAGACTTATTTACCAATAAAGAAGTGAAAAGGTGTTGTTATTGCACATATGGCCTGTACTAACAACCAATGATTATTAATTACTTATTGATAACTAAATGATAACATGTAAATGTAGAAGTGAGAATGATCGATCCAATATATTGAAGCAACCGGTTATTCGTGTCACTAAAGACTCAATATTGTATTTTGAATAAATGACCACCGCTACCTGAGTGTCGAAAAATGTCCAAAGTACTTGACCGCTTCCAGATCTTAATTCCTTAACTTTAAAGTTGAAAGACCCCCCGAATAAGTCATTCATAAAGAGAGTTCGATATACATGTACAGTTGTGTGGACGTATATGCTATGCATATTGTTTGGTACGTAGATTAATGCGAACAGAATTGATGCTAACAGAATTGAAGAAATAATTGGTGTTATAAATTTCTCCACTTTTGAATACCACATATCTTACTGTGATGTGCCACTATTCAGGTTATTGAAATTACCCGACGAAAGAATGAGTTTGAAAATGGCGGATTATTGGTATTTTAACCACCTACAGCTAAATTCGTGGTGCTGTTATATTAAAGCCTTACATGAATATAGCCATCAATTCCTATACAGAATAGAATATATAGACGATTCGGTGTTTTTGTTGACATCAACAATCTTCACAATTCACTGATGAAAAGCAGCCATTTGTAATCCTGTTAATTCCTCCTATGGGTTTGTTTGCGGTATAACGTACTTTTACAAATTTCACAACTAAATCGCAGCATTCATTTGACAATATCTATAATGGCACGTATGGCTCAATCTTTACCTAAAAGTTTATTCCACCACCTTCTGGTTAACCTCTTATTAGAGTGATGTTCTTTAAAAAAGTCGTTATCGCTGTGATAACGCGTGGGTGAGCTCGATCGTTGTCTGCTCCATCGATAGTCGAAGTCCGAAATACTGCCCTTATCGCCAAATAAACTCGTCTGTGAGTCATCCGAGGAGGATATTGAATTCACACTGTTATCACGACTTCTCCTTTCTGGCTTAACGCTAATGTCTAAAGGCTCAGTAAATACTTTACCCGTGCGTTCTTTTCTTATCTCTTGATTTGCACGTGTTATCACTTTGGGCTCTAACTCGTGGTCTGATAGTGACAAATCCGAAATAAAATTGTTGAATTTCCGTACTGAATCGTCGTTGTTGTCTTTAAAACGATCAAATGAGTCGTCCGAAGGCGGTATTGACCTCGGATTGATTTCATGACTTTTCCCTTCTGACTTAAATCTAATGTCTAATGGATCGGTAATTACTTGACCCGTGCATTCTTGTCTTGTTTCCTTACTTGTACGGCTTATCCCGTTGGTCTCTAAAGCCTGTTCAGCCTGTGACAAACCCTTACGACTATTTCTGCAGACTAAATCTTCGTTATTGTCGCTATAAGCCTTGAGTGAGTCGTCGGAAGAGGTTATTGACTTCGGACTGTTATCTTGATTTTTCCTTTCTGGCTGAACCGTTATGTCTGCTGGCTCTGTTACTAATTGGCCCATACGCTCTTTTGTTGTTTTTTTATTTGTACGTTTTATCTCGGACACCGGATCATCTGAAAACCCCTGAATGGCCATAGGAACTCTGCGTCTTCTAACCGTTGGTTTGGCTGCTCTCCTTATTGATGGTAACGGCTCGAATCTATCTGATATATTCATTCTTCTAGAGCTGGCAAAATCACTATTAACATTTGTCGCCATTGGACATTTCTCAGCATCTTTTGCCTCCAGAACATTGTCGGTACTTTTTTGCTCTTTGACCTCTAGATCTCTGAGAAGGTCCGCAGGACCTCCTGTCTCTACATTTCTGCCAGCGTCCTTTGTTGCTTTTGTTTCTATACAAAAGTCAGCCATAATTGTTTTGTTGATCTCAAAATCTATTTCGGCATTCGTTGTACATTTATTCTCTTTGTCCTGGTCAGCTGCAGATAGACATTTGTCGCTTTGACCACAATTAGAACGCAACTTTCCATAGGCCTCTTGATTTATTCTGTTAGGCCAGTATCTATCTTTCATGTTTGGAAACTGGCCTAGTGTGTTGAGCTTTTTGAGTGACTGAAGTATTACATCATTTGGGCTAAATGTATACTCTTGGATTGTATTTTGATGTGAGAGGCTATTTTTCTTTCACATTCACCAATTTGGGCTAATGCCTTCTTTGACTGGATTACCAACTGACGACTTTGATTGTGTTTCTTAAGACTTTCCACGTAAGAAGAAATATCTCGTATGTCGCTCAATATTGTTTCGCATTGTGCTGATACTGAATCTGCAAGTTGAATGTTACAGTCCGATAAGAGCTGAAATTCTTTCAAAGTGGCACTTTCAAGGAAATCAAGTGCAGCGTTCAACTCCACTCGAAAGTTCTTCACTTCTAAAACCAGCTTTTCAAGGTTGAGCTGTACATATTTCTTCTTCTTTGCAGCATCTTTCTGTGTGTTTTCCAAGCATTTGGTTTGGTCGTTGAAGGCTTTGACTAGAGAGGAGTACTCTTCGCCAAGCTCGTAACCTTTCGCCATATCATCAATATAAGCAATGTCGCATTTTTTGTGTTCAACAGTGGCACATAAGGTACAGAACCATTTGCTATGAGGTTTACAGTAATATTCTATTTGCTTACCGCTGTGAGTGGAACATGTGTTATCCTCTAGCGCCTTAAGTTTCTGATGAGGCATTTCATCTCCATCCAATAAAATATGATCCTTCAACACTTTAGCCTTTCTATGAGCCTTTGTGTCAGCCTCACAAAGGTATTCGTTACAGACGGTACAGAAGGACACGGCAGGCTCCTCTTCATTCTCTATATTACATAGGTCACATGGAATACCTTTACGTTGGTCAGTACCGTCCCCTTGTCTGCGTCTTCCAGGTTCTTCCATATTGAAAGGCTTGCACTGAAATATGAAGTGGGGTAGGTGATTTTCAAGTGAACATGCTCTTTACTTCAATTGCCATAATCACAAAGTTACCTTTTAACTGACCTCTATAATGATTTATAAATCGTAGTGACCGAAATGAATATCTTTTGAAAGCGGTTAAAATACCTTTAAAATATTTAAGCAAACAGTCAATAATTTCTTTCGAAGATCACCGTCCAGCCTCCCTTTTAAGGTTCGGGAAATGGAAAATGACTAAAAACAAATTTAAAAAAATGAGCACACTTATATGGATTTATTTGATTTTGTAGATAAATGTCATTACTGTTAATCTATAAATATTGTTAAACCATATTTGATAACCTCGTATAACGTAAGTTATTTCGTGCTTCATATATAGTTGTCTCCAATTCAATCGTGTTTATCAACTTGGTTAGTTTACAATCATTTTCAGGCAGATTCCGATTTTCGATAACGAAATCAAATATTTACGTTTCACGTGACCGGGTGAAAAGTGAAGAAACAGAAAGTAGAAGCTCGACGAGACAGAATTCATATCGTTTCCTGTGTGTACACACTTGTTGTGAGCAATTATTTCGAAAGTAGCCGAGGAAAGTCGGAGATGACAAAAAGTTGCAGAAATCCATACACGTAATCATGTATGCGAATTATTGAATGGGCTGATCAGGGTTATTTCTCGACAACTTTTATGATCTGACCAAGGGTTTACCAAATGACATAGTTTGGTATAGAATTCTTCTCCCTTTATGGGCCCCCTTAATACTTTATTGAAAATAGACAAGTACAAAGACCTACCTTTGTATCCGTGGATAGTATACAGGATCTGCGAGAGACACCAATCTCAAGAAAAAGGAAATATGTCCTACTCCACTAAACTTTCGAAATTTAGAAAGTGACGTACATACATAAGGACGACACACCGAGGGTTTGGTAAAGTAATGATCTATTAGTTTGGCAATAAAGATAACAAGTCCCGCCCCTTATCTATGAAGAATGTATTTAAAGGTGCTTATTCAAATATGAAAGGGTTTGAAAGTCATAATAAAAACATCGTTGAAACATAACATTTTTAATAGTTTTGTAAGAAAAAAAATTTTAATTTAAAAGAAGCCTTTGAAAACATAATTAATTAAGGAAGCGTGAGTATATTTAGTTTTTTACAGATTGGGTGCGGTATATCTCAAAAGAATTCCAACGCTTTTAGAATTAAACCGTGGTACAGTTTTAAAGAAAAGAAGCATAAACTTTAAAGTTTCCTAACATTTCTAAAAAAGCAGCTTTAAAGATAGTCAATCTACTTATGGACTTTCCATCAATTTTAATCAACTGTTCTTTTGCATACGTGACTCATTCAAATAAGAGGAACACATTTTCAAATACTATACATGTACATGAACATGTTTCTCGTTTATTTACACGTTTTAGATATTACTTTAAATTTGAGATCGCATTACAAAACTAGTCTTTTGTCCAAGCGTAACCAAACGTGATATTTCTAAAACAAAGATCACCAAATGAAATAGTCACGTTGAAATAACTTTGGCAATTCTTTCTATCAGATCTTACATAGTGGAAAGTGCTTTAATGATCATCAATGCAGAATTATAAATTGACCTATAACTGTTTTCTTTTTCGTTACATATGTGAAACAAGAGAAACGTACAACGTTCACATTCTCGTTTACTTACAAGGTTTAGGCAGCCGCCTCAAACCAGTTTGACCGTATTACTACATGCTTTCTAGCTGAGTACTAAACATGATGCACTTAAACGTTGAGAACAGGCCCTAGTTTCTAAAAGAAAAACTTGGAGTTTAACTGAGATTTATATAGCTATAAAACTTATGTCACTTATTTCACACTGGAAACTTTTGAGAAAAATATAAGTGACCCAAGATGTTCCGATCTCAATATGTGCTTTTGTCCTATCAGGCGAAGGGACAAATTCGTATTCCCGTGTATAATATGCCACTTTTGTATTAAGGTTTGCGACCTATTGATAATGAACCAATAGACTCACTTAAAAAGCTTGCTTATCAACAATTTACAATTACTCCGCTGACATGGAGTGTCTCGCCCCAAATCTTTATTTGGAGTGGTTAGGCGATGTTAACCGTTAAAGGCACTTACATATTACTTCTTTTCATATTTGTGCTTTTCAGTGCTTTGATGCAAACAAAATGTAGTATAAAACAGTCGTTGAGTACATCTCTGATGAACCTTTCTGATGCCAGTTAAATTAAAAGATGCTTTCATATGTTGACGATTTCACGGGACGAAATGAACAGATCGTTCTTTACAAAACCGTTTAAACAGTTTATTATATCTGTTAGACAAACGTGCTTTATATGTACAAAACATCTTTGAATTGGATTGATAATGATAATATAAATCTAGTTTCATGTAAAAGTGAATATATGTCTCGTCCTTCTATCCATGTCTTTTTAAACGGTAAAATATCGAAATATAAGATAGTCACTTTAAAACTCTGAATAAACCCTGGGTTAAATGATTATGATGGCTTGGCGGTAACCCTTCTTCTCTGGTGATAACCTGATTCGTCAATATCTTTATGAGCCGTGTCATATTATCATTAACCCTAGCGTATCTGGGGGATGTGTGATATCGCAATATTATAGTAAGTGCTTCACGTTTGTGAAGGACTTACTATAGTCTTGCGTTGAACCCTTCATATGTTATGTTCGATCCATAGCCTAGGTATTTGTACGCGGACTGCACTGATAAAGAAGTACTGGAACATAAGGAATATCGTAAGGCTTTCAAACTTGGTGTTGATCAACTTTGGCGCCAAATCTGTTCATGTTTTGTATCTTTTCAAGATTGCACTTGCTTTGTCAATGAACCGCCATTTCAATAAAAGGTATGTGTACCGATTATCATTATGGCATCAATATAAGATATAATTTGTGCATATTACTATTAAGTCAGTCTTACAATAGGTAAATTTATTAAAGAGGTCCGGAGTTCGGGACCTGGGGTGATATTTGCTCTTTTCTAAGTTTAATTTTCATCGCTGAACGAATTTATTGATGTTGAAAAGCGATTTGTAGATTGGAGAACAATTGCTCTGTATTCGTGAATACGTACTGTGAATATGGAAAGTTCCACTGGCTACTGTAACATGCCTGAATTATTATTAAAAACGGCGTTTAACTATAACTTAGTAAACCTCTTTCGCATCCACTCAATTGTTGTACAGGAAACTTGATCAAACACGAGTAAACCAAATGTTTATGATACATTCAGTAGTCCAAATAATAATTGTGGTAATCATGGATAACTTAAACACAATAATTCTGTTATTCACAGATAACTTGACTTTAATAAAGTTGCATGAGATGATAACGATTCCTAAGATGAATTTCTCTATCATCTGAATTGGTCTATTTTTTCAGGAAACATTTCTGGAAATGATTCAATTTTATGCCGGATTTAATATCCTCCACTTTTGATGCACGTGTCCAACCTACTACAAAGCAAAACAATGTTAGATAGGACAACAATTAAGCCACATAACATTACAATCATTTAAGACTGATTGGATAAACAATTTTCACTGGAGATAATGTTCAGCACAAGTGATATATGTGGTGTTGATTACATTTTGACAGACATTTACTGGACAAAGACAATTTATGAAGTTTGTTTGAAATAAGAGAAATCCCTCTCCGCATGATGGTCATGTTATACCTCTCTTTTTTTACGGTGGTTTCATCTTAGATATCTTAATGTAGTTCTTTCCATTTTCAAACCTGATATTGTTTAAACTGCTAAAAAGGTTATCTGCAGAATTCTTGTGACACTTAGTGATATTATATTTTCAAACAGATATGTTATACATGCTTTGTATGGATAAAAACAGTTCGCCCCTTGAAAAAAATGGGAAAATATGAGCATTTGTGGTATGTGTATCTTAAACTGTACAAAAACATGAATTAATAACTAAAAGAGCTACCTTTCTATAAGAATAACATCATGTGTCAAATTGCAAACGATGAGTTAGACTCTGGTTATTTTGAAATATCTTGAACTCTTCCCAAATATAGTAATTTATGAATAGTTCAAATTGAAAGCAAAGTTAGACGATATACAATAGCAGGGCAAATATACACATTCTATCAGCTATTAGATAGACAAAATAGTTTAACCAAAAAAATGAATTAATTTGGTACAATTTATACTTTTGAAACAGTGCTCTTTACCTTTTTCTGTAGCAGATGTAATAAAAGGCCATATGATTGAGTGAAAGGTTAAACATGCTAATTAAATACTCATTACCTAATATCTACCCCTTGTTTCAATGCAGCATACTTTTCCCTTTCTCATGGGTCTTCTTATACAAATAACTAGAATACTATAGTTTCAATATGGGATTTTATAGTAATTGGTTAAATGTAGTTCACTTTACTAATATGTTGCTCTCTTAAGTGCTTTATTGAATTTGAGCCAAATTATATATTGAGGGTACCCGATAGAATTGTTGCTAGAAACCTTTCTAATGGATACCCACGATATAGGGTTTAGGGAAAAATTGATCAAAGTTGGATAGAGAATATGACTCATATACAGACATCATGATCTGTTAATTCATCCTTTCCCTCTTTTTTAATGGGGTCACATTGAAAGAATAACAAGATGATGAATCTTATTGATCTAGAATAGAAATCAAATTGTGTCTCAGTGATTTCTTCGAATTTCTGTCAGCCTTAAGGTGCAAAATTATGAGAGAGTCTAAGTAAGTAAAGGTTCAAACTAAATCTAACCAGACACATTGAGAATGTAGTAATGTATTAATTCACCCAAATGCATTGTATGCATGTATTTTTACAAAATGATGATTGATGATGTGAAAACATTTGTAATGTTTGTTGTTTTATATTTATAGAAGATTGGTTTCTACAATGTATATAGTCAGATGTGTGTTTAAAGTTAACACGCATATCATGGTTTCCAGTCAAATATACATACATGAACATGCAGTTGCTTACTTGCCTGAAGTAATTTATACAAACATGCTCTTGTTCGAAATAGTGTTGCCATCCATAATGTTTTACCAGGACTTTACATAAACAGGAATAATCAATTTTTTCGATATCCAAGTTTTCGTTTGAAAAAGACTCTTGCATATAATAGTTTTCAATCATATACATGTATAGATGCATGTTGGAAGTTGTGTTTAAGCAGATTATGTTATACTAAGTCAAATAAACATGCTGATCCTTAGATGAAGTTATATAGGCACACATTCTATCTGCCTGTATTTTACTTATATGACTGTTGGTTGTGAAGTGATGAATTCACACAAGTACTAGTTATAAATCTATAAACATACATAAACATGAATATCATTATTCATGGTTGATAAGCTTACAGGACAACTAATATGCACATTCGTGATTGAAATACGTTGATTGAAATAAAGTCATCACAGACTGTCAGGTTTCCAGTCAAATACAAATGCAGGCACTTGTTTGAAAATATGTAATCATACAGGTGGTTGTTTCAATCAATGCTTTAATCTACATTCCAAATTCTATTATTTTAAACATACACCTGTATATGTTATAAATGCTTTTCAAAAGTAAAGGATTTCTAAAGATGTTGCGTTGTAGAAATGTAAACATTCATTTTCTAGTTTCCAGTCAATTAGAATCAAATGTATGTGCTTTTTTGAAGTAATGAATGATAAAGAACCTGTTTGTATGAATTAATCTTTTGACTCGTCTGCTGGCTTCCAGGGTACCGTTTTATAAAAGAACATAAGGAAAATATCTACTGAAATCCAAACTAATATTATATTAAATATATGTACATGGATAGCATCTCAAATATAAGTTTAATTTTGCAATGTGACACACTATTTGAGGCGTCTCAGAGAGGCGATCCCAATCATACGTTAGTTTGCAATGTTAACTGACTCGATATTGAAATAAGAGGGAATATTGTTTCGAACTTGTGTTATTTCTTAGCCCTTTCCCAAACAATAACGACATTTGACCATTTTGTTGCAGACGACTTGAGAAAACATTGTGAGAAAAGGAGAAAGTGCTCGTAACGAGCAATTTTGCCTTTTCCCACAATGTTTTCTGCCCTATCAGAAGATTATTTTCCTATTTCATCACATTTTGAAATGTTGTCTGCAAACTCTTTCAATTTGGGACAGTCAAAAACGTGTTGTTTGGGAAAGGATTAGCCGAAGGATTTTTGTAAAACGCTACCGTTGATACATAGATCATGTTTATAGTGATTATATACATATGTGTGCTGGGATTTTTGTTTACATTCATGCAGATGCTTGTTCGAGGTTTTCATTGGTATAGATGTTTGTTTGAAGAAATCTACATGTCAATTGTACGTTTTTGTTTTGCTTTCCAGTGATATATACGCAAAGAGTGCTTGTTTAGTCTGATTTCCTTGTTAAAAGAATATATATATACCCTTTCTCGTTTTTCTTTTTTGAACACATTTCAGTCATCGTTTGCGTTGCTACTTTCACCGCAGTTCAGTCATCGTTTGCGGTGGTACTTTCACCAAATTTCAGTCATCGTTTGCGGTGGTACTTTCACCACATTTCAGTCATCGTTTGCGGTGGTACTTTACCACATTTCAGTCATCGTTTGCGGTGGTACTTTCACCACATTTCAGTCATCGTTTGCGGTTGTACTTTCACCAAAATGCTCATTTGAAGTACATGCATATTTTACTCATTTTATCTGATTTCAAGTGTTATACATGTATACTCAAAGTACTTATTTGCAGAGTTGCATTTTTGAAGTAATTTGTACACACATTTTCTGGTTAACAAATACATGATGATTTGCAACAATGCATACGTGTACGCCAAACTCATTGTTTACAGATATCAAAAACTTAGTTTTCTAGTTTCCCATTTTGAATGCATGAAGTTTGATCAGTGCATGTTTTCAGTGGCATGCATACTCAATTTCTTCTTTGAAGTAGATGTATGAAGCCCCTTGCCGATACATGCCATACAATATTTTATCATACTTATAAGAAAATAATGGGTAGAGGTCTAAATGATCTCACTAACCGAAATGAGTCTTTTCATGTAAGTTTTGGTCCATTCTGTATCAGAATCATAGACCCCCCTTTTTGATAGAATTAAATTAACATCATTGTTGGGTTCATGAGGAGGAGTTCCCAAGGGAGTTAACTCTGGTACAGCAGTAAATATCATTTCAAGAATTGTTTCCCTTTTGTTTTTTCTACGATCAGCAATACCACTTAAACCATAACCAAATAATAACAACAACATTTGACTAGTTTGCTGCAGACGACTCCGGAAAACTTTGTGGGAACAGGAGAAATTGCTCGTTAAGAGCAATTTCTCCTTTTCCAACAATTTTTCTGCCCTATCAGAAGATTTTTTTTCTCAATTTCACCACATTTTGAAATGTCGTCTGCTAACTCTTACAATTTGAGACAGTCGAACATTTGGCGTTTGGTTAAAGGTTAAAGTCCGCTTATGAGTAAGTCTTGGTAAGCTTGGCTACAGAGCCTGACTCGATTACGTCCATTGTTTTGACCTGACAATGGCACTGAAGTCAAATTTGCTCACATCTGTGAATAATTGGGCTTAAATAAAACATCATACTTTGTGTTTCACAGGTGAACCGTTTGCAGTCAAACAGTTTTCCACTGAAATTAGTACTAGTATTAGTAGTCTATTCTATCTCAAGGAAAACTATGTTTCATTGTTGATTCGCGTTGTCATGTTGTTTTCAACATTATTTCGATCACATTGGTGCAGTAGTACAGCGTCGGCCTTTCTTGTCGATAAGCCTGGGTTTGGTAAGCAGCGAGGTACAAAACTGTCAGACAAATCTGCGCGAGTACTGGTCCTGTATCCAGGAAGCAGTCATCGACAATGAGTTTGATAAGCGTAAAGCATCCGCCATAATAAAATTTTAAATGAATACTTTTGAACTAAACCATGACAAAAGTTGAAATCGACGATAAGAACAATTAGATACAATACTACATCAGAGTAGAACGCTTTGATGAGTGAAAACAACGGGAGTTAAAAAAATCAAGATGATCATGCACTGCTTTCGTGTCGGTTTTATGTCGGATCCTGCGTGGCCCAGTGTTAAGTTGAAATACATATAACACGGAGGTGCCAAGTTTATTCATGACCAGCAACACTCGAACTTTTCATTGGAATGTCCACTGGCAAGACACTACAGAGTCCTGCCTAGTACAGGTGAAATACAGGAAAACAAAACTGTAAAACAACTGAACTACTATTGACACGGCGTTAAACCCCGTTTATTTGATAAACATGTTTCAACGAGACAAGCGCGAAACATTTGGAAACTCTCCTTTAAACCACACTGAACGAATAAGGAAGTAAATCATTTAGGGGATTTTTACTGCTTCGTACGATTCACGAGCACAGTTGGATCAGCTCGGGAGTGGAGTACAGTTTAAATGGTTTATCTTGTTATTAGAAACATCAGATCGGGCAATTGACGTGACTTTATCTTCATATCATACGGTAAGCATTGATTTAAGTATAATTTTCTTTCTGTTTTAGAGTGGAAGATTGAATAGTCGATTTCCGAATCTCGACTCCCCAAAAAAGATTGTCTGGTGACAGCAAATTCGTTGTACCATATTTTCTATGAATTCCATACGACAAATTCCAGCCACAAAGGGATTCGAACAGCAAAATATCAATCTGATGTTGAGAGCTTGAAGCTTGAGCTGACTTGATGCAAGCTTATCAGAATTGGATTCGCGCCACTATTCAGAACATGTTCCCACTTGAAATTAAGATCGTTAACAAACACTTGCGTTGTCAGGGCGTTATAGGGCCGACAGACGTTTTGTTGTACATTGAAGCAGACGACTATGTTGTGCCTTGCAGTAGACGACTATGGTGTGCATTGAAGCAAACGACCCTATTTTGCCTTGCAGCAGACGACTCTGTTTTGCCTTCCAGCAGGCGACTCTGTTTCGCCTTGAAAACAAATCTCGACTTTTTGCAGCAGCAATCCTGTTATGCCTTGAAACAGACGACTCTGTTGTGTCTTGGAGCGATTCTGTTGTGCCTTGAAGCAGACGACTTTGTTTTGCATTGCAGCAGACGACTCTGTTTTTGCCTTGAAAAAAATTAACTTTGTTTTGCTTTGCAGCAGCAACTTTGTTTTGCCTTGAAACAGACGACTGTGTTGAGCTTTGAAGCAGACGACTCTGTTTTGCATTGCAGCAGACGTCTCTGTTTTGCCTTGAAGCAGACGACTCTGTTTTTGCTTGAAGCAGACGACTTTGTTTTGCCTTGAAACTGCCAACTCTGTTTTGACTTGAAACAGACGACTCTGTTCTGCCTTGAAGCAAACGACCCTGCTGTACCTTAAAGCAAACGACTCTTTTGTGCCTTGAAATAGACGACTCTGTTGTGCCTTAAAACAGACGACTCTTTTGTGCTTTCAAGCAGACGACTCTGCTGTGCCTTAAAACAGACGACTCTGCTATGTCTTGAAACAGACGACTCTGATGTGCTTTTTAGCAGACGACTCTGTTTGCCATAAAACAGACGACTCTATTGTTCCTTGAAGCAGACGACTCTGCTGTGTCGTTAAGCAGACGACTCTGTTTTGCCTTGAAGCAGACGACTCAGGTGTACCTGGAAACAGACGACGTTGTTGTACCTTAAAGCAAACGACTATGTTGTGCTTTCAAGCAGATGTCTTTGTTGTGTTTGTGTCTTCAAGCTTATGACTCTGTTTTGCATTCAAGAAGACTTTTTATTGTCACTTAAAACAAATGAAACGGTTGTTCATTAAAGCAGGCGCTTCTGCTTTTTCTTGAACAGACGACTCTGTTTTGCCTTGAGGCAGACGAAGTGTTTTTAATCGAAACAGACATTTCTGCTTTGGCTAGAAGCAGATGATTATGTTGTGCCTTAAAGCATACGACCCTCTTGCACCTTAAAGCAGAAGACTCTGTTTTGCTTTGAATCAGACGACTCTGTTTTCCCTTGAGACAAACGACTCTGTTGTACCTTAAAGCAGAAAGGTCTGTTTTGCTTTGAATCAGGCGACTGTGTTTTCCCTTGAGACAAACGACTATGTTGTGCTTTTAAGCATACGCCTCTGTTTTGCGTCAAAGCTGTCGACTTTATACAATTTTCTAAACGCGAGAATGTTCTAGCTTGCTGGTAACGAATTTCCCTTTTTTCAACATTTTTTCATATCATCATTTTTAAAGGCCATTGTTCATAGATAACAATGTGTAAATCAAAAAGAAATGACGATTTAACATTTTTAACGGTATTATATCAAATGCACAATAGCTACTGATTTCATTATTGTTTCAGAATGTACCAATATATCTAGATATGTTCAGACTATATGTAATGAATTTCAAAACCGCTTCAACGCTCTTCGATCTTGATACATATTTATTCATTTTCTCCAAATCTGTGGACAGTTCTTTTATTAGCAAATGCTTTCAAAGCTTGTAATGTCATCGTAGTATTATAATATATTTTATGATTCATTTAAAAGGACTTGATATCATATTTCACAAATTCCTATCTCTAACATGCCTCTTGGTCTGTTTGTTATGAATGTTAAATGTATTAGAAAGCATGTGAAAAGGGGAAATAGTTAAAGGCACATATAGAGTAATTATAAACCAAACGACATCCTCTTAATTTACCTCCGCTACATTTGAGAACTTTCAGGGAATGGATTGGATCGGATCTTTTCAGAGACAAATATCAACTTCATATTCGCCAAAGGAGTTAAAACTATGTAAGAAAAAGAAAAATCTTATCTCCTCTATATCCTCCTCAGAGCAATAGACTGATCCTTCGAGCGCCGCTCTCGGCTTTTCGCTAACGTACCTCAAATACGCACACGCAAAATCTACTGTTGTGTTCATCGTTTTATTTCACAATAACCTTGTAAACAAAAACTGTTGTATATCGTACATACTTCACTAATGACAAAATCATATTCAGGAAACAATCAATGTCGGGTTCACCAGTCCAACTGGCTAAGCCATAAACATTGTTTGCTAGCTCTGCATATAACAAACGAACTGCCTAACAAAACTTTAACCTCTTATCCTAACTTTATTTTTTACATCATTATGCACAGTGTAAGCTTAGTGTATGTTTTGAAAGTAAAAAATGTCTGATATAGTTGTGTTAAAAACAAGTACATTTACCGTATTTGATAAACGTAAATAAGGTTAATGATGCAAAGTAAATGGGGAGCGTTTTGAGG
The DNA here is from genome assembly GCA_947846245.1 of Cerastoderma edule. NCBI lineage: Eukaryota > Metazoa > Mollusca > Bivalvia > Cardiida > Cardiidae > Cerastoderma > Cerastoderma edule. The sequence continues at coordinate 17,820,243 of OX401417.1, read as the reverse complement.
GACAGCATAAATCTTTTCACGAATTGTTAAAGTGACTCTCTCACAGATTAATGGATTTAATCTTTTTGAAATAAGATTTCTTCTGTTGTTAAAAAAATGATATTACCTATCTATAGATTTACAAAAACAAGATTATTCACATTCTTTTCTCCTCCCCTCTTACATAAATTGTGTGGTAGAGAAATAGCACATTTCTGTTCCATATACTTATTTGTTGTTAACCCTATAAAGGGTTTATTTTGTAAAAAGTACCTGGATAATCAGTCAGTTATATGTGGCCAGTATTGGCAAAAGATTGATATTTTTTTATTTTTCTCTTTTAAAAGCCAAATCTGATGACTAACTGGTAGACTAAGGAAGAGGTAACAACATCATAATATGCTTGGGAATCATATGGATTTGGTACAATAAAAAACAGATGAAGATTTACATGGACGTCTGAATACCATAAATCTGTATGTTTGACTAATGAACAATTTAAAAGCTTAGTTTTCTCTTCAAAAGGCTAATTAATTAAGGCAAAATAATAATATAAAAAACTGTGATGTACTGTGGACTATTCTACAATGATAACAATGTCACATGTGTCTCGTGGTACTCAGTTTCTTTTCTTTCTTTAAAGAATCTTTCAAAAATTCAAATTAATGAAACAAAGAACATTCCCATACTATATGTAGACAGCTTAGCCTGCAGAAGACCAGTGGAAGACAGTAACTTGAGTCATTACTTGAATCTCTTTTCTAACAATTGATTGTTAAATGTTTCAATGAAACAAAGATAAGAGTTTAAGCAAACATCAATGTTAAGCTAATACTTTTCCTTAACTTTTCATGGTAAACCCCTAAATTTTCAATATAATTGTTTAAACAATTATGGCAAAGGGAAACAGGCTTAGAGGGCGCATTTGCTGTGTCACTACTGCTTCTATTGTTTGATTAAACAATTGTTTAATTATGTATGTTGTTGCTTCAAATTTGAAACAATATGTTTGAAAAAAATGGATAAAAGTCTTAAGGATGTGTGTCATAAAATATTTGTTAATATTTTTAAAATCTTAAGTTGACCATGAACGTTCCTACCATATTCTTCAAACTTTCAGGAGTTTCTTTTTTTTTCAAACTATGAAGACCAGTGAACTGTGGCATCAAGAATGAAAATAATGTCTCAATATGAAGCCGTGACTTCATTTTTTTCAATACATGTCTTAAATCAATGAATTAGAATACATGAACAAATGCTGACTGCTGATTTTCACCTATGTTTTTAACTACATTGCATTTATAATTCACTGCATATAATTTATTGCATACTAACTTTTTTTTAGTTCTTTAATAGACAAGTACATATCAAAAAAGCTATGTTGTATGTTTGAACAAAAGTAAAAAAACATAATAATCAGACTTTATAGAATCTTTTGATTTTATTTTCAAGTTAACAAACAAGTTAACCTTTTGGCTACAACAAAGATATTTGTTGTAATTGAATGTCCTTTTGTAAGCCCGGGGAAACAATCTATGTGGGATTTCCTTATCTGAATTGAACAGTAAAAAAGAATTTAAACAATGACGTGATTGGCTTTCAATATAAATGTAACTTGGCTAGTCCCTAGCATGTACAAGCAGATGAGTATGTTGTTGAATATTGTCTGATACTATTAACCCAAATGACCCTTCTTCATCGCCAAATGACTTGTTGTTGGTTCTCATGATAATTTAAACCAGTACCTACAACACATGGTTTTGTGGAAAAAAATCTATAATTTCATTCGGAAACAGACTTGTGGTTCAAATATTATAGTTTGGTGATTCTGATATTGCATGAGCAGTTTGTCCTTACATGATGGGTGTTTTATTATTGATGAGAAGCCCTCATTCACAGCCCAGGCAAGCTAAACTGATATCCGTATAGAACATATACTATCATAAAAAGTCTACCAGGAGTGTTAAATGAGACTTGTCCTTTTACTGAGAACTATCTAAATGTGACAAAGATGACAGCTTTGTGACAAAATAAATATTCTCTCCCCAAAGTAAACAAACTCTCCCTTTCCTCAAAGTTGTACTCTGAATTGAGTTCGAAATGCATATTCAGTATGCAAGTTCTTTTCACAAAATCCATACCATTGAGTTGAGAGAGTGATAAAGAGGCAATGTCTTAGTTCAAAGAGTGTTTGTATAAGTCCTGTCCCTTCTTAACTAGTAAACTCCTAACGTAGCAGAGTCTGGGCGATGTATGTGTATCAAATAACACCCCAAATTCCTCACAGTGATCTCCCTTTAAGGAATTCATCACTGCAACCCCAAACATCACACGAGTCTGACCATGTGCTTAGAAACGCAAATGACTTGATATATGGCGCTAAACCCCAAATAAATCATAAATTAGTGCTATATTTTTTTTAAAGAAAATGAAAGTCGTTTTAAATTAACTGTACAGAAATTAAGACAAAAAGATATTTATTACTAAATCATATGTCCTTTAAAAAGAAACTTGAATAAAAAACATTTAAGTTTCAGCCTAATCCATATGAAAATCACGTAGTGGCGTTGATCTATGCAGCGTAGCTAGGGGAAATTACCGTGACATTTTTTATAACACTCAATTGGTCGTCAAAAGGAGAACAAGTTGCATTTACACTTTCAAACACCAGACAGATCATTCTACAGTCATCAAAAATAATCTTAATTTTAGGTTATGGCTGTTGAATTTCCCATGCGCTTTAACGTGCTGATCAGGACAATATGTATCGTGTAGTTGTTTGAACTCATGGATGTTTGTTGTGCTTTGTCAATTCAATCGATTTTATAAGTGTACATAAAAGGCACGAATACCTTTAAAAGCATGCTGAAAAACTGTAAAATGTAAGCAATAATAACTGGTAAATGTAGAACGCTACCTTAATATTGGTTTGCCTTTCTACTAAAGAAATGAACAGTCGGAATTTAGATGCTCCAACCATAATTTGAAAATTGAAAATGGAAAACTCCCCCGCCTTGAGAGAAATATTCGCCAATGCCCCTATTGTTTATCATTTTTAGTATAGAGGTAATTAAGGATGAAATCCATGCATTTCATTACTGTGATCTAAACAGTGAGATACGAACAGAATACCCAAATCGTCCACTTCTACTACATAATTCCGGATACTTCTTCTTCAGACTTATATCTTAAATAAGCTTTGAATAAACTTATCTGCTTGAATAAACGTATCTCTATCCCTATACCGTCTGACAACCTTAAAAGCATCAAGGAATTAGCTTTTTATGTTCACAATATTCTCGAAATGAGACGAACTTATGTCTGACCTATTGAAGTAATCATTGGTGAATATACTTAATTCTAGCTTAACCCAACTGATATCTTATGTTGTATATGTACTGTATTTTGTGCCCGTACAACTTATAAGTGCTGTAAGTGCTATACGTGCAATACGTGCTGTCTTTGTGCAAATACACTAGTTAAGCTGGATTACTTAAAATAATACTTTATGTATCAATCTGGAATATTATATGTCCAATTCTCATATCTGACACAAGAGTGTCTCTCTTCATCTTACGTGGGATATTATTCATGAAAACGTCCCCATTGAGGTCCTGTTATGTTCTGATAAATGACTTTCACGATATGTTATCAGTTTTAAGTTGTTTACATGGAGATGGGCTATAGATAAATACAATATTCGCTATTTTACCCGTATGTTCATTACTTATTATCGTGACTTTATTTCTTTTTCATTTGGAAGAAGCTTTAGTACTGTATATGAAGGACAACTGTAGTAACATCCATGTGACGAGCAATGTGTCCTAGTTTGTCTATGAAATTTACTCAATTTTGGACAGGACACAATTGGTACTTTTCCTAACTATCTCCTTTTGGGGTTAAATTTAACGCTATCAAAATCCTGTATGAAGTTATAAGATGATTAGCAAGATAACATCTGGACGGGACATGGCAAAATTCGAGCTGCATTTTAAGATATCTTTGATATAATATGCTAGCGTGTATTTTAGTGCTTGTTATTGTATGAAATATTTGAATTTCTTGGTGTGGTAATTTTAAATATTTCAAATCCTATAGCGCACTACAGTGAAATATCCAGCGTGATATTGAGTTGGGATGCTTTTGTATTCATTCGCAATAGCGAATTGGATTTTTCACACGGTCTGCGTCCATCTTGAAGTCGTCTGACATGTTTTTACATAAAGATGCAGTACTTGAATCTGGAGATATTAAAACGAATATGAGTGTTATGAATATTTAGATATGGCGGGCCATTGCTTCATCAATAAGGAATATTCGATAATCCGGATATTTCGTAAGAAACACACGTGTCTTGAAGAATGAGAAATTTGATTCCAATCCTCAATAATTGTTTTGCTAGTGTTTGATCCAGTTTCCTGTACAGATGTTGCGTGGAACTGAAACATTTTTTTAAGTCTTAGTTTTACGCAGTTTTAAAAGGTTAAACTTAGGTATGTTACGGAGGGCAGTTCAACTAACAATGTCTTTTAATATTTTTCAAAAGATGGGGAACATCTGTTTTCCAATCTATAATGTATTGTCCTTTTTCAACATCAACAAAATCATTCAACGATAAAAAACGATCAAAGAAATGAACTAATGTTATGCCAGGGTCCGAACCACGAACGTCTTTATAAAGTTTACCGATCGACTTGACCCTTATAGTGCTGGAATCGACTTCATGCTTATACAAACAGGCCAGATCCAGGCCAGCTGATAAGTAAATTGGCTTGCCTGTGATCTTACCTGTTAGTAACTCCGAGTACAAACACTTAAGCCAATGATCATACATAACATATTAAGGGTTCAACGCAAGACTGTATTAAGTTTTTTCACAAACATGAACCACTAGCTATAGTATTGCGATGATCCCTCTATGATTTAGATAACCCAGATAAGGTAGGGTAAATGATAACATGACAGGGCCCATATAGATTTTAACGAATCATCCGATCGGATGAAGGCATATCACCAAGCTATCATGCTCATTTAAAACATAGTTTTATTCAAAGTTTATAAAAATCTTATATTTTAAGCTTTTTATAGTTTTAAAATACTAACAAAATACGGATAGAAGAACAAAACATATAGTCAAGGATACATGAATGAAGATTGATGATATCATTATCAATCCTGTTCATATCTGTTTTGTTCATATAAAGCACGTTTGTCTAGCAAAAATAGTATACTGTTTAAACGCTTTATTTTGTAAAGAACGACCTCTTGACTTTCGGCTAGTAAAACCGTCAAAATATGAGAGGAACTTATTATCAAATGGAATCAGAAAAGTTCTTCAGAGATTTATCCAAACACTGTTCGAAGACTAGATTTTCTTTAACATCAAAACACTGAAAAGACAAATATGAAAAGATAGATATGAAAAGATGTGATATCTTAGTGACTTAAATTCTTTAAATTGCATTTTTAACTTTTGTGACGTACATTGTGCAATCTTTGAGAGAGTTCCTTTAACGGTTAATATCGCTTAAATCTAGATAACGTTATTCCTTCGTAAAACCACTCCAAATAAATATTTGGTGCTAGATATTCCATGAAACCGTTTGTAAATTGTTAATAAGCAATCTTGTTAAGTGAGTATATTTGTTTATTATCAATTAGTCGCAAACTATAATACAAAAGTGGCATATTAGAAACAGGAATACGAATTTGTTCCTCCGCCTGGTTAGCCAACCGCACATTTAGATCGGAACAACTTGTGTCACTTTTTTTCTCAAATATTTGCTGTGTGACTAAGTGACATAAGTTTTATAGCTGTATAAATCTCAGTTAAACTTTAAGTTTTTCTTTTAGAAACTAGGGCCTGTTCTCAACGTTTAAGTGCATCATGTTTGGTACTTAACCGGAAATCATGTGGTAATAAGATCAACCTGATTTAAGTCGACTACCTGTGAAGCTTGCACTTTTCTTTTGTTTCACATATGTAACGAAAAAGAAAACAGTTTTGAGTCAATATACAAATCAGCATTGGTGATCAACCAAACACTCTCCACTATGTAAGATATGATAGTAAGAATTTCCAACGCTGTTTCAATGTGACCTTTCGCTTCGGTGATCTCTGTTTTGAAAATATTACTATTGGTTATGCTTAGTCAAAATACTTGTTTTGTCATACGATCCCAAATTTGAAGTAATATCTAAAACGTGTAAATAAACGAGAAACTGTACATGTACAGTATTTAGAAAATGTGTTCCTCTTATTTGAATGAGACGCGTATGTAAAAGATAAGTTGATTAATATTGGTGAGAAGCTCATAACTAGGTTGGCTATCTATAAAGCTGCTTGCTCAGAAATGTTAGGAAAATCTTAAGTTAAAGCTTCATTTCTTTAAAACAGTACCGCCGGTCAATTCCAAAAGCGTTGATATGGTTTTGAAATCGACCGCACCCAATCTGTAAATACCTAAATATACTGACGCTTCCTGAATTAATTATGTTTTCAAAAGCTTCTTTTTTTTTCTTACAAAACTACAGGAAATGTAATGTTTAAACGATGTTTTTATTATCACTTTCAAATATTTTCATAAATGAATAAGCACCTTTAAATACATTCATCATAGATAAGGGGTGGGATGTTATCGTTATGCCCAATTGATAAATCATTACTTTACCAAACAACCTCTCGGTGTGTGGCCCTTATGTATATAAGTCATGTTCTAAATTTCGAAGGTTTACTGGAGTAGGACATCATTTCTCTTCCTTGGTACTTGTGTCTTTCACAGATCGTGTACATTATCCACGGAGAGAAAAGGTAAGTCGTTGTGCTTGTCTATTTTCATTAATGTATTAAGGGGCACAAACAGGGAGAAGAATGCTATACCAAACTATATCATTTGGTAAACCGTTGGTCTGATTATAAAGGTTCCCACCAAACGATACCCATCATAGCATTGTAAACGTAAAAATAGTCGAGAAAAAACTAAGATCAGCCAGTTCAATAATTCGCTTACATGATAACGAGTATGGATTTCTGTTCAATTTCGTCATCCTTGACATTCCTTGGCTACTTTTGTAATAAAAGCTCACAACAAGTTTGTGAACAAGGGAAACGATATGAATTATGTCACGTCGAACTTCTACGGTAACCTAATTGGTTGAATTGTCTGATTCTTCACATTTGACCCGAACACGTGAAAGGTACGTATTTGAAAAGACCAATTAGAATTCGCTTTCGGGAACTTTCGAAAAGGGGAATCGAAGTCTGCCGGAAAACGTTTGTTAACCTACCGATTTTTGATAAACACGGTTGAAATGGAGACACCTATATTTGAAGCACGAACTAACTTAAGTTATATGAGTTTATAAAATATGGACTCACAACATTTATGAATTAACTGTCATGACATTTATCTACACAATTAGATATATCCATATATGACTTCAGTTTTCATTTTTTTTTTCATTATCCTTTTTACGAGCCTTTAAAGGAGGGAGGATGGTTTTCTTCGAAAGATATTTCTAACTGTTTGCTTTATTATTTCATATTAATTCTAACCGCTCTCAAAAGATATTTAGTTCTGTCACTTCGATCATTCCAAATTCCCATTCACCATGTTATCTCTTTTGATATTTTGCAAAATCCATATTGATAATGTCAAAATAAAATGTTAGCCAACTTCGGGTTCCAGTAAGTAATATTCACGTTTTATACAAAGGGATGAGTAATGATGTCACCAGTGAAGCAGTTTTGTTTTAGCAAATTTTATTACAGCGCGATGATAGACTAAGACTTTACAATTAAACATTTCGGAATCAACCATCCCTCTAGATTTTTTCATAATTTTTAATTCCCAAATTCAGGTATGTGAAAGTCATGGACATCATTCTTAACGCTGTTGATAAAATCGATTCATTTAGTACATATGATACAAAGGCACGAACATTTAGAGATCCTCCCCATCGCTGTGATTCCTTTGGAAACAAAGGCCGCACTTGATCTAAAAGTGACAAAGACTTATTTTTCGACAATTTTATATTTTAATGGTTTAAAGTTTGATTCATAAACCTTAATAGAGATCAGATAAAAGGTAACTTTGTGATCATGTAAATTAAGTATTTAAGCACGTTCACCTGCTCTACTTCATATTTCAGTTACACCTTTTCAACATGGAAGTATCTGGGAAACGCCAACAAGGGGACGGTAATGACCAACGTAAAGGTATTCTATGTGACCTATGTAATGAAGAGAATGAAGAGGAGCCTGCCGTGTCCTTCTGTACCGTCTGTAACGAATACCTTTGTGAGGCTGACACAAAGGCTCATAGAAAGGCTAAAGTGCTGAAGGATCACGTTTTATTGGATGGAGATGAAATGCCTCATCAGAAACTTAAAGCACTAGAAGACAACACTTGTTTCACTCATAGCAGGAAGCAAATCGAATATTACTGTTTAGATCATAGCAAATGGTGCTGTACCTTATGTGCCACTGTTGAACATAAGGAATGCAACATTGCTTATATAGATGATATAGCGAAAGGTTACGAGCTGGGCGAAGAGTACCCTTCTCTAGTCAAAGCCATCGACGACCAAACTAAATGCTTGGAAAACACACAGAAAGAAGCTGTAAAGAAGAAGGAATATGTAAAGCTCAACCTTGAAAAGCTGATTTCAGAAGTGAAGAAATTTCGAGTGGAGTTGAATGCTGCACTTGATTTCCTTGAACGTGCCACTTTGAAAGAGATTCAGCTATTATCGGACTTTGATATTCAACTTTCAGATTCGGTATCTACACAATGCGAAACAATATTGAGCGACATACAAGACATTTCTTCTAAAGTGGAATATCGTAAGAAATACAAACAAAGTCGTCAGTTGGTCATCCAGTCGAAGGAGGCACTAACCCAAATTGCTGAATATGAAAGAAAAATAGCTGAACTCGTACATCAAAATACACTCCAAATGTATACATTTAGCCCAGATGATGAAATTCTTCTGTCACTCAAAAAGCTTAACACACTTGGCCATTTTCCAAGCATGAAAGATAGATACTCTCCTAAAGGAATAGACCAAGAGTTCAATGAAGAGTTCAGTGCTCATTGCGGTCAAAGCGACATAGGTCTAACTGTAGCTTACCAGGACGAAGAGAACAAAGGTACAATGAATGCCGAAAGAGATTTTGAGATCAACAAAACAAGTGTGGCTGACTTTCGTAAAGGGACAAAAGCAACAAAGAAGGTTGGCAAAAATTTAGAAACCGTAGGTACTGCGGACCTTTTCGATGATCTAGAGTCCAGATTTTGGGTACCTAAAAGACGTAGAAGGGATGTGATGAAAGAATATCATAGAAAGGAAGCTTCAAAACTAAAGGATAGAAAGAAAACAGTTCGGAGTCAATCTTCGGACGACTCGGTCAAGGGTTATAGCGACAACAACGACGGGTTTGGCACAGGCTGCACAGGGTTTACAGACCAACGAGATAAAACACTCAAATAAGGAAATGAGAAATGATTGCGCGGGTCAAGTAACTATTGAGCCATTATACATTTGTTTTAAGTCAGAAAGGAAAAGTTGTGAAAACAGTCTGAAGTCAATACTGTCTTCGTTCAACGCATTGGATAGTTTATAGCGACAACGATTACGATTCAGTCCATAGAAATTGATGTGTGAATGCGGATTTGACAAAATATAATCAAAGGATAGAACCATTAGAGCCATTAGACATTAGCTTTAAGTCAGAGAGGAAAAGTCGGGATAACAGTGTGAATTCAATATGCGCTTCGGATGACTCGCAGACGAGTTTATTTGGCGACACGGGCGGCAATTCAGACGTCGTCGATCGATCGAGCAGACAACGATTGAACAGCACCACGATTTTAGATGTTAAAATACCCATAATTCGCAATTTTCAAACTCATTCTTTCGTCGGGTAACTTCAATATACTGAATAGTTGCGCATTACAATAAGGTAAAGGGTATACAAAGGTGGAAAATATATATTACCAATTATTTCTTCAATTCCGTTCGCATTAATGTATGTACCAAACAATATGCATAGCATATAAGTTACTACAACTGTATATCGAACTTTCTTTATGAAAAATTGTTTTGAGAGGTCTTTCAATTTAAACGTTAAGGAAATCTACTTTATTTCAGGAAATAAAGAGACCTGGAAGCGGTTAAGTACTTAGGCATTCTTTTGACAGTCAGGAAACGGTGGTTATTTACTCAAGACACAATATTGAGTCTTGAAACCTGTTAATTCAATATATTAGATCGATCATTCTCACTTCTACATTTACATGTATTCATTTAGTTATCAATACGTACTTAATAATTATTGGATGTTAGTACAGGACATATGTGTTAAAACAGCACCTTTTTATTTCATTCATTGGTAAATAATTATAAGCTTTCATTTATTGATTGCACTATGTATTCAAGAGCATTTTGTTATTATTAGAAAACATCAATATACGGATTATGAAGGCGATTTACCAGTATGTTCAAGTCACCATTCTCATAAAACGATTACATACGTGGTGATTTAACTGATTCCATTGATTAATAAAATAATACGTCCTTGTTTCTTTTGATGTTTAAATGTGTGCCAATTAATTGCTATATTTGTTGAGCACTACTATGTCATAAAAAGGCAAGTGAATTGTAATTAACTTCGCAATAATGAATAAAATGTCTAGATGAATACGCAATGGGTTACATCTTTTATATACATATTTACAAAACAATACCTCAGTCTGCCGCATCGGCTGCAGAATACGTAAGAAACCATTGTAACACAAGGATAGATTGCTCTGTTAAAGCAATCTATATTGTTGTCCCAATGCTTCTAACACAATAGAATTAGGAGAAAGTATTATGTAATGTCATCTTTTGTCGTCCGCTGTTGATTTAAACTTTGTCCAGTTACATTTTTTCAAGATATGGGAATGGGTTAACCAAAGTTGGGATTCTGGAAACAACTCAATTTCTACAAGTAATTAGAAATTGTTCCATCGGATCAGTGGGACAACGTGATTCAAAGAACTTTGCATAAACCTACACCCTATTTTGATGATAAGTGTAGATCATGAAAAATATCATAACCGATCAACCTGCACATTCTTTGCATGATAATGCACAGCGGTGCAAGCGTCTGACCGATGTTTGATGATTAATCATCTGAGAAAGTAAATCTTATATTGAAACAACCTGATTAAAGAGCTGCCTTTAACACTGGGTAATATATTGTACAATACCCGACTGATAAAAGTGGAAGAAGACCATGAACTTAACTGCACATAAGGACTGGTCACGCCGGGTGGACTCATTAGCATTCTGTAAGATTGTCTTAAGACTACGTCTCATGAACAACATTAATACTCTGCCAGTTGTCGTTTGCAGATGTACGGAGAGCTCAAATAATGCCAATTGGTTCATTCTCTATACATAGAATTTCAATGCGATGAATGGATATGTAGCGGCTTGTAAATATATAGAGACGTCCAACCTTGATATTATGCCATATCACCAAAGATAACATTATATTCTTTGAAAACACGGGCCTTACTTTAGATGTCTTACTTCTGCGTATCTTCTATGCACAAAGGAACAAATATGTCAAATGGTAAAATTGCTTCTGGTGACACATGTAATCTTTTTGTCACAATGGTTTTGATTCGAATTCATAAATAAAAAGGACGAATCTTGCTATTTGTTATCGAGTTGTGTTGCCTTATATTTGGTCTACTAGTAATCAATTATTTCTTTATGGGGGGATGGATTAGACGCAAACACTGGTCCAAAACGTGGTTATCTTCTCAAGGCAAATGATTTGAGCTAGGACGTCGTCACCTCTTAAGACTGTAATACCCTTCTGTCATTAAAGGACTCGCATGTGGTCCAAATTTGAAATCTTTTATATCAGAACTTCCTAGACGTTATCAGTGTTATACCTTAGCTCTTAACCGAAAGGACACTTCCAGTTTGGCCGATAGAGGTCGATCACGTGACCTTATGTCACATATCAACCCAATCTGAACGTATCGGGTTTATCAAATGAAAAAACACCTCTGAAATAATAGGGATGACGCCATATTGGTTCCCAGCGGAATGACGTCACTTGACTTTCGTGTTTAAAAATAGATCTTAAATGTGAAATCTAAAAAGTCTTTAAATTTGATTGAGGAAACAACTTTACATGTCACAACAACAATTTTGCCATTTGGTATGTGTTACTGATACAAAGATTACTTAAAAGGATGTCCAACCCTTCCATACTTATCGAACTACTTAACTTGCACGCTAAGAAAATGTGTTTATTGGCGGATGCCGATTTACCCGAAAAATTGTAACCCTACACTTATATCCGAGGTGTATTTCACAGCTCACGGAAATACCCGAGTAGTTCCGATTGATATCAACCACTGGGCCACATTTATCTTCGCTTTAAATTCTAGTAAACTGTTATAGGATCAAGAAGTAAAACTCCACTTAAAGCATTGTCAAGCAAGCAGAAAATGCTTCTTCCAAGTCTTCTTGCTTTTTTACTAGTGAACTCCAAGCTTTGCAGCGTTTGGGTGACGTATGTGTCATTTATGCGTATCAAATAACACTCCTCACAGTGATCTCCCTTTAAGAAATTAATCACTGCAACCACGAATATCGTATGAGACTGACCCTATGCTAACAAACATAAATAACTTTGAAATATGGCGGTGACAACCACATAAATGATCTATACGTGCTATATTTGTAAAGAAAACGAAAGGTGTTTCAATTTAACTGGTCAGGAATAAAAACATGAAGACATTATTAATAAATCATATATCCGGTTAAAACGTGAATAAAAAAACAATTAAGATATCATCCAAATCTTTTTGAAAATCATTTGGTGACATTGATCGATGCAGCGTAGCAAGGGAAATTATTGTGAGAATGTGGATAACACTCCATTGATCGTGCATAGGAGACAAGGTTGCATTTACACTTTCAAACACCAGACAGAACATTTTACAGCTATCAAAAATAATCTTAATTTAAGGTTATGGCTGTTGAATTTCCCATGCGCTTTAACTTGCTGATCAGGACAATATACATTGTGTAGTTGTTTGATCTCATGGATGTTAGTTGTGCTTTGTCAATTCAATATATTTTATATGCACATAAAAGGCGTGACTACTTTTCAAAAGCAATTTGATACTCGTTTAAATGGGATATCATAAAGCAAGCAAGAAGCAAATGTTTTTTTTTCACAACTTATTGAATGACAGATCAGTCCCTGTGCATTTTATTTTACCGTAACGTACGAGATATTTACATTAACTCGCGCTCGGCTTGTGAGGGTGAATAAATGATCATTATATTTGTTTTCGTATGTGTTACGTTATTCTTCACTTACACGTTTGAAAGTGACGACATGCTTCTTTTATGCAGGTTGATAATTGATATGCAATGCACATTCAAACAAAAAGGAATGGTTTGATAAAAACAACTGTACTCAGAGACTATATATGGCCATTTGTAATATCAACAAGTATTCTAAGACACTTTAGGAGGGAATAAGGCCAATGAAGGCAGAAAAGTGAAAAACTAGAGTATTGATACATTTCCCGTCTCATATTATAACCGTGTTGTGGAATTATAGGATATCCATGCTGTATAATTCATAAACCGTTCGAATTAATTTGATTATTTAGACATTGTTCATTTATTTCTTTCTTTCGAAATGATTGAAATGTAAAAGTGTCTTGAAACCAGATTATGAAATGGATCGACATACTTATCACTCTTACCGAAAGGTGCGACCAAGAGCAACCCAGTACTATTTCTATACCAATTGTTTCATTCAAAGCCGTGAAGACCCTACTACACGTTTCACAGGTGTTTGAACAGGGTATAAAATGATGATATGGTCATTTATTTAGAAATTGGATAGATTAAATCATCTGTAAAATATGTTACTAACACAGCAATTTCTGAGAGATAGACTCTTTAATGTAGTGACCATGTGCCTTTTCTAGCAGGCAATTAATTGGAACAGTAGCACGGGAGCCGGTCATGTTATAGAACGTGCATCAATCGAGTAACGTTTGGAGTACACCTGGCTCTGCCGAATGCATGTTAGCCGAAATGACGTATACTTGGTTGGTTCACTACGGAATCTCATTAAGACCATTTTTTGCCAGAAGTTAGAAGGCAGCTTCTCGTGTTTAGAACTTTCATCCTAGGTCTCGATCAAAATTGGGTTTTCTACCTTTACGCATTACCTCAGTTGTAAAATATAATTACAAAGTCCTGGGATTTAGGTTCTTATAAGGACTTGTTGCCTTCTTGTTTTTAGCTCAAAATGACCAAAATGTGCTTCTGTAGTTCATGTATCAGTCGGGAGTATCAACTTTGTTCACTTTTCATCAATAACATAAGATTATATCTCTTCATCCTAGATATAAGTGTGGAATTTATTTATGAAAATGTCCCCATTGAGGTCTTGTTATATTCTGTTAAATGGATTTCATGATATGTTATCTGTTTTAAAGTTGTTTACATGGAGATGGGCTATAAACTTATACAATCTTCGCTATCCTATACACGTATGATCATAACGTTTATTCGTGATTTTTTTTTCATTCGGAGGTAATAAAAGATACAAGGGGTAACTGTGTTAACATTAATATGACGAGCAATGAATCCTACTTTGTCAATGATATGAACTCAATTTGGGACAGGACACAACTTGTATCATTCAGAAGCATCACCTTTTGGGTTGAATTAAACGCTATCGAAATTCTACATGAAGTTATAAGATAATTAGCTAGATAAAACCTAGATGGGACATGGAAAAATTCGAGCTACATTTTAAGAGATATCTTTAATAAAATATACTAGTATTTATTTTAGTACTTGAGTACGCCATTGGATGAAATATTTGAATTTCTTGGTATGGTTACATTAAATATTTCGAATCCCATAGCACACTTTAGTGAAATATCTAGTGAGAGATTGAGTCGGCCGCTTTTGTATTAATTCGCAATAGCGAATTGGATTTTATTACACTGTCTGAATCCATCTTGAATTGGTTTTGTTGAAAAGGTCTGACATGTTTTCATATAAAAATGCATTTACTATATTCTGGTGATATGAAAACGCAGCGATGGACATTTAAGGGCAAGGACATATGGCTGTAACAAAAACAAACATCGGCAAAA
Organism: Cerastoderma edule; assembly: GCA_947846245.1. Lineage (NCBI taxonomy): Eukaryota > Metazoa > Mollusca > Bivalvia > Cardiida > Cardiidae > Cerastoderma > Cerastoderma edule. Next base: position 17,805,061 of record OX401417.1, on the reverse strand, counting down.
TGAAGAATTTGACCTTCCGATGTGCTGAAGATGTTAACTCAAGTAGCATAGTCTAACAATTCGAATTCACGAAGATTGTCGCTATTTGAACGATATGTACCGAATGTTTGTGCGTAAAACTATAAACACAAGTTTGTTTTTTCATTAAATGTGATTAAAAAGTATTAATTAACTCCACATTTAAATATTGTGAAAGATTTATCGATCCGTATTTCACTCATTCATGATCCTTTTCAGCTTAATATAGAACGTTTTGTCCTTGTTGTGGAAATGGATGGCATAACACCCACAACTCTTTGTAAAGATCTACGTCTTTGATGACGTATTTTGTTGTTCTGCAGAGTTTTATCGTTCGTTTGTTCCTCACCAAATACATATCAATCGTCAATCTCCCATGCAGAGTTATCGTCCCCCGGATACTACCTCTGCAACGGGCTCACGCCATCTTTGCCACGAATCGTGGCAAACTCTGTAATATTGCGATCCGAACTGTTCTATGCATACAATTAAGTAAAGAAATATATGAATAAGACAAAAATACTTTTCTTTTATCCATACAGTAGAAATTGAATATGTATTTTACCGATTTTTGCTAGAACTATTTTAAAGCCTTCTTACGCTATTGAAAATCAATCCGCGAAATGTTTACGTCTTTGGTCTCCCGCTCGATGTATAATAAGTCTTGGTTATTGGACAGCTTGGATACCAGTGATGTAAACAAACACGAGGTAGAAATTGGGAACGATGTCTTCTCTTTACAACTGTGATTTTTAGAGATTTTGCTACTTGCAAGGATTAACTTCAAAATACGTGATATCATTGTCTTTGAAAAAGGCAAAAGCTTATTAAATGGCACATTCTAATCATCTATATGGACGCAGATCTCTTCAAATCGATGTTCTGAAAACTTCCACGAATGTGAGATATCGATGAGTTGGTGCTTTTAAAAAAGTACTTCCAAATATCCCCCAAATAAGCTTCACATGCTATGAAATGAGAGCTGAATGAGTTAAAAAAGAGTTGCAGAGAAGACACTAGTCTCAATAATGATCCGTGAACGAAGCTTTTTTCAGTCTTAAGCGTTATAGTACATGTTCCCTGGATGACTACCAGTACTAGGCTAGGAAATGTGTCTTGCCCAAGGACACTCCACGGTGAAATAATTGGCCACCTTCGGGGATCGAATCCGGGGTGACCGGACTCTAGTCCCCGACGCTAACCACTACACCACCGTGGATCCTTGTATGCTTGTGTTTTATTATATATGTCTTATTATATGGGGAGCGACGTGAGAAAACCCACCTTATGGTCAAAATTTTCGATTTTCATTTTTTCAGCGATTATTTTAGTTCGATTTTCGTTTGTTAAAATGATATAAGTCTCATGTAAATGCGTCAAAAAATACGATTCCTATAAGCGTTCAAAGACGTCAGGTAAGTAGAGAAATATAACTCGAGTGACGCGACGTCAGCGTTTTGGCGAACGGCGTAATCTAAATCGACGTTTGGACTTTGGAGTTACCATATCTGAGCTCTTTTTGATATGGAAACACCTTTCTATTTCCTCCTGGAGCCAAAGCTTAGGAAACAAAACTGTCATGTTTAGATTTGATTCGAACTAATAAAAGATCCAATTCAATTGGTTGACATTTACATCAAAGGAAATTTAACACTACAGATCTAGCGGTCAACAAATAGACTATATTCACTTCTGACCTGGACTTACAGTAACATTGCGTCAAACCATCGAAATACACAGGTCTACTTGAAAAAGGTAGCCTTGTTTTCTTTTTCACTAATGGCCAGGGGTCAGGAAAGTGTCGGTTTTGGACGGATTTCGGTTGTGTCGGACTGATTGCAACTGGCGATGTTATGAAAAAATCGGTCCCGATATCACAGAGAGATATGAAATTCTACACACTTAACAGCACATGTTTCTCTGTTATCCAAAAATTAAACCGTGAATTGTAATGTCCGTGTAAAACAATGTCTTAAGCGTGTGTTTAGTTTGTTCGATTATGGAAAATAATCGGCACGCTTGATTGGAAAGTACAAATTACATGTTTGTTTCATGAGAACCGATTATTTTAACAACATTTGGTTCATTTTTAATGGCACATGGTAGAGGAAGATGCAAGACATCAAGGCATATTTATTTGTAAAGCATGGTGTTCCGTTCAATGAAAAGTTTGCTTCCCTCGCCGATTGAAACGCGTTCTATTAAAATTAAACACTTTTCATCATAAATGTGAGGCTTGAAGATTCAGGTCGTTTTTTGAAGATGGTAAACAACGAACAGATCATCCTGTTTATGTTTGAAATTGATCGGCTTTTTCAACATTAGTTCTTGAAAGTTAACAATTAAGAAATGAAATAAAATATGTTTAAGATGTATTTCATGTGATGTCAAAGTTAATGTTCATTTGAACTTATCATCTAAGCACAATGTATGGTTTAGAGTAGAAAGGGCATATGGAATATGTCTTTACCGCGGGGAACGAAGAAGTATCGGAGGGAATGCCATATCAGGGATGGATTGAGATTTGGAGATTTCCTGATCCCTGCTTATGGCCGATGAGTGTTTTCGAATTACACCGTTGAAAACATGTAAAGATAAATGTGCCAACAATCTGTATGTTACATATGCCAGCTGAGCTCTAGTTTCGGAGTCGTTGTGGCGACACCTTACCGTTATGTGAGCTAACACAAAGTCAACTAAACACCTAGTATGACCAGTACTGTTGAAGACAATTTCTTTCATTGGTATACGCTAAAAACACAGAGCTACATGTGCCGATCATTTTAATTAATATTTGATGTGCGTGAATATTTGTTTCATTGCAGAGAAAAAAATATATGTTTTCAGTCAAAATGAGTTGTGAATCCGAGACCTACATGAAATTTGCAGGTGGTATAGCATCTTTCTGAGCTAAAAAAAATAGCATATATTACACAACTTGAAATGCATAATCGAATTGATAAAGATGTCAATAGTGGTTGAGTTTGTGTTTGTTCACGAATCAATTTTATCAGGTCAGCAATGCGAATCACAGACCGATAACCGGATGCCACATAACAGTGTGATGTTGGGCACTAAACATATAACATGCAGTCGCGTAACGAATCTTGAGGTCATAGATACGTTATGATATTTGAGGACATTCTCTACCAGTTACCTGGTGCTTTATAGTGATTTTCCGCTTGGTTTCCTTTCTTTCGCGTTTTATTTTCATTTTTTGGCTTTTGATTTGATTCCATATCACTAACAGGCTAAACAGAGTAGATGATTTGTGTCTTTGTATGGGAATGGTTATCGGGATAGCCTTCGGCTCACCGGATAGTATTCATACGCCTTGACCGAAATATTTCCGATTCACGGGACAAACCATCTAGTGTCTATAAATCACTTTGATACAGTAGTTCAGTCATGTCACCGTATTCAGTAAAACTAGCCATGTTTCTTGTATGGCATAACCAGTGGAGGACAATATTTATCCAATGCAACATGCAACTGTTTAGATGTGACAGACTAATAAAGAATGGCGAAATGATTTATAAAAATAGTGTGAGTCAAAATAAGAAGATCTACATAAAAAATATAAAAAATGGAACACATTTTGTCTGTACTTAGATATGTGAAGTACCACGACAGTTATCTGCATGCATTAGGCATACACTGTGATCTCATTCATTCCGTTTGTTTTGTTGCCATCTTTTCCGACGGTCTGACCCTCACCTATCAGGGAACTGACCTACTTTGACTGGTCATCTATGCGGACTCCAACAGTAAGATCTTTATAACGAAAAAAGATAGAGTGATCCCGTTGGTCGGACATATTATGGAAGGCTCACGTTTTGATTCAAGTCAAAGGTGAAGTGCTCGAATCTTTGTGATGTTTGTTTCACCACAAACAACTAACTCCATTTACACGGAAAGTTGATCTATCTTTCTCCCTTTTTGTCCCGCTTTTGTTAAGCTCCGTGACCGGGATCTGTAAGAGTGTCAGCTCTTTTTCATAAATTTAAAAAGGCTAGAGGATGAGCGACAGAAATTATTATTTGTTTGGCACTTAGTTAACATCCTTGACCACACGATTGGGTGCAAACATCCCTGGAATAGGGGTCCAGGTCTGTAAGAGTAATGAGTAAATGATTCATCCTATCTGATGGCCGCAATTTATGACCTAGCCCGATCACCAATGCTCTAAATTCACTACAGTTATCAACTACTGGGTGTCTGTCGTCGTTTTCCTTGAAAACATCCTCCAATAAGTTCTGACGTATCGTTGGTGTCCTTTCAAAGTGGTTTGATAAGAATGATTCTAATTCCAAAAATCCAAGGACATAACTGTTAAACCTAGGGGTAACTTTAATCTTAAAACAGCTATATATATAAAGAACATTTATACAATTCAATCATATGATAATTGTTCAAAGGGACAGTGAATTAAGAAATTCAACAACAGATGTAAATAAACCTAATTGTTAGGCATAGGCTAACGACTCGGTAGTCAGCTTTGCTACAATCACGGTTTGTAAAATTGAATCCTCGAAGAATCTCTGCAGGTAATGTGTCATACTTTACATGTAGTCACGCAATCAATAGAAAATGAGTTTTGATTAAACTTGATTCAACTATGAATATAAGAATGTGAAAAGATGTGTCGGTTATTTTATTGATATGTTTACTTTCCTGATCGCGGCTTAGATTTCAATGAAAATGAGTATCATAATAAATGTTATATATAGTAAATGAATGAAGAATGATTTTTAACTCGTTACTGCAGTTCCTTTTTAGACTGGAACATTTTACCGAAAGTTTAAAGATTGAAGGTTCAAACAATAGATCGCGTTTGAAAACAGCGGGGAAACTTAAACAACGCCGTAATAAATGACGTCACTTTGACAGCGATTTATCGATTATTGAGCGTTAAACCATAAGGTGGGTTTTCTCACGTCGCACGTCATATATAATAATGCATGGTTTACCAATAACTTTATGATGTATGTATGCTCATACTTTGTGCAAAAGAATAGACAAACCATTATTGATTCTGAAGAAATAAGAAAACTGTACACCCTTCGTTCTCCCCTCTATTAAACTGCAACAGCTGTTTATCTTCGTGGGGGTAGGGCTTGGGGTGGCGAGGATGAGGGGAAGTGAGGATGCGGTTATTTTAAAACGGGTTGATGGGTCACGGCAAATTCAAGCTTGATTTAGTGCACTTTTGGACATTTTAGTATAGTGGTAAAACCTCCAACAATAGTGAGAAAAGCATTAGAATAAAGCTAAAAAATGACTGACAGATTGTCAAGTTATATCAAATCCCTTTATCAAACTGATTTCTACCCTTTTCAACATAACAAATGTTATCTTTAGTTGCTTACTATTTGGATAATTTTTACTCTTCATATCTGAGAGAATTGGTCGATGCTTCTGTTAAATTTAATTTGAACATAACGCAGCATTTAGTCTATCAATTCAGATGTCCTTTTATTTTCTCAATATGCTCTTTCTGAACTAATGAATGCACATACTTTACCATGTCAACAATCTTAATACCGCTCTCTCAGAGCGCGCAGCGCTCGGAGAGCGGATAACGGTAACATACGTACGAGTAACAAGTTATGTTAACACCGGTTATACCATTAGCAAAAAAACATGTGGCTTCCGGTAAAACTATAGGAGAAAACTCGGATTTGCTTCGGGTAGCCGGAAACACTCGAAGTCTTATTCGGCATGTGTCCGGCGAAGCCGGACACATCCCGATTGCATTCGGATCGTCTTCGAGTAAAAACGGAATGGACTGGTTTTACATAAATTCATTGCCGCTCATTGAGTTTATTTCCGTCAATCATGAATGAACCATAAAACATTCTATCGAAAAACAAAACACGAACAACAGGATCGGCGCCACCGCTTCAAACTTTAAATTGGTCACAGTGTTCAACTCCTTGAAAGGACAACGTATCGCCGGTTGTAGGTAAGAGAACTTTTTGGACACTTTCATTTCGTCATAAAACAGTATATCTAAATTGACCATTTTCACCAAAATTCGTCATAGAAAAATCGAGAAGGCGAGCCCTCGTCACGCCTCGCCGAAGATGCTTCCTCTTAGAAACAAACACCCATCTGCAAAAAAAAACTTCTCCCTTTTCAGTAGAACTACAGCATTCATTTTTTAGTATTACAGTACATGTTCCCTTCAGTACTAGGCTAGAAAGTGATTGTTGCCCACAACACTCCACGGTGTAATAAGTGTTCACCTTCTATCGATTCGGTGATTACACCCTGCAGTTTGGCATAATCTAATGTTTATGTAGACGGTCTATGTCATTTTCGCGGTGTGTAAGGAAAGCATTAGGTACACATCGTGTTGTATATGGAATACACTATTATGCTGACCAATAAAGCAACGATGTCAACTCGTCAGTTGCTGACATGGATTATTTGTTATTGTTGGAGCTTTTAAATTGAGTACAAGGTACCTTCTTGACAATTTAATAGCGTTATGGGCCGATAGTTTAAATAACAATGACAGCGTGAATTTCCTTTTCAAAAATGAATTACCCTGTAAAGTATTTGGTTATATATGTCACCTTATTCGTTTGACAGTATTTTATTTTACTTGATTTAAGTGATAGTATTATTCCCAAACATTGAATTATTCTTGCAATTGATAATTTTGGCCCAAGGGTTTATGGAAATAGATCCCTTAGTTGTTTTTTCTTTATTTAACAGAATGCATGATGGTTGGGAATATGACGATTTCAAACAAGCGTCAAAAGAAAAGATGATGCAGACCTGCATAAACATTGACTCTGTTTTATAATACAAGTAAGTACATAGTCTTTCTCAGGCCACTTTGAACTTTTCAAACATAAGTGTCATAAACATAGAAGATAGCTTATGAAAGCAATATAACAAAGAAGCAATCTCTCAAATGTCAAAGCAGTTTTTCTCTTTCATTCAAACATCTCTCATTATATTATACTATAGATAACAATGCCAGCATGGATTTCCTTTTCCAAAAATGAAATACCCTGTAAAGTATTTGGTAATATATGGAACCTAATTCGTTTGGCAGTATCTTATTTTACTTGATTCCAGTGATAATATAATTCCCAAACATTGAATTTTTCTTGCAAGTGAGAATTTTGGACCAAGGGTTTAGGGTAATAGACGCCTTAGTTGTGTTTTCTTTATTTTACAGAATGCATGATGGTTGGAAATATGACAATTTCAAACAAGCTTCCAAAGAAAAGATGATGCAGACCTGTATGAACATTGACTCTGTTTTATAGTACAAGTAAGTAGATCTAAATGTATATTCTTTCTCACATCCCTTTGAACTTTACAAACATAAATGTCATAAACCTAAAAGAAAGTGGTGAAAGTGGTGGACTCAGAACTCGAGGGGAAGGGGGGCAGGGGCCAGTCCCACCAAGACCTCTTGTTTCGTGGGAATGGCCTTTGGCAAGTCACTTCAGAGCCCTAGCCTAGTACTTGGGTATCCAGGAAAGCTGCTCCAGAACTGAAAAATGTAGGTACGGCACTGATGGAGAGGACCCATATGGGACCTGTGTCAGTTAATGACTCTAATATAAATCTAATGATAACAAAGGAGCAATCTCTCAAATGTCAAAGTGGTTATTCTCTCTAATTCAAACATCTCTGATTAGATTATAGCATAATTACATAATATGATATGCAGCACAGTATTCAGGAAACAAGCAAGTTTGACAGGTTGGAATTCTTAACATGTCCTCCTTGTATTACTTTGTTTTAAAAAAAATATATATATACATAAACGTTGATGAATTTGGTGTTGCTCACAATTTGTAATTGACTTTTCCTTTTTTATTTTTTTGAAAACCTTGGTTTGAATGAGAATGAATCAAGACAGGTTGAAATATAGATTTTTTCATCAATCAGTTCTTTATTTCCTGTCAGATTACTGCTTCAACTGATTAACAAGGGGAAATAATTATTTCCAATGTTACCAATTAAGAATGATCAGTAGGGGCCTCAGTGGCCTTATGGTTAGAATACAGAACTTGAAATCACATGGCCCCTCTCCGCGTGGGTTCAAATCCTGAGAGGAATACTCAACACAATTTAAACCAATTATCACAAAGGGAAACAGGCTCAGAGAGAAAATTTTCCTTGTCACAATTGCTTTCATTTATTTAATAAAGAAATTTTAATTAATATCTGTTATTGCTTTAAATTTGAAACAACATTTTGTAAAAAATTGGATAAAAGTCTTAATGATGTATATCTTAGAATATTTTTTAATATCTTTTATTTGAAAAAGTTGATCACAAATGTTTCTGTCATATTTTTCCAACTATAAGGATTATTTTCTATTCAAATGATGAAGGCCAGGGAACTGGTGATGTGGTGAATGAAAATATCAAGCTGTGGCTTTATTTTTTCAACCAATTTGTCAAAGCAAGGAATTAGAACACATGGACTAACCCTGCCTTCTAGTTAACACCTTAAATTATATTAATCATTTATTGCATACAGTACTCTTTTTAACTTCTTTAATAGATAAAAAATACATATAAAAAGCAGTGTTCTATGTGTGAACAAAGGTTAATAAAATATTAATGAAAAATTATAGAATCTTTTTCTTTTATTTTAAAGTTAAACAAAAAACCATTTGGCTACAACAAAGCTATTTGTTGTATTTGAATGATCCTTTGGAGATCTGCTAAGCAATTTAATTGGGATTTCCTTATCTACAGTAAAAAAAAATTTAAACAAATACCTGATTGGCTTTCTATATGTTGTTACTTAAGACTGTACAAGCAGATGAGTATGTTGTTGAATATTGTCTGATACTATTAACCCAAATGACCCTTCATCACCAAAGGACATGTTGTTGGTTCTCATGATGATTTAACCCTTTCCCAAACAACAAATTCTTGACTGTACCAAATTGAATGAGTTTGCAGATGACATTTTAAAATGTGATGAAATTGGAAAATAGTCTTCTGATAGGCCAGAAAACATTGTGGGTTAAGGGAAAAATTGCTCGTCACGGACAATTTCTCCTTTTCCCTCAATGTTTTCTAAAGTCGTCTGCAACAAAGTGGTCAAATGTCATTATTGTTTGGGAAAGGGTTAAACCAGTACTTACAACAATAATTTTGTATAGAAAATTCTATGATTTCATGCAGAGACAGACTTGTGGTTCAAATATTGTAATTTGGTGGTTCTGACATTGCATGAGCAGTTTGTTCTTACATGATGAATGTCTCATTATTGATGAAAGGCCCTCATACATAGTCCAAGCAAGCTAAACTTATACCCATATAAAACATACACCATCAAAAAAGTTTACCAGGAGTCTGCAAGGAGACTTCTCGTTTTACTGAGACTTATCTAAATGTGACAAAGATGACAGCTTTGTTACAAAATGAGTATTTGCTCCCCTAAGTAAGCCAATTCTTATACTTCCGCAGAGTTGTACTCTGAATTTAGATTGAAACACATATTCATTAATGTGTAAGTTTTTTTCACAAAATCCATGCCATTGAGTTGAGAGAGTGGTCTAGAGGCAATGCCTTAGTTCATATTAAGGGACAAGAGACTGGTTAAACATTCCATATTTGATTCATTAAATGCAGAAAAAGAATTTCATTGATTACCATGATAAAAATGTGTAATAAGAAGAGGGACTCAATTACAAAGAGGGCCTTTAGCATAAATCTTTTGGACAAAAGAGTAAGTTGTTAATGATAACCAGATTTTTCTTTAATCGAAATGCTTTCAAATGCATGGAAATGGGTCACATTTTTGAAGCATTGTTGTAACTTGATAAATCATGAATTGTATGTAATTCCAGATTATTTGGATGAACTGTATAATGAGCAAGTTTAATTAGTTATTATTAACCTCTCTTATGAAAAAAATGATAAAAAGAATTGATAATTAATAGGGTTAAAGGTGGCCAGTAATATGATTCTTTTAGTGTATAGGATGGTCTAAGGCACATATTCTGTGATATTTGTTAAATGAAGAGTAACAATTAAAGATTAACAATTAAATTTTCATTTCAGATTTTCACTTTACTTTTTCATATGATTTGAATTTTACATACAGATATCAGCTATAGTTGAATGAACAATACTCAGGCTTTGCATCAAAATTCATCATAGTTTTTATAACTGCTTAGCAATGCCAAAACAATAATGACAACAGTTTATTTCTAAAGTTTCTTTCATAAATACTTATAACAAATTCACAATAAGTGACTAAATGATGAATGCAGGGAGCATCCCCAGATATGGTTATAATTGCTACTTAGTTTTCAAACAGTTGCTTGTTAATCAGGAACTTAAATGACAGATGTAAGAGTTTCTTATATAATTCAAATGTTCTCTATGAATAATCTTTTAAGACAAAAATATACATGTATCATTATCATTACAGCATACAACAATCAAAATCTTTAAAAGACAAGTTCTCATCATGAGAATATTACTGTTTAATGATATAATGATGAAATATTGAATTAACAAATTAGCTGCATTGTTGTTAGTCACAAACCTTGACTAGTTGGTACATAATGGTTTGCATCATTATATTTCAAGAAAGATGATGTCAGAACAGTGTTCATAAAAGTTGACAGCCTTTCAACCATAAATATTATTTGCTGTATAAAATGGAAAAGTAACTAAAGCAAAATTATCAGTAAAACTAGGTAATGAAAAGCTGAGTTTGATCTGAATAAAATAACGCTTGGATCTGTTTGTTGAGTTAGATCTGGTTAATAATTCATTTGTTCGTTCTAATGTCTCAAATGAGTACCCACAACATAGGATTTAAAGAATCAATAATTGCTGAATATGCCTTTAATCTGGACATCTGCTTCACCCATTCCCCCATGTAAAATATGTGACTTGATTAATTTGAAAGCAAAAGCAGATGTTAGAAAATGGTTTTTTAAGCAACTAACTCAGAGAGTTGTGTTTTTGATGAAATAAACATTAATAGTTTGATATGAAAACGACAATCTCACAGATTGGGATCATTAACTTTTAAGAAAAATTGTCTTCTACAATTGATATGACAAAATATTTTCTAAAGTAATATAAGACTAGATTATTGACAGCTTTCTAACCCCAAGCATAATTATTTAGAAAAGATAAAAATCATTTATTTTGCAGATATCACAAACCATTTAAACTGGTGTTTCTCTAAACAACACTCTAAACTTAAAAGACATTTAACCATTTTGTTGCAGGCTACTCTGAGAACATTGTGGGAAAAGGGGAAATTGCTTTTATCGAGCAATTTCCACTTATCAAGCAATGTTTTCTGCCTTATCAGAAGATTATTTTCAATATCATCACATGTTGAAATGTCACCTGCAAACTCTTTTAACTAGGGACAGTTTAAATTTAGTGTTTGGTAAAGGGTTAATCCTTTCCCAAACAATAACGACATTTGACCACTTTATTGCAGACGACTGTAGAAAACATTGTGGGAAAAGGAGAAATTGCTTCTAATAAGCAATTTTTCCTTTTCTCACAAGGTTTTCTGCTCTTTCTGAAGAATATTTTTCAATTTCATCACATTTTGAAATGTCGTCTGCAAACTATTTCAATTTGAAACAGTCAAAAATTTGTTGTTTGGGAAAGGGTTAGACGGTTTGCATTATCAACAATACACACTGTAAATTTTCTTTATAAACATTTCTAAACAGTTAAGAAAGTATTGGAAAGCTGTCAATAATCTAGTCTTCTGTTACTTTATAAATTTATATTTTCATTTTATTGAAAGAAAACTTCTTATTCTAAATTGTTAAAATCACCACATGCGAGATGGTCCTTTCAAGTAAGTCTATTGAGGCAGTATGATCTATGTCCACTGAATAGTTTTGTCAAGGTCTGAACTGACTGAAGGAATATTTAAACTCGAAATAAAGAGGAATGTTGCAATTCGTTGTTGAGAAGGTCGCCAATAATCTTGATTCATTGGATTTTCTTGAGAACGTTTCATTCTGACTGACGACTCATTTGTTAAACAACGTGGAGGTTTGATTTGTCTAGGAGAATGTATATTCTAGCTGTCATATTCACTTTGTTTTGATCGAGGGGCGGGTTTCGAGTCGTATGGAGCGTCGCCTCAATTCTACTCAATGACAGAATAAGCTGTTACGCTTCAAATGTAAGCTGCTTTGTGTGTTAATAAATGTCTTTATTCTATTTTAACTGTCCTTTCTTATCTATCATTATATTGTGATACGACTAAAGAGACTTTTGTCTAACTTCTTAATTGATCTGAGCGTTAGTTTGGAGCTCGCCTTTTGCAAGCCGCTAGATGCAATATACTACTTCACGTCAGTTTCGGCCACGTGACCATGCCGGAAAAGTGGGACTATTTTCTGAGCCCGTCACAGAGATAAATGTGGGAGCGTAGCGGGAACCAATTTACTCTGGTAGAGATTGATCAATCGTATCTACTTGGCAATCCCCGTAACATGTCGGTAGACATACTCGTAGGCAGTACATGAATACACCAGAAATCCTGGGGTAATTTGCCTTATTTCCGGCGAATTACGCAAAATGCACACAGGCACTAAATATGTATTTAAATACACGCAAATTGGTTATATATCACAATTGAATGTTTTTTTACCCTTTTCATCAAAGGTTTCATATTTTGTCAATCGGCTCTTTTCGGCCATCCCCGGCGTGTGCCGGGGATTTCCGACTAGATACGATTGCAAACGATTGCAAACGGACATGCCCTTCGTTGCTGACCTACTTTCAAAAATGGCTCCCAATTACCCCCGAGGTTATTTTAAACAATGGTCGACGTGTTCCGAATGTATAAATATGGAAGCGTTTTAATCTGGTAGTATAGATTGTTTAATTTCCTCGACTTGATAAATTGTCTATATTTTGTATAAATGTGTGGATGTGTGTTTAAAGGCGAGCGATTGATTCAGGTTGATCGTCTTTTCATAAAAGTACGATTCGTCCTTGATCTATTGGTTTTCTGCTTTTGTTTTCTGTCACCGCAAAAAAATTGGGTACCAATAAAAGTAGTTCTGAGGGGGCGTGGCTTGAAGGTGACGTCATTTCCAAAAATAGAAATCCGGAAAATACCCGTGTGTAATACGGGATTTTCTTCTGTCGTGTATGATTTGTTGCACGTGAATTGTTTGTAATTGCGCCTGCATAATCGCCGGAATATAATAAAATGTCTTATTTTGTTCATTTCTGACTAGTTTAATTAAAAGAATATTTCGTTTCCTTTACAAATAAAGCACGAATAGATATTTCTTTGGGTGTCGCCGCCATATTCAAATATTTTCGTTTCGAAGCATATGATCATGTGGCATTTATGTTGCCAGTATTCAATTCCTTAAACTGAGATCACTGAGAGTAATTTGGAGTGTTACATGTTATACATACATATATCAGCTAGGATCTGCGACTATAAGAATTCACTAGTAACTAAGGGACAGGAGTTGAAATAATCTGTGTTTGCTTGCTTGACAGTGCTGTTTACGGATTTATCATATGTAACCGTTCACGCTTTATAATTTAAAGCGAGGTTGTACGGCCCTGTGGTTAAGATGTGCATGTATTCAGGTAACTGATTTCATAGAAGTATCTTTTTGAAATATATTCAAGAGTTCTAGTCTAACAGTGGTCACTTCTAGGAATTCGTAATATAAGTGAAAACATGTAGATACCGAGTTTAAGCTAATCTAAAACTATAGTTCGAAGCTGATACTACTCCTTTACTCTTTAAATGTCAAATGAGTGTTAAAAGAACTTAACCGCTTCCAGCTCTCTTTATTTCTCGAAATACAGTAGAATTCCTAATCCTCAAAATTGAAAGACCTCACAAAAAAAGTTCTACGTTATGAGAGTTCGATATACAGTTTTGTGGACTTAAATGACATGCATGTGGTTTGTTACGTAGATTATTGGGAACGGGAGTGAGAAATAATTGGTTTGATTAAGTTCTCCTCTTTTGAATATCACAGGCCTTATTTTCTAAGAGATAACACTCTTGCCTCACTTTAATACATTGTGTTTTATGTATCGATTAATATCTATAAACCACCTGCTATATATATTGTTTGTCTATCTTTTTAGTTAAAATTGTTCGTTTTTCACCTTTAGCTGTTTAGAATCCATGGATAAAGTATTGCTTAAGTGCATGTCTTTTAAAATGGAAAATTTAAATTTTCATCGAAAAATACTGTCGGTGTAATCCATTTCCAATCTCAGGTATTTAAGTAAGACATCGTCTCTTTAAGAACCGCGACAATATTTCCCTGAAACTAAAGCATGCGGAAGTTTGGTATATCCATGTTAAATTCGATTTAAGGTAAAATGCCTATAATCCGTCATTTTGAAACTGTTTCTTTCTTTCGGCGGATTACTTTGGTCATTCTCGGTATACATTGGTCTGGGCCGAACTATTCGGTGTAATGTGAATAGTCCGGCCCTGACTGATGTATACCAAGAACGACCGAAATAATCCGACGAAAGAATGATATTCAAAATGGCAAATTGTTGGCATTTTACGTTTTATTTTAAAAAGTATGACCGGAACTACATATGCAGTTGTTGGACTGTTTATGATCAAGCCAGGCTCGAATACTGTCTTGTTTTCCTAAACAGAACGAAAGAGAACGAATTGGCGTTTTTGTTGACATCATCACTGTTCACTTATTCAATCATGAAAAGCAGCAATGGCTATTATGTTAATTTCTCCAATAGGTTTGTATAGGGGTACAACGCTTGTTCACAAAATGTTTGGGTGGCACTCTTGAGTACCAAAAAGGTAGTCGTCGTTGTCGCTACTACGCGTGAATGAGTCCAATCCTCGTCTGCTATAAGAGCTCCCCCATCGATATTCTTTGTCCAAAGACGGATTTGAGTCTATTGACTTTGGACTATCATCACGACCTTTCCTTTCTCGTGCCAAATCCGTACCAGTAATATATTCCTTGACTGAGTCGTCCGAAGATGGGATTGACTTTGGACTATTATCTATTATTTCCTTTCTGGCTGAACCCTAAAATCTGATGGCTTAATTGCTTGACCCCTGCGTCCTTTTCTGATCTTTTTACTTGTGCATTTTATGTTCCTGGTCTCGTTAAACCGTTCATTTCTACATAAAGCAACTCGACGGCTCCTTGCCACAGAACTTTCTGGTGTCCCTTTTAGAAACGGCGCGGATCTATCTGATATGTTCTTCATTTTAGCGCTTGCAATATCATTATCACCATCTGTCGCATTTGGACATTTTTCAGCATTAATTTGGTCTTTGGCCTCCAGACTTTTGTCGGTACCTATTTGCTCATTGACTTCTAGATCTCTAACAAGGTCCACAGCACACATCATGTCTCTACAGTTCTGCCAGCGTCCAATGAAACTTTTGTCTCTACACCCAAGTAGGCCACATTTGTTTTGTTGGTCTCAATACCTTTTCCCGTATTCACTGTACCTTTGTTCTCTTAGTCCTGGCCAGCTCTAGTTAGACCTTCATCGCTTTGACCACAACTAGCACTCAACTCTCCATTATCCTCTTAGTTTATTACTTTAGGCGGGTATCTGTCTTTCATGCCTGGAAACTGGCCAAGCGTGTAGAGCTTTTTGTGTGATTGCAGTATTTCATCATTTGGGCTGAACGTATACTCTTGAATTGTATTTTGATGTGAGAGTTCGGCTATTTTTATTTCACATCCAGCAATTTGGGTTAATGCCTTTTTTGACTGGATAACCAGCAGACGACTTTGTTTATATTTATTAAGACTTTCGACGGTAGAAGAGATATCTTGTATTTCGCTCAACATTTTATCACATTGTGTAGATACCGAATCTGCATGTTAATTATTACAGTCCGATAAGAGCTGAATCTCTTTCAAAGTGGAACTTTCAAGGAAATCAAGTGCAGCATTTAACTCCAATCGAAATTTCTTTACTTCTGAAATCAGCTTTCCAAGGTTGACCTGTACATATGCCTGATTCTTTGCAGCATATTTCTTAGTGTTTTTCAAGCATGTATTTTGGTCGTCGATGGCTTCGACTAAAGAAGTGTACTCTTCACCCACCTCGTAACCTTCCGCTATATCATCTATATAAGCAATGTCGCATTCTCTGTGTTCAACAGTGGCACATAAGGTACAACACCATTTGCTATGATCTACAGAGTAATATTCGATTTGCTTACCGCTGTGAGTGGAACATGTGTTATCCTCTAGCGCCTTAAATTTCTGATGAAACGCAGCTATTTTTCCTAAGGAATGAAAGTCATTGGGAGAGTAACAAAATATTCATTTTTTTTGTTTTATGTTAACTGAGTTAAGTGGTTAAATGTACAGTGTGGAGAAGGACGATCATACTTTCACATACCTATAAACGTGTATAATAAAAAATTACTAACAAAATAATAGAGGACTAGCAAATGCTAAATACACATGGCAATGGTTAAGTCTATCGTCGTGATGTATGTAAAACCTAACATAATGGTATTGCTATACGGGCGAGTTAATTGCTCATTCGTTCTTAACAAAACTGAGTATCACTGGCTGACACCCAAAATTAACCAACACTTCATTTTGACTTAATAAACTGGGTTTTGCAGATTACGGGAAGAGATCACATGATGTATGGATAGGGACAATGGTCGCAGTGACAAACCTTAATTTTTTTAGTCAATAATTCCTCTCAAAGTTAAACATCCTGCCTCACTTTAACCTTTAACAAGGGTTCCGACTGTCCCAAATTCAAAGAGTTTGCAGACGACATTTCAAAATGTGATGAAATTGAAAAACAATCTTCTGATAACATTGTTGGAAAAGGACAAACTGGTCGTTTAGGGTAGTCTATAACAAACTGGTCAAATGCTGTTATTGTTTGGTAATGACTTAATTCATTTATGAAAATAAACAAACACAACGACCCACCTTTTATCTCCCTAGATAATAATCTCGGCCTTCGACAGACCCAAGTGAATAAACTATAAAAAATAATTAAACAACACTTCGACAAAACATTGTCCCGCGTTCTAAAAGAAAGTTTAAATCTCAAAGAAGAGGAAAGATGTTCCTGCTCCTATAAATGTTTAAAGATTAGAAAGGACAATACACACTGAGAGGCTATTTCGTAAAGCGTTAATTCCATTATAAGTTGGAAAATCAAGATAACAGGTCCCGCCCTCTTACCTTATGGAGAACATATTTAAAGGTGCTTGTTCTCAAATGAGAAAATTCAAAAATCGCTATTGTAATAGTGTAGCTATTGAAAACATAAATAATTCAGGAAGCGTCAGTACATGTATATTTAGGTATATATAATTTGGATGCGTTAGATCTCATAACCGTTCAAACACTTTTGGACTCAATTAAATATTAATTCACTGGATGCAGGCTACAACTTTGAAACAAACTAGTTATTATTCCATTGGCTATTATTCAGGGAATATCACAAAACAGTTGAACTGTTTTATATTAAAGAAATTAAGTTTTAACTTAAATGTTTCCTAAAATCTCTGAATAAGCAGCTTTACAGATAGCAAATCTACTTAAGGGCGTCCTATCAATTTTAATCAATGTATCTAATGCATATGCATCTCATTAAAATGAGAGGAACCCATTTTCTAGATACTGTACATGTACATGTAGCACGCTTTGTTTGCACGTTTTAGATATTACTTAGAGTGTGGGGTACAATGAACAAACTAGTCTTTTGACTTAGCATAGCTATAAGAAATAGTTTTAAAACAGTGATCACTAAAGCAAAAGTTCCCACTTAAACAAAGATGGATTTTACTACTTTCAGATCTAAAATTGCGGGGAGTGCTTTAGCCATCACCAATACGGACTCATATATTGAATTATAACAGGCAATTTACGTCACCTACTATGGGTCTCATAAATGAAACTTTCAAAAGTTTCTCAAGTAAACCAGGTTGGCGTTATAAACACATGCTTTCTGGCTGAGTAACAAACGAGATGGACTTAAACGTTGAGACCAGGCCCTATTTTCTAAAAGAATTTAAAGTTTAACCCCAATTCACACAGCTATAACACTTATATGTCACTTATTTCACACAGAAGAGTTTTGAGAAAATTATAAGAGACTCAAGTTGCTCCGATCTCAACATTTGGGTTGACCAACCAGGCACACATTCATATTCAAGTTTCTAATTTGCCACTTTTGTATTGTAGTTTGCGACTTATTGATAATGAACCAATAGCCTCACTTTAAAAGCTTGCTTATTAATTTTTTACAAACGGAGTGTCTCGCACCAAATTTTTATTTGTATTGGTTTTACGAAGGAATAATGTAATCCAGATTGAGGCGATTTTAACCATTAACGGGACTCTAAGAGATTGTGCCAAGTACGTAACAAACGTTAAAAATGCAATCAATAGAACTGTAGTCACTAAGATATCACATATTTTCAGTGCTTTGATGCAAAAACAAAATCTCGTCTACGAACAGTCGTTGGATAAATCTCTGACAAACCTTTCTGTTGTCATTTGATTAAAAGATGCGTCCATATTTTGAAGATTTCACTGGACGAAAGCCAACAGATCTTTGTTTACAAAATAAACCGTTTAGACAGTTTACTTTATCTGCAAGACAAACTTGCTTTATATGTACAAAATGGCTATGAACGGGATCGATAAGGATATCATCGATCTTATTTCATGTAACATTGACTATATGTTTTGTTCTTCTATCCGCATTTTGTTTGTATTTTAAAACGATCAACATCTCGAAATATAAGATAGTCCTTTTAAAACTTTGAATAAAACGCTGGTTTAAATGGGAATGGTGGATTGGTGGTATACATTCCTCTCTGATTATTCGTCAATATCTATATGAGCCGTGTCAAGTTATCATTAAACCTAACGTATATGGGTAATGTATGATATAGAAGGTTCATCGTAATACTATGGTGAATGCTTCATGTTTGTGAAGGACTTACTAGAGTATTGCGCTGAACCCTTGACATGTCATGTACGATCCCAGAAGTGAGCGTTTGTACGTTGACTACGCTAATAAAGAACTTCCAGACCGTTAAGTATATCGTAAGGCTTTTAAAATTTGAGTTGATTTTTTGCGTCCTATCTGTTCGTGTGTCGTATGCTTTCAAAATTGCACTGGCTTCGTCAATGAAACGCCAATTCAATACAAGGTATTCTTTGTGCTGACTTTTGTCGGACTTTTTCTATAAGACTAATACAAGATGGACATGACCTTGTGAAAAATCCGATTCGCTATTGCGTATGAATACAGCAGCAACCGACTCTATATCACACTGGATATTTTACTACAGTGCGCTATGGGATTCGAAATATTTTAAATAACCACACCAATACGTTTAAATATTTCATCCAAAGGTATACAATAACAAGTACTAAACTAAACACTGGCAAAATTTATTAAAATATCTTAAAACGCAGCTCAAATTTTGGTTTGTCCCGTCTAGACGTTATCTTGCTTATTATCTTACAACTTCATATAGGATTTTAATACCGTTTAATTCAACCCAAAGAGGCGATACTTCGGAATGATACAAATTGTTTCCAGTCCCAAATTTTTCTGTTAATATCATTGACTTGTAATATTAATGTTAACACAGTTTCCCCTTGTATCCTCTATTTAAGGTACTTCTGAATAAAAAATAAAATCACGAATAAACATTATGAACATAAATGTAGAATAGCGAATATTGTATTTATCCATAGCCCATCACCATGTAAACATCACCATGTAAACAACTATAAAACAGATAACATATCATGAACGCCATTTATCCGAACATAAAGGAACCCCAATTGGGCTATTTTCACAAATAAATTCCCCACTTACATGTAGGATGAAAAGGTATATATCATTTGTCAATTATCAAAAATGGACAAAGTTGATATTCCCGATTGATATATGAACTACAGAAGCTCATTTGGGTCAATTTGAGCTAGAACTTAGAAGGCAGCAATTCCTACTTAGAACCTAAATCCCAGGACTTTGTAATTAGATTCTACAACTGAGGTAATGCGTTAAGGTAGAAAACACCATTTTGATCGAGACCTAGGATGTAAGTTCTAGGCACAAATTGCTTCCTTCTAACTTCTGGCACAAAATGGTCCCAATGGGATTCCATAGTGAACCATTACCGAAAAGGTCATATCGGCTAACATGAATTCGACACAGGCAAGTGTGCCCTAAACGTTAATCAAGCAATGCATGCTCTGTGACATTACCGGCTCCCTTGCTACTGTTCCAATAAATTGCCGGCTAGAAAAAGCATATGATTTCTACATGAAAGAGACTATCTTTCAGGAAGTGCTGTGTTAGTAACATATTTTACAGAAGATGTTTCGAACTATCCAATTCCTAAATATATGGCCACATCCCATATCATCATCTTAAAAGCCTGTTTTTGTCAAAGACCTGTGAAACGAGTATAAGGGTCTTCACTGCTTTGAATGAAACAATTAGTTTAGAAATAGTACTGGGTTGCTCTTGGCTGCACATTTAGGTAAGAGTGATAGGTATGTCAATCCATTTCATAATCTGGTTCCAAGACACTTTTACTTTCAATTTTTTCGAAGGACAGAAAGAAATGAACAATGTCTGAAAAATTAAATAATTTCAAACTGTTTATGAATAATGCAAGATGGATGTCCTGTATCTCCACGACACGGTGGAAGAGAAATGTATCGATAATCTAGTTTTCACTTTTCTGCCTTGATTGGCCTTATTCCCTCCTAAACTGTCTTGAAACACTTTTTTTGATATTACAAATAGCCATATATAGTCTCTGTATACAGCTGTTTTATCAAACCATCCCTTTTCGTTTGAAAGTGCATCACATATCAATCACCATCCTGCATAAAAAGCGCATGTCGTCACTATGTGAGGATAATAAGCTTTGAAACGTGTAAATGAAGAACAACGTAACACATACGAAAACAAATATAAGGATCATTTATCCACCCTCACAATCTGATAGCGAGTTAATGGAGACATCTCGTACGTTACGGTATGATAAAATGTACAGGACCGTTCTGCCATTCATTTAGTTGTGTAAAATTTGCTTTCTGCTCGCTTTTTGACAGACCATTTTTAACGAATGTACACATGAAATGAGTGACAAGCATGTTCGTCTTATGATTTCAGGACATTTTGGCTCGTTTGTAACTCACCGGATTGAGATGGTACAATCCACCATGACAACCTTGTGGTGATTTCTTGTATTATTGCTTACAGTTTACAGCTTTTCAATATGCTTTTTAATAGTAGTTGTGCCTTTTATGTACATATATTAAATGGACAAAGCACAACTCACATGAATAAGTTCAAACATCTACTCAATGTACATTGTCCTGGTCAGGACGTTAAAGCGCATGTGAAATTCAACAGCCATAAAATAAAATTAAGATTATTTTTGACGACTGTAAAATGTTCTGTCTGGTGTTTGAGAATGTAAATGCAACCTGTTTTCCTATGCACGATCAATGGAGTGTTATCAAAATTTTCACAATCATTTCCCTTGATAAGCTGCATCGATCAATGCCACCACATGCTATTTATATGGATTTGGATGAAATTGAAATAATTTATATTTAAGTTCTTTAATGGATATATGATATAGTAACATTATTCTCTTGTTTTAATTTCTGACCAGTTAAATTGTTTTCAAATATAGCACGTATGGATAACTTTTGGGTGTCAACGTCATATTTCAGAGTCATTTACGTTTCTTAGCATATGGTCAGTCCGCACGATATTTGCGGTTGCAGTGATTATTTCCTTGAAGGGGGATCACTGTGAGGAGTGTTGTTTGATACACATATATCACACATACATCACCCATATTCTGCAAAGCTTGGAGTTCACTAGTAAAGAAGCGAGAAGACTTAGAAGAAGCATTTTCTGCTTGCTTGACAATACTTTTAGAGGACTAATTCTTTGACCCTATAATGGTTCACTAGAACTAAAGGCGAAGATGTACGTGGACCAGTGGTTGAGATGTGACATTGAGATCAACCTCTATCTGCGAGACTTGGAGTGTCCTTTGGGTTAAGTCTACCATTCATAACGTCTATGAAGCTGGACAACGTCAGAAAGATGACGGAAAGGTATTACAGTCTGAAGAGGTGAAATGCTATCTCAAGTCATATGCCTTGAGAAGATAACCACGTTTTGGACCAGTGTTTGCATATAACTCATTCCACCATAGAGAAATAATAGATTAGATCAGCACAACTTGACTCAACAACACTCGTTCACTTTCTTTATGAACTCGATCAAAACCGTTGTAACAAATGGATTGTATTTGTCACTAGAAGCAATTATACCATTTGACATATTTGTTTCGTGATGCATAGAAGATACGCCGAAGTAAGACATCTAAAGTAAGGGCCTGGTTTACAAACGATATAACTTTGTGTATCTTTGGTGATATAGCATAATATCAAGGTCGGACGTGTATATGCATATATTTACAAGCCCATACATATCCATTTATCGCACTGAAATTCTACGTATAGAGAATGAACCTATGGACATTATTTTGAGCTCTCCTTACATCTGCAAAGGACAACTGGCAGAGTATTAATGGTGTTCATGAGAGAAAGTCTAACATTGGTAATGCCTAGGAAGTCGAAAAACAACTGAAATATGTCAGTATTGGGGTAAAGCAAATCAAAAACGACAGTTCAAGCCTGAGATTAATTTTCAAATTAGAACCACGAACAATTAAATGACAGAAGTGATAACCGCTACATTCCTGAGCGATGAAGATCTAGCTCACCTCATTGCCTGGAGTAGATAACCAGGTTTTGAACCAGGATTACGTTTATTCCATTCCTTCATAAAGAAATGTTTGATAAGACCAAATCTAAGGCAACACAAATTGATAACAAATAACAAAAGCAAGACCCGACACTTTCTTCATGAATCGAATCGAAACCATTGTGACAGAAGGATTGCATTGGTCACCCTTTAAGCAATATTACCATTTGACATAGATGTTGCTTAGTGCATAGAACATGCGCCAAAAAGACGTTTTAAGTAATGGTCTAGTTTATAAAGAATCTAATTTTGTGTTATCTTTGATTGATAGTTTATAATATCAAGGTCTATATATTTACAAGCTGCTAAAAATTGGTTTATCGCACTGAAATCTTACGTATAGAGAATGAACCCAAGGACATTATTTTGAGCTCTCCGTACATCTGCAAAGGACAACTGGCAGAGCATTAATGGTGTTTATGAGAGGTAGTCAGTCACCAGACAGACTTACAGAATGTTAATTGGTCCACTCGGCATGACCAGCCCCTATGGACAGTTAAGTCCAATGTCTTCCTCCATCATTATAAGTCGGATATTTCAACATAACTGAAATAATGTTGACGCAATGTTCATCCTATGTATCATTAGAATAAATCTTACAATGTTTTATACAAGCTCATTAAAACCTGAAATTGCTGTTAGGTACCAGATATTGGTATGGTGTCCTATCAAGACTGGAAAACCATATCATACCCTAAGAAGGTCAGATCTTAAATCAGATTTTTTCAATATAAGAATTACTTCGTCAGACTAGTAATCATCAAACATTTGTCAGACGCTTGTATCGCTGTGGATTATCACGCAAAGAATGTGCAAGTTGATTGGTTAGGACAGTTTCTATGCAACAGTCAAACGGGGTTAAAGTTTTACAAAGGTCATTAAATCAAGATGTCCCAATCATCTGATCCAAAGAAACAAGTTCTTTCAGTCATTGACATAATTAGAAATCCCCGACTGGCGGTGACCTTATCAACCACACTGGGATATGTGACTAGTCAATATTAAAAGCAAACTATGACATTACACAATACATTCTCCTTATTCCATTGCGTGAAAAAAACATTGTGACAACAAGATGAATTCCTCTAACAGAGCAAGTTTTCTTTGTGTCAAAGTTTTCTTTTTAAAGTATTCTTCAGCTGATGCGATGGACTGAGGAATTGCTGTCTAAGAGATTATATAAAATGTAGATCCGTATTCACATAGAAACTTTATTCATTGATAATTGAGAAATAAATTACAACACACCTGCCTTTTTATGACATGGAAGTACATACTACATACAACAAACAACTTATTCAAATTTAGACATCAAAAGAAACAAGGACAAAATATTCTATAAATTAGTGGAACCAGTTAAATCAACACGTATTTAATTGTTTTTTTGGAATAGTGGCTTAAACATACTGGTTAATCGCCCTACATAATCCATATAATCATGTTTGCTAATAGTAACAAATTACACTTGAAAACATAGTGCAATCAATAAATGAAACCTTAGACTTATTTACCAATAAAGAAGTGAAAAGGTGTTGTTATTGCACATATGGCCTGTACTAACAACCAATGATTATTAATTACTTATTGATAACTAAATGATAACATGTAAATGTAGAAGTGAGAATGATCGATCCAATATATTGAAGCAACCGGTTATTCGTGTCACTAAAGACTCAATATTGTGTTTTGAATAAATGACCACCGCTACCTGAGTGTCGAAAAATGTCCAAAGTACTTGACCGCTTCCAGGTCTTTATTCCTTAACTTTAAAGTTGAAAGACCTCCCGAATAAGTCATTCATAAAGAGAGCTCGATATACATGTACAGTTGTGTGGACGTATATGCTATGCATATTGTTTGGTACGTAGATTAATGCGAACAGAATTGATGCGAACAGAAATGAAGAAATAATTGGTGTTATAAATTTCTCCACTTTTGAATACCACATATCTTACTGTGATGCGCCACTATTCAGTTTATTGAAGTTACCCGACGAAAGAATGAGTTTGAAAATGGCGGATTATTGGTATTTTAACCAACTACATCTAAATTCGTGGTGCTGTTATATTAAAGCCTTACATGAATATAGCCATCAATTCCTATACAGAATAAAATATATAGACGATTCGGTGTTTTTGTTGACATCAACAATCTTCACAATTCACTGATGAAAAGCAGCCATTGGTAATCCTGTTAATTCCTCCTATGGGTTTGTTTGCGGTATAACGTACTTTAACAAATTTCACAACTAAATCGCAGCATTCATTTGACAATATCTATAATGGCACGTATGGCTCAATCTTTACCTAAAAGTTTATTCCACCACCTTCTGGTTAACCTCTTATTAGAGTGATGTTCTTTAAAAAAGTCGTTATCGCTGTGATGACGCGTGGGTGAGCTCGATCGATCTTCTAATTTCTCTAATTCCTCTTGCATTGCACTGGTTCTCACTAATAATTTATCGATGTATGATAGTGTCCAATCCCTACTTGTACGGCTTATCCCGTTGGTCTCTAAAGCCTGTTCAGCCTGTGACAAACCCTTACGACTATTTCTGCCGACTAAATCTTCGTTATTGTCGCTATAAGCCTTGAGTGAGTCGTCGGAAGAGGTTATTGACTTCGGACTGTTATCTCGACTTTTCCTTTCTGGCTGAACCGTTATGTCTGCTGACTCTGTTACTAATTGGCCCATACGCTCTTTTGTTGTTTTTCTATTTGTACGTTTTATCTCGCACGCCGGATCATCTGAAAACCCCTGAATGGCCATAGGAACTCTGCGTCTTCTAACCGTTGGTTTGGCTGCTCTCCTTATTGATGGTAACGGCTCGAATCTATCTGATATAATTATTCTTCTAGAGCTGGCAAAATCACTATTAACATTTGTCGCCATTGGACATTTCTCAGCATCTTTTGCCTCCAGAACATTGTCGGTACTTTTTTGCTCTTTGACCTCTAGATCTCTGAGAAGGTCCGCAGGACCTCCTGTCTCTACATTTCTGCCAACGTCCTTTGTTGCTTTTGTCTCTATACAAAAGTCAGCCATAATTGATTTGTTGATCTCAAAATCTCTTTCGGCATTCGTTGTACATTTATTCTCTTTGTCCTGGTCAGCTGCAGATAGACCTTTGTCGCTTTGACCGCAATTAGAACGCAACTTTCCATAGGCCTCTTGATTTATTCCGTTAGGCCAGTATCTATCTTTCATGCTTGGAAACTGGCCTAGTGTGTTGAGCTTTTTGAGTGACTGAAGTATTACATCATTTGGGCTAAATGTATACTCTTGGATTGTATTTTGATGTGAGAGTTCGGCTATTTTTCTTTCACATTCACCAATTTGGGCTAATGCCTTCTTTGACTGGATTACCAACTGACGACTTTGATTGTGTTTCTTAAGACTTTCCACGTAAGAAGAAATATCTCGTATGTCGCTCAATATTGTTTCGCATTGTGCTAATACTGAATCTGCAAGTTGAATGTTACAGTCCGATAAGAGCTGGAATTCTTTCAAAGTGGCACTTTCAAGGAAATCAAGTGCAGCGTTCAACTCCACTCGAAAGTCCTTCACTTTTAAAACCAGCTTTTCAAGGTTGAGCTGTACATATTTCTTCTTCTTTGCAGCATCTTTCTGTGTGTTTTCCAAGCATTTGGTTTGGTCGTTGAAGGCTTTGACTAGAGAGGAGTACTCTTCGCCAAGCTCGTAACCTTTCGCCATATCATCAATATAAGCAATGTCGCATTTTTTGTGTTCAACAGTGGCACATAAGGTAATATGCAAAAGGAAATATGTCCTACTCCACTATTCTTTCGAAATTTAGAAAGTGACTTACATACATAAGGACGACACACCGAGAGGCTGTTTGATAAAGTAATGATCTATTAATTTAATAATAAAGATAACAAGTCCCGCCCCTTATCTATGAAGAATGTATTTAAAGGTGCTTATTCAAATATGAAAGGATTTGAAAGTCAGAATAAAAACATCGTTGAAACATAACATTTTTAATAGTTTTGTAAGAAAAAAATATTAATTTAAAAGAAGCCTTTAAAAACATAATTGATTCAGGAAGCGTGAGTATATTTAGGTATTTACAGATTGGGTGGGGTAGATCTCAAAACCATTCCAACGATTTTGGAATTTAACCGTGGTACAGTTTTAAAGAAAAGAAGCATTAACTTAAAAGTTTCCTAACATTTCTAAACAAGCAGCTTTAAAGATAGTCAATCTACTTATGGACTTTCTATCAATTTTAATCAACGGATCTTTTGCATACGCGACTCATTCAAATAAGAGGAACACATGTTCTAAATACTATACATGTACATGAACATGTTTCTCGTTTATTTGCGCGTTTTAGATATAACTTTAAATTTGAGATCGTATTACAAAACTAGTCCTTTGTCCAAGCATAATCAATAGTAATATTTTCAAAACAAAGATCACCAAATGAAAAAGTCACATTGAAATAACTTTGGCAATTCTTTCTATTAGATCTTACATAGTGGAGAATGCTTTTAATGATCACCAATGCAGAATTATATGTTGACTTTTAACTGTTTTCTTTTTCGTTACATATGTGAACCAAAAGAAACGTGCAAGCTTCACATCCTCGTTTACTTACAAGGTTTAGGTAGCCGCCTCAAACCAGTTTTACCGTGTTACTACATGCTTTCTAGCTGAGTACTAAACATGATGCACTTAAACGTTGAGAACAGGCCCTAGTTTCTAAAAGAAAAACTTAACTGAGATTTATACAGCTATAAAACTTATGTCACTTATTTCACATTGGAAACTTTTGAGAAAAATATAAGTGACCCAAGTTGTTCCGATCTCAATATACGCCTTTGTCCTACCAGGCGAAGGGACAAATTCGTATTCTCGTGTCTAATATGCCACTTTTGTATTAAGGTTTGCGACCTATTGATAATGAACCAATAGACTCACTTAAAAAGCTTGCTTATTAACAATTTACAAACCGGTTAC
This sequence comes from Cerastoderma edule, assembly GCA_947846245.1. Classification (NCBI taxonomy): domain Eukaryota; kingdom Metazoa; phylum Mollusca; class Bivalvia; order Cardiida; family Cardiidae; genus Cerastoderma; species Cerastoderma edule. The sequence goes on along the minus strand of OX401417.1, from coordinate 17,777,222 downwards.
ATGGAATGTCTCGCCCCAAATCTGTATTTGGAGCGGTTAGGCGATGTTAACCGTTAAAGGCACTAACATATCACTACTTTTCATATTTGCGCTTTTCAGTGCTTTGAAGAAACAAAATCTAGTATAAAACAGTCGTTGATTAAATCTCTGATGAACCTTTCTGATGCCAGTTAAATTAAAAGATGCTTTCATATGTTGACGATTTCACGGGACGAAATCAACAGATCGTTCTTTACAAAACCGTTTAAACAGTTTAGTAATCTGTTAGACAAACGTGTTTTATATACAAACCATCTTTGAATTGGATTGATAATGATAATATAAATCTAGTTACACGTAACAGTGAATATATGTCTCGTCCTTCTATCCATGTCTTTTTAAACGGTAAAATCTCGAAATATAAGATAGTCACTTTAAAACTTTGAATAAACCATGGGCTAAATGATTATGATGGCTTGGCGGTAACCCTTCTTCTCTGGTGATAACCTGATTCGTCAATATCTTAATGAGTCGTGTCATATTATAATTAACCCTAGCGTATCTGGGGGATATGTGATATCGCAATATAATAGTAAGTGCTTCCCGTTGGTGAAGGACTTAGTATAGTCTTGCGTTGAACCTTTCATATGTTATGTTTGATCCATAGCCTAGGTATTTGTACGCGGACTACACTGATAAAGAAGTACTGGAATATAAGGAATATCGTAACGCTTTTAAACTTGGTGTTGATCAACTTTGGCGCCAAATCTGTTCATGGTTTGTACCTTTTTAAGATTGCACTTGTTTCGTCAATGAACCGCCATTTCAATAAAAGGTATGTGTACCGATTATCATTATGGCATCAATATAAGATATAATTTGTGCATATTACTATTAAGTCAGTCTTACAATAGATAAATTTATTAAAGAGGTCCGGAGTTCGGGACCTTGGGTGGTATTTGCTCTTTTCTAAGTTTAATTTTCATCGCTGAACAAATTTATTGATGTTGAAAAGCGATTTGTAGATTGGAGAACAATTGCTCTGTATTCGTGAATACGTACTGTGAATATAGAAAGTTCCACTGGCTACTGTAACATGCCTGAATTATTATTAAAAACGGCGTTTAACTATAACTTAGTAAACCTCTTTCGCGTCCACGCAATTGTTGTACAGGAAACTTGATCAAACACGAGTAAACCAAATGTTTATGACACATTCAGTAGTCCAAATAATAATTGTGGTAATCATGGATAACTTAAACACAATAATTCTGTTATTCACAGATAACTTGACTTTAATAAAGTTGCATGAGATGATAACGATTCCCAAGATGATTTTCTCTATCATTTGAATTAGTCTATTTTTTCATGAAACATTTCTGGAAATGATTCACTTTTATGCCGGATTTAATATCCTCCACTTTTGATACACGTGTCCAATCTACTACAAAGCAAAACAATGTTAAATAGGACAACAATTAAGCCACATAACATTACAATCATTTAAGACTGATTGGATAAACAATTTTCACTGGAGATAATGTTCAGCACAAGTGATATGTGTGGTGATGATTCCATTTTGACAGACATTTACTGGACAAAGACAATTTATGAAGTTTGTTTGAAATAAGAGAAATTCCTTTCCGCATGATGGTCATGTTATACCTCTTTTTTTACGGTGGTTTCATCTTAGATATCTTAATGTAGTTCTTTCCATTTTCAAACCTGATACTGTTTAAACTGCTAAAAAGGTTATCTGCAGAATTCTTGTGACACTTAGTGATATTATATTTTCAAACAGATATGTTATACATACTTTGTATAGATAAAAACAGTTCGCCCCCTTGAAAAAAATGGGAAAATATGAGCATTTGTGGCATGTGTATCTTAAACTGTACAAAAACATGAATTAATAACTAAAAGAACTACCTTTCTATAAGAATAACATCATGTGTCAAATTGCAAACGATGAGTTAGACTCTGGTTATTTTGAAATATCTTAAACTCTTCCCAAATATAGTAATTTATGAATAGTTCAAATTGAAAGCAAAGTTAGACGATATACAATAGCAGGGCAAATATACACATTCTATCAGCTATTAGATAGACAAAATAGTTTAACCAAAAAAATGAATTAATTTGGTATAATTTATACTTTTGAAACAGTGCTCTTTAACTTTTTCTGTAGCAGATGTAGTAAAAGGCCATATGATTGAGTGAAAGGTTAAACATGCTAATTCAATACCCATTACCTAATATCTACCCCTTGTTTAAATGCAGCATACTTTTCCCTTTCTCATGGGTCTTCTTATACAAATAACTAGAATACTATACTTTCAATATGGGCTTTTATAGTAATTGGTTAAATGTAGTTCACTTTACTGATATGTTGCTCTCTCAAGTACTTTATTGAATTTGAGCCAAATTATATATTGAGGGTACCCGATAGAATTATTGCTAGAGGCCTTTCTAATGACTACTCACGATATAGGGTTTAGGGGCAAATTGACCAAAGTTAGATAGAGAAAATGACTCATATACAGACATCATGATCTGTTAATTCATCCTTGCCCTCTTTTTTAATGGGGTCACATCGAAATAATAACCAGATGATGATTCTAATTGATCTAGGATAGAAATCAAATTGCGTCTCAGTGATTTCTTAAAATTTCTGTCAGCCTAGAGGTGCATCATTATGAGAGAGTCTAAGTAAGTAATGGTTCAAACTAAATCTAAACAGATACAATGAGAATGATGGGTCAGTAATGTTTTGTGGTAGGAAAACCCCTTCATTCACAATGCATTTTAACACATTACTTTGCCTGTAACTTTAAATACTTTGACAGTCCTTGTCCTACTACAGCCTTGTCTTTTCATGTGTGTTACAGGAAAATGATAATATATTGTGACATAATGAAAAATGTCTCAACCACAAGCAGATGCCAATGACTTTGAAATGAAATAATTCAATCCCTAGCTCATAAAGCTTATAGATGGTTTGTGAAGATTGAACAAGCAGTATTAGGTAGGTGTCAATTACATTTGTATTAATAGTGAATAAAGACAAAACATTTTAAATAAGCCATTGAAACAAAAACAAAACATTTTCTCCTATAGTGGATTTAAGTTTCCAGCTGCAGGTATATCAGTTATTCTGTATAAAGTTAAATATTTGAAATATAAAAAAAAGTACTATCCAATGGCAAAAGCATTTCATTGAAGTGAGACAGCATTTTGTGTAAGCAGTTGGGCTGGATTATTATAAATGTCTGGTCATTAAAAATAGACCTTAAACATGAATATTAAGTATTTGCCATAAACAATGACATTTTGAAATAGATATTCATCAAACATAAAGACACATGATGCCTCTTAGAGATCTCAATGATTTTAGATTTGCAATCCATCTTCTACTCAGGGTCTATATGAATGGAACACCGATTTAGAAACAGTTTTTCAATAATATAAACCCAAATAGGCCAATTCCAAAGATTAGTCTATCCTTCTCTGGTTGCAAGGTTCCTTCTGGTTTTTCAAGTCATCTGACAGTTATTTGGGTCAATTTATTGATAAGCCATTCTAGCTGTATTTATCCATTAAAAATTATTTCGATAGACCTGATTAATCGCCCGCTTCAAATTATCTTAGATTATTCAAGTTTTGGGGGTCGATATGATCCACGAAGTTTCTAGTCGGAAAACATCAAATTCAAGTGGGCGAAAAATATGAAAGTTGGTTTCCATTTTGTTTGTTGACAACCCGATGTTTGGTCATGTGATTGAAAGTAGTTTTAGGAATAACATTTTTGACCTCCCAGATACAACCAAGATCAGTCTGGCCTGCCAACATGACCAAGGGGTTCCGATTGGTTATACCATCGCAGAAACTCAAGTGGTTTCCGGTTTGCCTGTAGGAGAAGCCGGCAAAATCCGAAGTTTAATTGTGAAGCCGGACACAACTCAACTGCATTCGAAGAATCAGAATGAACTGGCTTTACACAAATTCATTGCCACTCATTAAGTTTATTTCCGCCAATAGTGAAAACCATTCTATCGAAGAGCAACACCTGAAAAACAGGATCAGCGCCACCGCTTCAAAACTTAAATTGGACATATTGTTTAACTCCTTGGAAGGACAATGTATCGCGGGTTGTAGGTAAGAGAAATTTTTGTACTCTTTCAATTCGTTATAAAAACGCATGTTTAAATAGACCATTTACACCAAAAATCGTAATAGAAAAATCGAGAGAGTGAGCCCCCATCACGCCTTTCTGAAGATGATTTCTACAATGTAAATTAATTTCCCTAAAAAAACCGTGCTTCTCCCTCTTAAGGTACATCACTCATTTTTGAGTATAATAGCACATGTTCCCTACTTTCCTACCATTACTAGGCTAGAAAATGTGCCCTGCCCAAGAGAACTCCACGGTGAAATAAGTGTTCACCTTCGGGGATTACACCTTGCAGTATATTGTTTATGTACTACACTTTTGTAGTGTGTAGGGCAAGAGTTAAGTACATATCGTATTTTAGATGGAATACATTATTATGCTGACCAATAAATCAACGATGTTGTGACTTTTGTCATAGGCTTAAAATAGATTTCATTAAAATTTTCAAAACCAGCAGCACACTCTCTTTCAACTAGTCAATTTCGGACATGGATTATTTGTTATTGCTGAAGGCTTTGAAATTGAGTACTTAGGTACCTATTTGATAACACATATATATAGTGTTATGGGGCGATATTTCAAATAGCAATGACGTTGTGAATTTTCTTTTCCAACGATTAAATACAATGAAAAGATTTGCTTATAATTAAGTCACCTTATTCGTTGACAGTATTTTATTTTACTCGATTCCAGTGATGATATGATTCCCAAACATTGAATTGTTCTTGCCTTGCAAGTGAGAAGTTTGGCCCAACGGTTTAGGGTGATATATGCCTTAGTTGTGTTTTCTTTATTTTAAACAATACATGATAGTCTGAAAAATGACAATTTTAAACAAGCTTCAAAAGAAAAGATGGTGCTGTCCTGCATAAACATTAATTCTGATTTATAATACAAGAAAGTACATATGGTCTTTCTCATGCCCCTTTCAACTTTACAAACATAAGTGTCATAAACAAAGAGGATAACTTATGAAAGCAATATGACAAAGAAGCAATCTCTTAGATGTCGAAGTGGTTTTTCTCTTTGATTCAAACGTCTCTGATTAGATTATAGTGAAATTACATATGCAGCAAAGTATTCAGAAAACAAGCAAGTGTGACAGAGGTTGGACTTCTTAAAATGTCCTTCTTTCATAATTTTTAAATAATCATTTTTCATTAAAGTTGATGTATTTGGTGTTGCTCAAAATTTGTAATTGACTCTGTCTTTTTTCTTTTTTCCAAAACCTGGGCTAGAATGAGAATGAAACTAGAGTAAGGCAAGGTTGAAATATAGAATTTTAATACTCATTCGATCCTTTTTCCTGTCAGATAACTGCTTCAATTGATTACCATAGGGAATTAATTATTTCCAATGTTACCAATTAAGAAAAATCAGTCAGTTATATGTGATTATATGTGGCAAAAGATTGATATTTTTTATTTTTCTCTTTTAAAAGCCAAATCCGATGACTAACTGGTAGACTAAGGCAGAGGTAACAACATCATAATATGCTTGGGAATCATATGGATTTGGTACAATCAAAAACAGATGAAAATTTACATGGACTTCTGAATACCATAAATCTGTATGTTTGACTAACGAACAATTTAAAAGCTTAGTTTTCTCTTCAAAAGGCTAATTTCAAGGTTAATGTTAAGTGTTATCTTGTTATGACAACATCAAATAATAATAATATAAAAAAACTGTGATGTACTATGGACTATTCTACAATGATAACAATGTCACATGTGTCTCGTGGTACTCAGTTTCTTTTCTTTCTTTCAAGAATCTTTCAAAAATTCAAATTAATGAAACAAAGACCATTCCAATACTATATGTTGACAGCTTAGTAAGCCTGCAGAAGACCAGTGGAAGACAGTTACTTGAGTCATTACTTGAATCTCTTTTATAACAATTGATTGTTAAATGTTTCAATGAAACAAAGATAAGAGTTTAATTTAAGCAAACATCAATGTTAAGCTAATACTTTTCCTTAACTTTTCATGGTAAACCCCTAAATTTTCAATATAATTGTTTAACCAATTATGGCAAAGGGAAACAGGCTTAGAGGGCGCATTTGCTGTGTCACAACTGATTCTATTGTTTGGTTAAACAACTTTTTGATTATATATGTTATTGCTTTAAATTTGAAACAATATGTTTGAAAAAATGGATAAAAGTCTTAAGGATGTGCTTCATAGAATATTTGTTAATATTTTTAAAATCTTAAGTTGATCATGAATGTTTCTACCATATTCTTCAATCTTTCAGGAGTTTTCTTTCTTTTTTTCCAAACAATAAAGACAAGTGAACTGTGGCATCAAGAATGAAAATAATGTCCCAATATCAAGCTGTGACTTCATTTTTCTTTACATGTTTTCAATACATGTCTTAAATCAAGGAATTAGAATACATGAACAAATGCTGACTGCTGATTTTCACCTATATTTTTTAACTACATTGCATTTATAATTCACTGCATATAATATATTGTATGCTAACTTTTTTTAGTTCTTTAATAGACAAACACATATCAAAAAAGCTATGTTGTATGTTTGAACAAAGGTAAAAATCATAATAATCAAACTTTATATAATCTTTTAATTCTATTTTTAAGTTAACAAAAAAGTTAACTTTTTGGCTACAACAAAGCTATTTGTTGTAATTGAATGACCTTTTGTAGACCAGCGAAGCAATCTATGTGGGATTTCCTTATCTGAATTGAACAGTAAAGAACAGTAAAGAAACAATGGCGTGATTGGCTTTCTATATAAATGTAATTTGGTTAGTCCCTAATCATGTACAAGCAGATGATTATGTTGTTGAATATTGTATGATACTATTAACCCAAATGACCCTTTTTCATCGCCAAATGACATGTTGTTGGTTCTCATGATAATTTAAACCAGTATCTACAACACATGGTTTTGTGAAAAAAAATCTATAATTTCATTCAGAAACAGACTTGTGGTTCAAATATTATAGTTTGGTGATTCTGATATTACATGAGCAGTTTGTCCTTACATGATGGATGTCTCATTATTGATGAGAGGCCCTGATTCACAGCCCAAGCAAGCTAAACTGATACCAGTATAGAACAATTACTATCATAAAACGTCTACCAGGAGTTTGAAATGAGACTTGTCCTTTTACTGAGAACTATCTGAATGTGACAAAGATGACAGCTTTGTGACAAAATAAATATTCTCTCCCCAAAGTAAACAAACTTTCCCTTTTCCTCAAAGTTGTTCTCTGAATTGAGTTCGAATTGCATTTTCAGTATGCAAGTTTTTTTCACAAAATCCATACCATTGAGTTGAGAGAGTGATAAAGGGGCAACGCTTTAGTTCAAAGAGTGTTTGTTTAAATCCTGTCCCTTCTTAACTAGTGAACTCCTTTCGTAGAAGAGTCTGGGCGATGTATGTGTATCAAATAACACTCCAAATTCCTCACAGTGATCCCCCTTTAAGGAATTCATCACTGCAACCACAAACATCACACGAGTCTGACCATATACTTTGAAACTTAAAATGACTTGAAATATGGCGTTAAACCCCAAACAAATCATTAATCAGTCCTATATTTTTTTTTAAAGAAAATGAGAGTCGTTTTAAATAAACTGTACAGAAATTAAAACAAAAAGATATTTATTACTAAATCATATATCCTTCAAAAAAAACTTGAATAAAAAACATTTAAGTTTCAGTCTAATCCATATGAAAATCACATTCTTGAGTATAGAGGTAATTAACCTTTTACGGTATATAGCGCCGTTCGCCGCCTTATCGATTACCGCATAAAACGCTTTTCGCCGTTATACCTATTACCGTATAAAACCTATCTTGACGTTCTATCGATGACCGCATAGAACGCCTTTTGACAGCTGAAAAATTGATTTAACTCTAACCCTTAATTACACACATAAACAAACACGTCAATTTCTCCGAATTTTATTTTCCTCTTTAATAAATATGTTTTCTTTCATTTCCGATGATAAAAACATAGGGTCAAAGTTTAAACTTTTGCTCTAGAGAGAATCTTTTGATAATGGTCCCACGACACCCTTCTTTAAAAGACGCTATCAAATTGAGATGAAGGGAATTCAAATTACCAACCCAATTAATATGAGAGGCCTTCAATATCCGATCATAAAAGTTCAAAACAATGCCGATTTGTAAAGACTCGATAAGGAGTTCATGCAATTCTTTAGAAAATTAACACATTTCTAAAAATACTATCCAATCAAAATGAGAGCGAGCATACGGCACGCGACCCGTAAATGATGTTTATGACACGGAGTTGTTGTTCAAAGTTAAATGGCGAATGAAAATAAAGCCGTCGAATAAAAGACGTTATAAAGACGGCTACTTAAAATAGTGTGCCAATTTTGGTGCTTCCGATCGCAGGTCAGACATTAATGTAAATTCAGAGCAGTCAGTTGATCGGTCTTTTGAGCATGAAGATGATGAAATGTTGATAAATCTTTCCAATTCGCGGACAAGCAAATTAGTTTATTCCTCTGACTTTGACTACAACAACGAGCTCTGGTAGATTCATCACCCATGGACACATATTTTACGGAAATATAAGCATGATTCGTTGCCATAATGAATTGATTTATACAGTTTTACATGTATTAGAGGACCAGGTTTGACTACTTTATGAAGCAATATTGCGTTTAAAAAGATTTTTTTTTGATTTGGAAACGGTTTTAATGGAAATAGAACTAAACGATTCAGTTTCTTTGAGAAATATACAAAGACAAAGCATTTTTCTCCGTCATGAATGGCATTTTTCGTCAACAAAATTCCCTGCAATTGATGACATAACAGAAAAACAAATTAGGGATCTCTCAGGGGGAACACATACGTCATTTATTACTTTTGATTTTGTATAATTCACACCGCAATATACAGTTTCAATGTTTGTCTAATTTTCTTTACCTTAATCTTAATATGTATGTATCGCTAAAAACTGAAAATTACATCAATTTAAAGAAAATTTTGTTCTCGTCGTCATTTATTCTCTGTGAAATTCTATTGGATTAATGAAAATTGCATTAATCTTGGTTTAATTAACAGTACCACAATCAGTGACAATTATCGGAGATAATCCTGTGCAAATAGCTACCTAGGGTGACTGATTATGTATGCGTTTATGGTCTCCACTAAGCGGATGGTTTATACCTATGGTGTCATTGATAAGCCTTATCTTTATACCTTAAAGGGTTAAGGATGAAATCCATGCATTTCATTACTGTGAACTAAACAGTGAGATACAAACAGAATACTTATATCGTCCACATCTACTACATAATTCTGAATACTTCCTCTTCAGACTTATATCTTAAATAAACTTTAAATAAACTTATCTGCTTGAATAAACGTATCTCTATCCCTATACTGTCTGACAACCTTTAAAGCATCAAGGAATTAGCTTTTTATGTTTACAATATTCTCGAAATGAGAAGAACTTATGTCTGACCTATTGAAGTAATCATTGGTGAATATACTTAATTATAGTTTAACCCAATTGATATCTTATGTTGTATATGTACTGTATTGTGTGCCCGTACAACTTATAAGTGCTATACGTGCTATACGTGCTGTCTTTGTGCAAATACACTAACTAAGCTGGATTACTTAGAATAATACTTTATGCATAAATCTGGAATATTATATATGTCAAATTCTCATATCTGACACAAGAGTGTCTCTCTTCATCTTACGTGGGGAAATTATTCCTGAAAATGTCCCCATTGAGGTCCTGTTATGTTCTGATAAATGACTTTCACAATATGTTATCAGTTTTAAGTTGTTTACAAGGAGATGGGCTATAGATAAATACAATATTCGCAATTTTACCCGTATGTTCATTACTTTTTATCGTGACTATTTCTTTTTCCTTCGGATGAAGCTTTAGTACAGTATATGAAGGACAACTGTAGTAACATCCATGTGACGAGCAATGCGTCCTAGTCTGTCAATGAAATTTACTCAATTTTGGACAGGACACAATTGGTATTCTTCCTTACCATCGCCTTTTGGGATAAAATTTAACGCTTTCAAAAAAAATCCTGTATGAAGTTATAAGATGATTAGCAAGATAACATTTGGACGGGACATGGCAAAATTCGAGCTGTATTTTAAGATATCTTTGATATCAAATGCTAGCGTGTATTTTAGTATTTGTTATTGTATGAAATATTTAAATTTCTTGGTGTCGGGGTGCTTTTGTATTCATTCGCAATAGCGAATTGGATTTTTCACACGGTCTGCGTCCATCTTGATTTGGTCTGACATGTTTTTATATAAAGATGCAGTACTTGAATCTGGTGATATTAAAACGAATATGAGTGTTATGAATATTTAGATATGGCGAGCCATTGCTTCATCAATTCGGAATATTCGATAATCCGGATATTTCGTCGGAAACACATGTTTCTGGATGAATGAGAAATTTGCTTCCAATCCTCAATAATTGGTTTGCAAGTGTTTGATCCAGTTTCCTGTACAAATGTTGCGTGGAACTGAAACATTTTTCTAAGTATTAGTTTTACGCAGTTTTAAACGGTAAAACTTAGGTATGTTACGGTGGCCAGTTCAACTAACAATATCTCTTAATATTTTAAGATGGAGAACATCTGTTTTCCAATCTACAATGTACTGTCCTTTTTCAACATCAACAAAATCATTCAGCAATGAACAACGACCATAGAAATGAACTAATGTTATGCCATGGTCCGAACCTCGAATGTCTTTATTAAGTTTACTGATCGACTTGACCCTTATAGGGCTGGAATCGACTTCATGCTTATACAAACAGGCCAGATCCAGGCCAGCTGCAAAGTAAATTGGCTTGCCTGTGATCTAACCTGTTAGTAACTCCGACTACAAACACTTAAGCCAATGATCATACATAACATATTAAGGGTTCAACGCAAGACTGTAGTAAGTTTTTTCACAAACATGAACCACTAGCTATAGTATTGCGATGACCCCTCTATAATTTACATTATCCAGATAAGGTAGGGTAAATGATAACATGACAGGGCCCATATAGATTTTAACGAATCGTCGGATCGGATGAAGGCATATCACCAAGCTACCATGCTCATTTAAAACATTGTTTCATTCAAAGTTTATAAATATCTTATATTTCAAGATTTTTACAGTTTTAAAATACAAACAAAATACGGATAGAAGAACAAAAAATATAGTCAGGGATACATGAATGAAGATTGATGATATCATTATCGATCCCGTTCATAGCAATTTTGTTCATATAAAGCACGTTTGTCTACTAGTATACTGTTTAAACGCTTTATTTTCTAAAGAACGATCTCTACTTTCGGCCAATGAAACCGTAAAAGTATGAAATGAACTTATTATCATATAGAATCAGAAAAGTTCGTCAGAGATTCATCCAACCACTGTTCGAAGACTAGATTTTCTTTAACATCAAAACACTGAAAAGACTAGTATGAAAAGATGTGATATCTTAGTGACTTCAATTCTTTAAATTGCATTTTTAACTTTTGTGACGCGCATGGCGTAATCTTTGAGAGAGTCCCTTTAACGGTTAACATCGCCGAAATCTAGATAACGTTATTCCTTCGTAAAACCACTCCAAATAAATATTTGGTGCGAGACATTCCGTGTAACCGTTTGTAAATTGTTAATAAGCAATCTATTCAAGTGAGTCTATTTGTTTATTATCAACAAGTCGCAAACTATAAGACGAAAGTGGCATATTAGAAACAGGAATACGAATTTGTCCCTCCGCCTGGTTAGCCAAACGCACATTTAGATCGGAACAACTTGTATCACTTTTTTCTCAAATATTTGCTGTGTGACTAAGTGTCATAAGTTTTATAGCTGTATAAATCTCAGTTAAACTTTAAGTTTTTCTTTTAGAAACTAGGGCCTGTTCTCAACGTCATATTTGGTACTCAACCGGAAAGCATGTGGTAATAAGATCAACCTGGTTTAAGTCGACTACCTGTGAAGCTTGCACTTGTCATTTGTTTCACATATGTAACGAAAAAGAAAACAGTTATGAGTCAATATACAAATCAGCATTGGTGATCAACCAAGCACTCTCCACTATGTAAGATATGATAGTAAGAATTTGCAACGCTGTTTCAATGTGACCTTTCGCTTCGGTTATCTCTGTTTTGAAAATATTACTATTGGCTATGCTTAGTCAAAATACTACGATCCCAAATTTGAAGTAATATCTAAAACGTGTAAATAAACGAGAAACTGTACATGTACAGTATTTAGAAAATGTGTTCCTCTTATTTGAATGAGACGCGTATGTAAAAGATAAGTTGATTAATATTGGTGAGAAGCTCATAACTAGGTTGGCTATCTATAAAGCTGCTAGCTCAGAAATGTTAGGAAAATCTTAGGTTAAAGCTTCATTTCTTTAAAACAGTACCGCCGCTTAATTCGAAAAGCGTTGATGTGGTTTTGAAATCGACCGCACCCAATCTGTAAATACCTAAATATACTGACGCTTCCTGAATTAATTATGTTTTCAAAAGCTTCTTTAAATTTTTTTTTTTACAAAACGACAGGCAATGTAATGCTTCAACGATGTTTTTATTATCACTTTCAAATATTTTCATATTTGAATAAGCACCTTTAAATACATTCTTCATAGATAAGGGGTGGGACCTGTTATCGTTATTGCCCAATTGATAAATCATTATTTTACCAAGCAGCCTCTCGGTGTGTGGCCCTTATGTATATAAGCCATTTTCTAAAATTCGAAGGTTTAGTGGAGTAGGACATCATTTCTCTTCCTTGAGACTTGTGTCTCTCACAGATCGTGTACATTATCCACGGAGAGAAAAGGTAAGTCGTTGTGCTTGTCTATTTTCATTAATGTATTAAGGGGCACATACAGGTAGAAGAATGTTATACTAAATTATATCATTTGGTAAACCGTTGGTCTGATTATAAACGTTCTCACCAAAAGATACCTATCATAGCATTGTAAACGTAAAAATAGTCGAGAAATAACCAAGATCAGCCCGTTCAATAATTTGCTTACATGATAACGAGTATGGATTTCTGTACATTTTAGTTATCCTTGACATTCCTTGGCTACTTTTGTAATAAACGCTCACAGCAAGTTTGTGAACAAGGGAAACGATATGAATTATGTCACGTCGAGCTTCAACGGTAACCTTATTGGTTGAATTGTCTGATTCTTCACATTTGACCCGGTAACGTGAAAGGCACATGCAAAGAACAAGAAGAATTCGCTATCGGGAACTTTCGAAAAGGGGAATCGGAATCTGCCGGAAAATGTTTGTTTACTTACCAATTTTTGATAAACACGGTTGAATTGGAGACACCTATATTTGAAGCACGAACTAACTTACGTTATATATATGAGTTTATGAAATATGGACTCACAACATTTATAAATTAACTGCCATGACATTTATCTACACAATTAGATATATCCATATATGACTTTAGTTTTCATTTTTTATTCATTATCCTTTTTACGAGCCTTTAAAGGAGGGAGGATGGTTTTCTTTGAAAGGAATTTTTGACTGTTTGCCTTAATATTTCATTGGTATTCTAACCACTCTCAAAAGATATTCAGCTCTGTCACTTCGATCATTCCAAATTCCCATTCACCATGTTATCTCTTTTGATATTTTGCCAAACCCATATTGATAATGTTAAAATGAAATGTTAGCCAACTCCGGGTTCCAGTAAGTAATATTCCCGTTTTATACAAAGGGATGAGTAATGATGTCACCGGTGAAGCAGTTTCGTTTTAGCAAATTTTATTACAGCGCGATGATAGACTAAGACTTTACAATTAAACATTTCGGAATCAACCATCCCTCTAGATTTTTTCATAATTTTTAATTCCCAAATTCAGGTATGTAAAAGTCATGGACATCCTTCTTTACGCTGTTGATGAAATCGATTCATATAACACAAAGGCACGAAAATTTAGTTAACCTCCCAATCGCTGTGATTTCTTTAGAAAGAAAGGCCGCACTTGATCTAAAACTGACAAAGACTTATTTTTCGACAATTTCATATTTTAATGGTTTAAAGTTTGATTCATAGACCTTAATAGAGATCAGATAAAAGGTAACTTTGTGATCATGTAAATTTAGTATTTAAGCACGTTCACCTGCTCTACTTCATATTTCAGTTACACCTTTTCAACATGGAAGTATCTGGGAAACGCCAACAAGGGGAGGGTACTGACCAACGTAAAGGTATTCTATGTGACCTATGTAATGAAGAGAATGAAGAGGAGCCTGCCGTGTCCTTCTGTACCGTCTGTAACGAATACCTTTGTGAGGCTGACACAAAGGCTCATAGAAAGGCTAAAGTGCTGAAGGATCACGTTTTATTGGATGGAGATGAAATGCCTCATCAGAAACTTAAAGCACTAGAAGACAACACTTGTTTTACTCATAGCAGGAAGCAAATCGAATATTACTGTTTGGATCATAGCAAATGATGTTGTACCTTATGTGCCACTGTTGATCATAGGGAATGCGACATTGCTTATATAGATGATATAGCGAAAGGTTACGAGCTGGGTGAAGAGTACCCTTCTCTAGTCAAAGCCATCGACGACCAAACTAAATGCTTGGAAAACACACAGAAAGAAGCTGCAAAGAAGAAGGAATATGTACAGCTCAACCTTGAAAAGCTGATTTCAGAAGTGAAGAAATTTCGAGTGGAGTTGAATGCTGCACTTGATTTCCTTGAAAGTGCCTCTTTGAAAGAGATTCAGCTATTATCGGACTTTGACATTCAACTTTCAGATTCGGTATCTACACAATGCGAAACAATATTGAGCGACATACAAGACATTTCTTCTAAAGTGGAATATCGTAAGAAATACAAACAAAGTCGTCAGTTGGTCATCCAGTCGAAGAATGCATTAACCCAAATTGGTGAATATGAAAGAAAAATAGCCGAACTCCTACATCAAAATACATTCCAAATGTATACATTTAGCCCAGATGATGAAATTCTTCAGTCACTCAGAAAGCTCAACACTTTTGGCCATTTTCCAGGCATGAAAGATAGATACTCTCCTAAAGGAATAGACCAAGAGACCAACGAAGAGTTGAGTGCTCATTGCGGTCAAAGCGACATAGGTCTAACTGTAGCTGACCAGGACGAAGAGAATAAAGGTTCAATGAATGCCGAAAGAGATTTTGAGATCAACAAAACAAGTGTGGCTGACTTTTGTCAAGAGACAAAAGCTACAAAGAAAGTTGGCAGAAATTTAGAGACCGTAGGTACTGCGGACCTTGTCAGAGATCTAGAGGTCAAAAAGCAAAATGGTACCGACAAAGGACTGGATGTCAAAAACCAAATTGACGCTGAAAAACCTTCGATGGCGACAGAGGTTGATAGATTTGTTCCCAGGAATAGAAGAGACGAATATTTGCTGTCGCCAATAATAAAGAGACGAGCCAAGCCTAAAGTAAACAAACGCACATATATCTTGTACACAGAGATTAGGGTTCAATCATAAAGGATAAAAAGATAACAGTCCGAAGTCAATTTCATCTTTGGACGACTCGGTCAAGGGTTATAGCGACAACAACGACGGGTTTGGCACAGGCTGAACAGGGTTTACAGACCAACGAGATAAAACACTCAAGTAAGGAAATGAGAAATGATTGCGCGGGTCAAGTAACTACTGAACCATTATACATTAGTTTTAAATCAGAAAGGAGTAGTTGTGAAAACAGCCTGAAGTCAATACTGTCTTCGTACAACGCATTGGATAGTTTATAGCGACAACGATTACGATTCAGTCCATAGAAATTGAGGTGTTTATTCGGATTTGACACAATATAATCAAAGGATAGAACCATTAGGGCCATTAGACATTAGTTTTAAGTCAGAGAGGGAAAGTCGTGATAACAGTCTGAAGTCAATACTGTCTTCGTTCAACGCATTGGATAGTTTATAGCGACAACGATTACGATTCAGTCCATAGAAATTGATGTGTGAATGCGGATTTGACACAATATAATCAAAGGATAGAACCATTAGGGCCATTAGACATTGATTTTAAGTCAGAGAGGAAAAGTCGGGATAACAGTGTGAATTCAATATGCGCTTCGGATGACTCACAGACGAGTTTATTTTGCGACACGGACGGCAATTTAGACGTCGACGATCGATCGAGCAGACAACGATTGAACAGCACCACGATTTTAGATGTTAAAAAACCCATAATTCGCAATTTTCAAACTCATTCTTTCGTCGGGTAACTTCAATAAACTGAATAGTGGCGCATCACATTAAGGTAAAGGGTATACAAAAGTGGAGAAATATATGTTACCAATTATTTCTTCAATTCCGTTCGCATTAATGTACGTACCAAACAATATGCATAGAATATAAGTCCACACAACTGTATAACGAACTTTCTTTCTAAAGAATTGTTTTAAGGGGTCTTTCAATTTAAACGTTAAGGAATTCTACTTTGTTTCAGGAAATAAAGAGACCTGGAAGCGGTTAAGTACTTAGGCATTCTTTTGACAGTCAGGAAACAGTGGTTATTTTCTCAAGACACAATATTGAGTCTTGAAACCTGTTAATTCAATATATTAGATCGATCATTCTCACTTCTACATTTACATGTATTCATTTAGTTATCAATACGTACATAATAATTATTGGATGTTAGTACAGGACATATGTGTTAAGACAGCATATTTTATTTCATTCATTGGTAAATAATTATAAGCTTTCATTTATTGATTGCACTATGTATTCAAGAGCATTTTGCTATTATTAGAAAACATCAATACACGGATTATGAAGGGCAATTAACCAGTATGTTCAAGTCACTATTCTAATAAAACTATTACATACGTGGTGATTTAACTGATTCCATTAATTAATAAAATTATATGTCCTTGTTTCTTTTGATGTTTAAATTTGCGCCAATTAAATGCTATATGTGTTAAGCACTACTATGTCATAAAAAGGCAGGTGAATGGTAATTAACTTCGCAATAACGAATAAAATGTCTAGATGAATACACAATGGGTTATATCTTTTATATACATACTTACAAAACAATCCCTCAGTCTGCCGCATCAGCTGCAGAATACGTAAAAAACCACTGTAACACAATGATAGATTGCTCTGTTAGAGCAATCCATATTGTTGTCCTAATGCTTCTAACACAATAGAATTAGGAGAAAGTATTATGTAATGTCATCTTTTGTCGTCCGCTGTTGATTTAAACTTTGTCCAGTTACATTTGTTCAAGATATGGGAATGGGTTAACCAAAGTTGGGATTCTGGAAACAACTCAATTTCTGCAAGTAATTAGAAATTGTTCCATCGGATCAGTGGGACAACGTGATTCAAAGAACTTTGCATAAACCTACACCCTATTTTGATGATAAGTGTAGATCATGAAAAATATCATAACCGAACAACCTGCACATTTTTGCATGAGAATGCACAGCGGTACAAGCGTCTGACCGATGTTTGATGATTAATCATCTGAGAAAGTAAATCTTATATTGGAACAACCTGATTAAAGAGCTGCCGTTAACATTGGGTCAACATTAGTTAATTTGTTTTACAATATCCGACTGATAAAAGTGGAAGAAGACCTCGGACTTAACTGCCCATAAGGACTGGTCACGCCGGCTGGACTCATCAGCATTCTGTCAGTTTCTCTTGAGACTATCTCTCATGAAGAACATTAATACTCTGCCAGTTGTCATTTACAGATGTACGGAGAGCTCAAAATAATGCCAATTGGTTCATTTTCTATTCATAGAATTCCAGTGCGATAAATAGATATGTAGCGGCTTGTAAATATATAGAGACGTCCAACCTTGATATTATGCCATATCAACAAAGACAACATCATATTCTTTGTAAACCCGGGCCTTACTTTAGATGTCTTACTTCGGAATACATTCTATGCACCAAGGAACAAATATGTCAAATGGTAAAATTGCTTCTGGTGACATATGTAATCTTTTTGTCACAATGGTTTTGATCCGAATTCATAAAGAAAGAGGACGAATCTTGCCATTTGTTATCGAGTTGTGTTGCCTTATATTTGGTCTACTAGTAATCAAGTATTTCTCTATAGGGGAATGGATTAGACGCAAACGCTGGTCCAAAACGTGGTTATCTTCTCAAGGCAAATGATTTGAACTATGACGTCAAATCTTAAGACTGTAATAATACCCTTCTGTCATTAAAGGACTCGCACGTAGTCCAAATGTGAAATTCTTTATATCAGAACTTCCTAGACGTTATCAATGTTATACCTTAGCTCTTAACCGAAAGGACACTTCCAGTTTGGCCGAAAGAGGTCAATCACGTGACCTTATGTCACATATCAACCACTGGGCCACATATATCTTCGCTTTAAATTCTAGTAAACTGTTATAGGATCAAGCAAGCAGAAAATGCTTCTTCCAAGTCTTCTCGCTTTTTTACTAGTGAACTCCAAGCTTTGCAGAGTTTGTGTGATGTATGTGTCATTTATGCGTATCAAATAACACTCCTCACAGTGATCTCCCTTTAAGAAATTAATCCCTGCAACCACGAATATCGTATGAGACTGACCCTATGCTAATAAACTTAAAAAGCTTTGAAATATGGCGGTGAAAACCAAATAAATGATCAGTACGTGCTATATTTGCAAAGAAAACGAAAGGTGTTTCAATTTAACTGGTCAGGAAAAAAACAAGAAGACATTATTACTAAGTCATATATCCGGTTAAAACGTGAATAAAAAAAACATTAAGATATCATCCAATTCTTTTTGAAAATCATTTGGTGGCATTGATCGATGCAGCGTAGCAAGGGAAACTTATTGTGAGAAAGTGGATAACACTCCATTGGTCGTGCATAGGAGACAAGGTTGCATTTGCACATTCAAACACCAGACAGAACATTTCACGGCCATCAAAAAAAATGAACAGGACAATTTGCATTGTGTAGTTGTTTGAACTCATGGATGTTAGTTGTGCTTTGTCAATTTAACGGATTTTATATGTGCATAAAAGGCGTGACTACTTTTTAAAAGCAATTTGACACTCGTTTAAATGGTAAATCAAAAAGCAAGCAATAAGCAAATGTTTTTTTCACAACTTATTGAATGACAGATCAGTCCCTGTGTATTTTATCATACCGTAAAGTACAAGATATTTATATTAACTCGCGCTCGAATTGTGAGGGTGAATAAATGATCATTATATTTGTTTTCGTATGTGTTACGTTATTCTTCACTTACACGTTTGAAAGTTAGCTTATCATCATCACATAAAGTGACGACATGCTTCTTTTATGCAGGTTGATAATTGATATGCAATGCACATTCAAACAAAAAGGAATGGTTTGATAAAAACAACTGTACACAGAGACTATATATGGCCATGTGTAATATCAACAAGTATTTTAAGACACTTTAGGAGGGAACAAGGCTAATGAAGGCAGAATAGTAAAAAACTAGAGTATTGATACATTTCCCGTCACATATTATAACCGTGTTGTGGAATTATAGGACATCCATGCTGTATAATTCATAAACCGTTTGAATTAATTTGATTTTTTATATATTGTTCATTTCTTTCTGTTCTTCGAATTGATTGAACTATAAGAGTGTATTGGAACCAGAGTATGAAATGGATCGACATACTTATCACTCCTATCGAAATGTGCGCCCAAGAGAAATCCATTACTATATCTAAACCAAATGTTTCATTCAAAGCACTGAATACCCTAATGCTCGTTTCACAGGTATTTGAACAGGGTATAAAATGATGATATGGTCATTTATTTAGAAATTGGATATATTAAATCATCTGTAAAATATGTTATTAACACAGCACTTTCTGGGAGATAGACTTAGTACGCTAGCCTCTAAGCCATATTCTAATTATTCTTTATTTGATTCTGTAAGAAGAAAGCCCCGTCTATCTTTTAGAAACAGTGAAGGTGTTGGTTTCTTTGTTAAATGTGATCTCTTAGTAAACAATTTTGTAAAACGTGTATGTGCCGAATTTAATGATTGTGTTGTACTGTTTATTAATTGTAGTATTTATGATGGTATGAAAGATTTGATACTTATTGTAACGTATATTTCACCAGAAGGTTCTAAGCTTTATAATAACCATGATGAACGGAATGGAATTGTACTCCTTGAGCACAAGATCCTTCTTGTCATTACATGCACTCTTGAATTTCTGCCAACTAGGGCTGGTCGAGAAATCTTTTGTCTATACCAAAAACCTTTATGCTCTTTTTAATTTCTTATCAATTATTATGTTTTACAAGAGAATTACTCTAATGAATTGTATGTGGTACACATGTGGTGTTTTCAAACTGTATTTGATCATTGCTACCTGGCATTTCAGTAAATTTACCGGCCAAGATAAGCTTTCACCACGTGCAGAACATGGAAATAGAATAAATGAAGAAAACAGAGATACGTGTTGTGTAATTGGCCCGGGACTTTCAATGCCCCACCAATTAGTACATGTACTACTGTTCAACTTGCATCCAAATTTTTGTTACTCTCATAAATCGAATTTTTCTATTATATGCCGAGGCAATGAACATTTTGTTTTTACCTATTGTTACTGTTCACAAATATACTACTTTACATTCATCTTTTTAAACAACTTAAAAATAAACTGGACGACCCGTATCGCACGTGCAAATCTGGTTATGTATAAAGGCACCTCAAACTTAGAAGCACGCTTATTTGTCGATCAGTTCTCCTTGTCATTACATGCACTCTTGAAGTTCTGTCAACTAGGGCTGATCGAGAACTCTATTCTCTATACCGAAAGCCTTTATGGTCTTTTTAATTTCTTATCAAGAATTAAGTTATGCAAGAAAATAACTCTTATGAATTGTATGTGGTACACATGGGGTGTTTTAAAACTGTATTTGATCATTGCTACCCGGCATTTCAGTACATTTACCGGCTAAGAGAAGCTTTCCCCACGTGCACAACATGGAAATAGAATAAAAGAAGGAAACAGTGATAAGAGTTCTCTGATTGGCCCGGGACTATCAATGCCCGACCAATTAGTACATGTACTACTGTCACCCTCTAGTAATGAATATGCAAAACTGTCTTCTTTTCTATTAGCGATAAGCGTTTGTTTAAAATATAGTGTGCACCATTTAAGTTATAATATGTATATATGTACTATTAAGCCACACACATTTTTTTCTACACATACATTACATACGATCAACAAAACATACATGTGCACCCACACTTGGAATTCAGCAATTTACAATGCACTGGATAAATACAATTACTCTACCACACAATCTCCATCCTAACCCAGACCTATACCTTGTGTTTATCTTCTTTTTATGTCAATGGTTTCACCTCTAAAACAAAACATGACCAAACTTGATATAATTCATTTCGCGTCTCTTAATGTAAATGGGCTTAGTGAAAGCTTAAAAAGAGAGAGACTTCTAGCCTGGATAAAACAACAAAAAATAGACATAATGTTTGTACAAGAAACATATTTTACCCCTGAACTCGCAACACCTATTATCAAACAATTCAATGATTGGAACGTGTAGTATTCTTTCCAATCGAATCAAAGTTGTGGTTGTTCAATTTTGTTTTCAAAGAAAGTACAGTATGTCTGCACTAACCGTATAATTAACCTAAAAGGAAGATATGTTATCCTTGACGTAACTTTAAATGATAAAGAATTTGCTCTTATCAACACATTTGCCCTAATTTAGCTAATCGTAGAAATGACTTCCACAAAACAGTCTCTAAAATTATCAATCAAAATAATCAAAGTAATCTTATACTAGGTGGGGACTATAACGATGTTCTTAATCATAGCGATAGAATAGCTCCAAGCTCAGTCGTTAAAAACGATCCAGTTCAAAACCTTCCAACGCTCATGAAATCTAAAAGATTAATAGATATATGGAAAATAAGAAACCCAGACAAGTCCCAGTTCACTTGGAGAAGACAAAATGCAATATAAAAAAGTAGAATAGATTTTTTTTTTGTTCAGGAAAATTTATTACGTTTGGTATAAAGCTGCGATATTAGACCAGCACAAATTAAACGCATAGATCATTTGGCAATTTATCTCAAAATAAAAATCATAAACGATAAAGGCAATGGATACTGGAAAATGAACAATTCTGTATTAATAGACAAAACTTATATTACTCTCATTAACGACTTTATCGCATCATTTCTGTCACACTCTAATCTTCATTACTCAAACAATGTTCAATCAAGATGGGAACTTTTAAAATATAAAATAAACTTAAAACAATAAGTTGTTCGGTTACAAAAGCTAAAGATACTAAAACTAGAATTAACGACCTCGAACATAGATTAACAACACTGCACGAATTGAATAGTGGCAACGTAGATGAAATTAGTAATCTTGAAAATGAAATACAAGATATTTACAATACATTGTACTAAAGCCAAAGGTGCTCAGATTCGATCACGCATACAAGTGCTTGATGAAGGAGATACCAATCTGAAATACTTATTAATTTTGAAAAGTCGAGGCAATCGCGCAAAGTAATAAGCTCTCGAACTACTACACAAAACAAACGCATTATCACCGTACCAGAAATCTTAGACGAGGAGGTAAATTTTTTCCAAACTCTTTATAAATCAAATAGTGTCAAAAACGAAGAAATAGATGACTATTTATCAAATATTAGTCTAGAAACAAAACTTTACCAGTTATCATCAAACTTATGTGACGGCCCTCTCACATCAAGGGAACTTAAAGAGTCTGTTTCGAATATGAAGCATAATAAAAGTCCAGGAAGTGACGGCCTGACTGTTAAATTTTACAAAGTTCTTTGGTTGAAAATAGAGTCGCTTATTATTGAATCTCTGAATTATGGCTACAGAAACGGCCATTTATCAAACACACAAAAGCATAGTGTTTTGTCACTTATATTCAAAATAGGAGATCCTGAAAATATTGAAAATTGGCGCCCAATTTCCATATCAAATGTAGATTATAAAATAGCAGCACGTGTATTGGCTAAACGTTTACAGTCAGTTCTCCCACAGCTTATAACCACTGATCAGCAAGGATACTTGAAAAATAGATTTATAGGTTACAATATTAGACATATAAAAGATATTATTGACTATACAGACGAATTAAACATTGAAGGAACATTATTATTTTTAGATTTTAGATAAGCCTTCGACACAGTAGAATGGAACTTTATTTTCAAAGTATTACACCTCTATGGTTTCGGTTAATCCTTTATTCGCTGGGTTAAAACAAAATATAATATGATCACTGCTAATGTTCTTAATAACGTATTTAAATCGCGTAAATTTATGTTGAGTCAATCCATTAGACAAGGCTGTCCTTTGTCATATCTTCTATTTATTCTTGTTGCAGAAATCCTTGCAACTAAAATAAGATCTTGTATTCAAATCAATGGTATTGAAATCACCAATGGTTCATCAAAACAAATGGAAATCACTTAACTGGCTGATGATACAACTTTATTGCTGCAAAGCGAAAATAATATACGCATAGCACTTCAAATAATTGATGAATACGGAAAATACTCGAGCTTAAAGCTAACTAAATTTATATTCCTCGTTCATGGAAAGCAATTATCAGAAATAACAGTCCGATTAAGTCTAAGATTAAAACAGAATTCATACACGGTTTAAGCAATTACAACTTAATGAACTCAGAAATAAAGATGTATATGACACGTTTATGAAGAAGAATTTCGGAAACCCATTTGTTCACGCTTTCTGGAAAACAAAATTTAATTCCGATATCTCTTGGCCAAGTGCTTACGTATCAATGCATATAAAAAGACCTCACAACCGAATTAAACAATATAGGTACAAACTTATACATAACATTATTGCAACAACAAAAATCTTAAAAAGTGGAAAATAGAAAATTCTGATTCATGCAATGTCTGTAATTGCAAAGAATCTTATGAGCATTTCTTCCTTGAATGCGTATGTATTCAAAACATTGTGCGATCTTTCAAAAAAATATTCTCATCATTAGGTTTTGGAAAAAAAAATTTCACCTTAAAATCAATTGTACTAGGATATAAACCCAATTTGGACGAATATGACATTATCAATCTCATACTCAACACTATGTCTTTTACGTTATATAAAACATATTATATATCGGACAAACGCACTAAGAACATAGATATAATTTGTGTCTTTAAAAATGAATGCGAAATTGCTTTAAATCTACTAGAAAACCAAAGTTTTAAAGACACGAAATTAGTTGAAAGAACACTCCAAAAAATTATAAATATGCTTTGACTGTGTCTATGCTATACCGCATATTCATCTACAGACGCCATTTTTCTACACATCTGCTCACGCATCTCACTGCACACGCACATATCACTACCATTCAACTCTGCGTATTCGCACACCAGCACATACCATGATTAAAGACGCATATTTCAGTCGCAAGGTATGACTTAATCACTTCTACAATTCCCAAACACACGTCCCATTTCAGCCTTCTAATATTTCGTTTTCGATTAGATGGCAACGCAATAGAATTTGTTACAATGGGTTTTGATACAATATATAGGCTTGCACTATTTTCTCTGCCTAGTGATTTTGATGTTCACTATGTTATACATATACTAATTCAACATTCGTTTTATTTACCTAATTAATTAATGAATATTAGTCTCATGATTAATATACACAAAATAATAGCTATTTTTGCTTTAAGAATAAAGACGTTCTCCTTTCTCCTTTTCGCAATTGTTTTAAACAATTTACAAATTCAAAAAGTTTAGCTTGTTCAACATACTTCATTATGAGGCTGTTTCAAACTGAAAGCAGCAGCAGATTACAAAATATTGCATGACAGAGACCAGTGTGACAATAAAAGACATTGCTCATGTCGAGCAAATTGTCCTGCTGTCAAATTGGTTTCTGAAGTCTTCTGCTGCCGATGGGTTAGTATGCAAGTTCAATAAAAAATGTGGATCTGCTCTATTATCTATTTCTTTTTAATGCCTGTTCAAATTATATTTCACCCTTGTTAAAAAAAAATCTAAGTTCTGTTCATACTTCAGAAAATGCTGTTCAATACGAATATACGAATATATATACTGCTAGACATTTCTTGTTATTTCAGAATAATTTGACTATTCTCGTCTTTGTGGAGTTGATACCCCTTTCTTTCAATTATTTTATTTATGGCAAACTTTATATACGACAGACTGCTTACATTTTTGCAAACAAATACATTTATCAAACCTGTTTTCCGAATACTAAAATTTATCATATATTTGCATTATCATAAATGTCTAACATATTTGATTGCAGTATTTGTTCATGTAATTTTATGTAAAATGAAGAAAGAAAAAAGAAAAAAAAAGAAGGAGAAAAAAATATCCGAATTGTTATTTGTATATTTTTATTTCATACTAGACGATAATTTGAATCATGTATTTAATGCTGATGTTGAGTATCTGTCGGATAATTTTGAATTACCACGGAATAATAGAGACGTCGATCAACATAACAATTTTGATTGAATTGTGTTGTTTGAATGATGTTCATATCTTAAATGGTCGTCTGTTTAATGATACTGCAGGTAATTATACTTGTACAGTTAACAATGGCAGAAGCGTTATTGATTATCATATTGCGTCTTCAGAAATGTTTAGATATGTCAATGATTTCAATGTTTTAGATTGCAACGACTCTGATCACTTCCCAATGTCGTCAAAACTTACTTTTTATGGTACAAGGGAAGAAACTCATATAAACGTTCATATAGTCGCAGCAGAATTACTTCCCTTTGATCGTCCGATGAAACCTAACCGGTTTGACTGCTTTTGTAATTTTTTCATGAACTTTTGACATCTGCATCAGACGAACTACGAACACTGATTACCACTGATGTAAAATTGGCAGTTCATAAACTTACAAATGTTAACATATCATCAGCGGAAAACATGAAATTCAAGAAAAATAGTACATGTAGTAAGATTAAGAATAATAATGAACCCTGGTTGAGATCAGCCTTGCAATAATGCCAAAATTATAAAATATTCATTACTCCGTAAGTTTAGATTAACAAATGATCATACGGATTTCGTTCAATATATAGATGCTCGAAAATCTTTTAAAAGGATTTGTGCTGTTCATAAATCTAACTTTCAAAAAGTTAAACGTGAATCTTGAATGAAAAGCCGACACAACCCAGTTGAGTTTTGGAAACTCTTAAAAAGTCAATATTCATGTAACTCGAGACCAGAATTAGTTCACTTCTTAAATATGTCTAAAGGGGTTGATCATTTTAAAAATTTACTTCATAAAAATGAGCAGTTACCCATTCGTCTGTTGAGATTTGCGACAATTTAGACAACAATCTATTAATTAATGGTCCGATTTCATTGGATGAAGTAAAAACTAGTATCATTTTATTGAAAAAATGGGAAATCAGCTGGTAAAGATAGCATTTCTGCTGAATTTTATAAAAAATACTTGTGATGCAATTGCTCCTTTTCTTGTTTTATTATTCAATGAGATACTTAACTCAGGGCAATTTCCCCATTCTTAGTGTGAGAGCGTTAGTGTACCTGTTCACAAGTCTGGATCAACCGATGATCCATCTAATTATAGAGGTATATCTTTAGTTAATATAATGTACAAAATATTTTCGAGCACCATTAATGATAGGAGATACAAATGGGTTGAAAATTATGATCTTATAGACGAAAACCAAGCAGGTTTCCGTGCCGGTTACTCTGTTATTGACAATATTTTTACATTACAAAGTATGATACAGAAATATATTTCTAGGGATGGTGGTCGATTTTACGTTTTATCTGTCGATTTTCAAAAGGCATTTGATTCTATAGTGCATACAAAACTTTTCAATGTATTGTTAAGCAAAGTTTCTCAATGGAAAAATGTTTAATATTCTTTCATCCATGTCTTCTAACATAAAATCATATCTTTGTAAAGGTAACAAGCTGTCACAGCCATTCATGTGTAATAGTGGTGTGAGACAAGGGGACATAACCAGTCCCATACTATTTAAATTGTTTATGCAAGAGTTGTCTAGCTTTATTCGTGAAAATTGTGGTAGTATATTTATTATATTTATTTCAACAGAAATAGACACAATTCCTTGTTTGCTTTATGCCGATGATGTTGCTCACTGTGCAGACACTGTAAACAATTCACAACAGCAACTAAATAAATTATTTGTTTTTTGTCAATATAAAAGTTTAAATATCAATATGAAGAAAATAGAAATAATTGTTTTTAGAAATGGTGGTCCTTTGAGAGCATATGAGCGTTGGCACTTTAATGGCAAAATTATCAGCATAACGTCGTTTTACAAGTATAAGGGAATTATGTTCACACCTAAATTAGTATGGACAGGTGCCAAAGAGAAACTAGTGTGCCAAGCCAAAAAAGCCATATTTTCAATAAAAAAGTATCATTTCAATTTTGGCTATTTTTCATAGAATGAGTAATTTAAACTGTTTGATACTATGGTATGCTTCCCGTGTAAAAAATCTTTTTAGTTTGCATGGTTTTGCATACGCATGGTTTTACCAAGATATTTGCAATATTGATAATTTGATTGTACAATTCAAAACAAGAATATCAGCCTGTTCAATACAAACATTGCAAAATATGATAAATCCTTCCTCAAGATGTGATCTTTACCGGCATATTTGTTCTTTGTTAGATCCGGAGAAATTTCTTTAGATATTTCTCCGCATCTAAGGAAGGCCTTAGCAAGATTTCGGTGTTCAAGTCACAAATTTAATATTGAATTGGGTAGACACTTCAACATTGACAAGAAAACTATGACATGTCATTTCTGTTTTTTGCACAGCGGATCCTTAATTGTCGAAACTGAGTATCATACTTTCTTCCACTGTGCAAGGTACAGTCTATAAAGACAAAATCTTCTATATACTTGGTATAGTGGAGGAAATGACATTCAGCATATCTATAGTCTTATGTTAAATACCAATGCTGCAATCATCCGTAAGATTACAAAATTTGTATCTGTTGTCATGCATATAAAAGATATTTCACTACAATCTGCATAAAAGTAAAATGTTTTATACTACAATGCGTTTTAGAGATCAACATGTTTATCAATATTTTCTATAATTTATTTTGTTTAAGGACATGACTATTTGTTTATATATTTGTATTCAGTGTATGATGTATGATGGGCCAGTGGCCTTTATTTACAGCAATAAACCTTTGTAATTTTTAATTTAGTGACCATATGCCTTTTCTAGCAGGCATTTAATTGGAACAGTAGCACGGGAGCCGGTCATGTTATAGAACGTGCATCAATCGGGTAACGTTTTGGAGTATACCTGGCGGTGCCGAATGCATGTTGGCCGATATGACCTATACGTGGTTGGTTCACTACGGAATCTCATTAGGACCATTTTGTGCCAAAAGTAAGAAGGTAGTGTCTCGTGTTTAGAACTTACATCCTAGGTCTCGGTCAAAATTGGGTTTTCTACCTTTACGCATTACCTTAGTTGTAGAATCTAATTACAAATCCTGGGATTTAGGCTCTTATAAGGAATTGTTGCCTTCTAGTTTTTAGCTCAAAACGACACACGTGTGCTTCTGTAGTTCATGTATCAGTCGGGAGTATCAACTGTGTCCACTTTTCATAAGTAACATAAGATTATATCTCTTCATCCTAGATATAAGTGTGGAATTTATTTATGAAAATGTCCCCATTGAAGTCTTGTTATGTTCTGTTAAATTGATTTCATGATATGTTATCTGTTTTAAAGATTTTTACAGGGAGATGGGCTATAAACTAATACAATATTCGCTATCCTATACACGTATGATCGTAACGTTAATTCGTGATTTTTCTTTCATTCGGAGGTAATAAAATATACAAGGGGTAACTGTGTTAACATTAATATGACGACCAATGAATCCTACTTTGTCAATGATATGAACTCAATTTGGGACAGGACACAACCTGTATCATTCCGAAGCATCATCTTTTGGGTTGAATTAAACGCTATCGAAATTCTACATGAAGTTATAAGATAATTAGCTAGATAAAACTTAGATGGGACATGGCAAAATTCGAGCTGCATTTTAAGATATCTTTAATAAAATATGCTAGTGTTTATTTAAGTACTTAAGTACGCCTTTGTATAAGATATTTGAGTTTCTTGGAATGGTTACTTTAAGTTTTTCGAATCCCATAGCACACTTTAGTGAAATACCTAGTGTGAGATTGAGTCGGCTGCTTTTGTAATAACTCGTAATAGCGAATTAGATTTTTTACACTGTCTGAGTCCATCTTAAATTGGTTTTGTAGAAAAGGTCTGACATGTTTTCAAATAAAAATGCATTTACTTGATTCTGGTGATATGAAAACGCATATAAGTGTTATCGGGTTAAAGACCCGTTCCTTTTTCTTTTCTGTTTCAGTGAAGAACTACCGTAGCAGTGTTGTTTACAACTTGGTGAATGGACATTTTATTAATCTAGCATCTTTCAATATCTGTCCGATGTATGCTTAAAACAGATACAATCATGTGAAAACGTTGTTTGACAACGACTCCGAGCGATGGAGAGTGAAGGGAAAGGACATATGGCTGAAACAAAAACAAACATCGGCAAAATGAAGAATTTGACCTTCCGATGTGCTGAAGATGTTAACTCAAGTATTGTAGTCTAACAATTCGAAATTACGCAGATTGTCGCTATTTGCACGCTATGCACTGAATGTTTTTGCGTAAAACTATGAATACAAGTTTGTTTTTCATTAAATGTGAACAGAAAGGATTGATTAACTCGCAATTGCAATATTTTGAAAGATTTATCGATCCGTATTTCACGCATTCACGATTCATTTCAGCTAAATATAGAACGTTTTGTCCTTGTTGTGGAAATGGATGGCATAAAGACCACAACTTTTTGTAAAGATCTACGTCATTGATGACGTATTTTGTTCTTCTGCAGAGTTATCGTTCGTTCCTCACCATATAAATATGGGAGCGTTTTAATCTGGTAGTATAGATTGTTTAATTTCCTCGACTTGATAAATTGTCTTAATTTTGTATAAATGTGCGGATGTGTGTTTAAAGGCGAGCAATTGATTCAGGTTGGTCGTCTTTTCATAAAAGTACGATACGTCCTTGATCTATTGGTTTTCTGCTTTTATTTTCTGTCACCGCAAACAACACATCGGGTACCAACAAAAGTAGTTCTGAGGGGGGCGTGGCTTGAAAGTGACGTCATTTCCAAAAATAGAAATCCGGAAAATATTCCTGTGTAAAACGGGATTTTTTTCTGTCGTGTGTGATTTGATACACGTGAGTTGTTTGTATTTGCGCCTGCATAATCGCCGGTATTTAATAAAATGTCTTATTTTGTTTATTTCTGACTAGTTTAATTAAAAGAATAGTTCGTTGCCTTTACAGATAAAGCACGAATAGATATTTCTTTGGGTGTCGCCGCTATCTTCAAATATTTTCGTTTCGAAGCATAGGATCATGTGACATTTTTGCTGGCAGTATTCAATTCCTTAAACTGAGATCACTGTGAGTAATTTGGACTGTTACATGTTATACATACATATATCAGCTAGAATCTGCGACTATATGAATTCACTAGTAACTAAGGGACGGGAGTTGAAACAATATGTGTTTGCTTACTTGACAATGTTGTCTACGGATTTATCATATGTAACCGTTCAGGCTTTATAATTTAAAGCGAGGTTTTGTACGGCCCTGTGGTTAAGATGTACACGTATTCAGGTTACATCTACATCTTAGATGTCACAAGTTCGATCTTCATCGGTGCAACTGATTTCATAGAATTATCTTTTTGAAATATATTCAAGAGTTCTAGTCTAACAGTGGTCACTTCTAGGAATTCGTAATATAAGTGAAAACATGTAAATACTGAGTTTCAGCTAATCTATAACTATAGTTCAAAGCTAATATTACTCTTTTACTCTTATGTGATCACATACAAAACCTAATACGACAGAAGGAGGTTACCGAAACAATATAACTAACTGCCTAAGAGGTTGAAATGCAACCAATCACATATGTCTGGAGTAGATAACCAAGTTCTTGGCCAGGATTTGCGTTCAATCCATTCTCCCACGTAGAAAAGATTGATAAGACCCAATCTACGTATATGACAACACCAATTGATAACAATTAATAAGAACAAAACTCGTCCACTTTTGTTATAAATTCGGATCGAAATAATCGTGGCATAGTTGTTTCTTAAAGCATAGAAGGTGTGTAAAAGTGAGGTATTTTGAGTAAAGGGTTTGGAAAAGTAGGGGTTTTACAAACACTTCTGTCTTCGTTATCTTTGGCGATACAGCATAATGTCAAACTCCGATATTGGCAGTCTGGGAACTTCATCATTATGAGCCGCGCATTGCAACATAACTGAAATAATGTTGACACAATGTTAATCCCATTCATAATTGAAAATTAATCTCTCTATGTGTTTATACAAGCTCATTATAAACCGTAAATAGATGTAAGGTACTAAATATGGTGTCGTATCAGGGCTGGAAAACTTGACATACACTAAGAAAGTCAGCTCTTCAATCAGATTGTTTCAATATAAGAATTACTTCGTCACACGATTAATCATCAAACATTGGTCAGACGCTTGTGTCGCTGTGGATTATCTCGCAAAGAATGTGCAGGTTGATCGGTTAGGACAGTTTCCATGCAATATGCAAACAGGGTTCTTTAAATCACGTTGTCCCAATATTCTGATTCAAAGGAACACTTTTTGGAGGCATTGATATGTTTCAAAAGCCCCGACTGGCGATGACCTATCAGCCAAACTGGAATATGTGACTGGTCAATATAAAAGGCAAACTATGACATTACATAATACATTTTCATTATTTCATTGTATAAAAACCATTGTGTCCACAAGACAACTTGCTCTAACAGAGCAATCTATCTTTTTGTCACAGTGGACTTTCAAGTATTCTGCAGCTAATGCGGTAGATTGATGTATTGTTGTGTAAACAGCCATATAGAAAAATATAACCCATTGCGTAGTCATCTAGAAATGTTATGACATAGTAGAACACAAAACATACAACAAACAACTGGTGGAAATTTAGACATACAAAGAAATCCAAGGATATCATTTTTATTAGTTATCGAAACCAGTAAAATCACCACGTATTTATTAGCTTTTAATATAATAACTTAAACATACAGCTTAATAGCCCTACATAATCCGTTAAATCATATTTGTTTATAGTTAGAATATACACTTGAGTACATAATGCAATCA
Organism: Cerastoderma edule; assembly: GCA_947846245.1. NCBI lineage: Eukaryota > Metazoa > Mollusca > Bivalvia > Cardiida > Cardiidae > Cerastoderma > Cerastoderma edule. Next base: position 17,744,728 of record OX401417.1, on the reverse strand, counting down.
AGAAATGAAAGGAAATAATTATCAACTTATAAATGAAATTTAATAGTATTGCTTTTGCACATATGGCATGAAATAACAACCAGAAGTTATTATTTATTGATAAATAAATGAATACATGTACATGTAAAACTGTAAATGATATGTAAAAATGATTGAATTAACAGGCTTTTCGCGTGAATGAGTCCAATCGTGGTCTGCTATAAGAGCCAATCGATATCTGCGTACGTTTTTCTTCGTCCGAAGACGGATTTGAGTCGCTGAGTGAGTCCCTGGGGACTGCCTCTGGACTGAAACCTAGACTTTTCCTCTGAACCCCAAGATGACGACTGGTTAAATTCCATTTCGCGAAACAGTGCATTTCTATCTGATATGTTCTTCCATTTAGCGCTCGCAATATCATTATCACCATCTGTCGCATTTGGACATTTTTCAGCATTAATTTGGTCTTTGGCCTCCAGACTTTTGTCGGTACTTATTTGCTCATTGACGTTTAGATCTCTGACAAGGTCCACAGCGCATCTGGTCTCTACAGTTCTGCCAGCGTCCAATGAAGCTTTTGTCTCTACACCCAATTCGGCCACAATTGTTTTGTTGGTCTCAATACCTTTTCCCATATTCACTGTACCTTTGTTATCTTTGTCCTGGCCAGCTCTAGTTAGACCTTTAGCGCTTTGACCGCAACTAGCATTCAACTCTGCATTAGCCTCTTGGTTTATTACTTTAGGCAGGTATCTGTCCTTCATGCCTGGAAACTGGCCAAGCGTGTTGAGCTTTTTGAGTGACTGAAGTATTTCATCATTTGGGCTGAACATATACTCTTGAATTGTATTTTGATGTGAGAGTTCGGCTATTTTTCTTTCACATCCATGAATTTGGGTTAATGCCTTTTTTGACTGGATAACCAGCTGATGATTTCTTTTATATTTCTTAAGATTTTCGACAATCGAAGAGATATCTTGTATTTCGCTCAATATTATATCACATTGTGTAGATACCGAATCTGCAAGTTGATTATTACTGTCCAATAAGAGCTGAATCTCTTTCAAAGTGGCACTTTCAAGGAAATCAAGTGCAGCGTTCAACTCCACTCGAAATTTCTTCACTTCTGAAATCAGCTTTTCAAGGTTGAGCTGTACATATGCCTGTTTCTTTGCAGCATCTTTCGTTGCGTTTTTCAAGCATGTATTTTGGTCGTCGATGGCTTCGACTAAAGAAGTGTACTCTTCGCCCAGCTCGTAATCTTCCGCTATATCATCTATATAAGCAATGTCGCATTTTTTGTGTTCAACAGTGGCACATAAGGTACAGCACCATTTGCTATGAGGTTTACAGTAATATTCGATTTGCTTACCGCTGTGAGTGGAACATGTATTATCCTCTAGCGCCTTAAGTTTCTGATGAGGCATTTCATCTCCACCCAATAAAACGTGATCCTTCAGCACTTTAGCCTTTCTATGAGCCTTTGTGTCAGCCTCACAAAGGTATTCGTTACAGACGGTACAGAAGGACACGGCAGGCTCCTCTTCATTTTCTTCATTACATAGGTCACATAGAATACATTTACGTTGGTCAGTACCGACCCCTTGTTGGCATTTCCCAGATACTTCCATGTTGAAAGGCTGGCACTGAAATATAAAGAAGAGAAACCGATCTTTGAGGAAACATGTTCGATACTTTAATTACCATGATTGTCAAGTCCCTTCTTTGTCTTGCTTTCAGTTTGTGATTAATTTTGTATGTTTCTTTCTGGTCACTGTAATGAGTGATGAATCAATATTTAAACACAGAAAGTATGAATTTGAAAGAAATAGAAGTCTTTATTAGTTTTAGATAAAACGCAGCTATTTTTCCTAAGGAATGAACGTGATTGGAAGAGTAACAAAATGTTCATTTTTTTGTTTTATGTTAACTAAATGAACTGGTTTGATGTACAGTGTGGAGACGGATGACCATACTTTCACATACCTATAAACAGGGATAATAAAGAATTACCAACAAAATAATAAACGACTAGCAGATGATAAATACATATAGCAATGGTTAAGTCTATCGTAGTGTTGTATGTAAAACCTAACAATATCATATTGCTACACAGGCGAATTAAATCATTTTTCGTTCCTGTCAAAACTGAGTATCGATGGCTGACACCCAAAATTAAACAACACTTCATTTTGACTTAATAAACTGGGTTTTGCAGATTACGAAAAGAGATTAAATAACGCATGGATAGGGACAATGATCGCATTGACAAAAATTTTTTTTCTTCAAAGAACTGTCAAACTATCGATAAAATATTATAGGAAAAAGTCAAGAATTACTCTCAAAGTTAAACATTCTGCCTCCCTTTAATCTTTTACAAAGGTTTCGACTGTCCCAAATTCAAAGGGTTTGCAGACGACATTTCAAAATGTGATGAAATTGAAAAGCAATCTTCTGATAGGGTAGAAAACATTGTTGGAAAAGGAGAAAACAAAACAAACTGTCGGCAACAAACTACTCAAATTTCGTTATTGTTTTTTAATGGCTTAATTCATTAATGAAAATAAACAAACACAACGACCCACCTTTTGTCTCCGTGGATAATAATCACGGCCTTCGACAGACACAAGTGAATGAACTAAGGTTAATGATTAAACATCACTTTGACAAACAATTTTTACCGCGTTCTAAAAAGAAATTTAACTCTCAATGAAGAGGAAAGATATCCCTGCTCCTATAAATGTTTAAAGATCAGAAAGGACAATACACACTGAGAGGCTATTTCGTAAAGCGTTAGGTCCGTTATTAGTTGGATAATCAAGATAACAGGTCCCATCCTTTTACCTTATGGAGAATGTATTTAAAGATGCCTGTTCACAAATGAGAAAATTTAAAAGTCGCTATTGTAATAGTGCAGCTATTGAAAACATAATTAATTCAGGAAGCGTCAGAACATGTATATTTAGGTATGTACAACTTGGATGCGTTAGATCTCAAAATCGTTCCAACACTTTAATTTGGACTTAAGTCAATGTTAATTCACTGGAAGCTGGCTCTACAACTTTGAAACGAACTAGTTATTCTTCCATTGGCTATTATTCAGTGAATATCACAAAACAGTTCAACTGTTGTATAGTTCTAAAGTAATTAAGTTTTAACTTAAATGTTTCCTAACATATCTGAATAAGCAGCTTTATAGATATCAAATCTACTTAAGGGCGTCCTATCAATTTTAATCATCTTATCTATTGCATACGCATCTCATTAAAATGAGAGGAACCCATTTTCTAGATACTGTACATGTACATGTAACACGCTTTGTTTGCACGTTTTAGATATTACTTAGAGTTTGGGGTACAATGAAATATATATATAACTAGTCTTTTGACTTAGCATAGCTATAAGAAATATTTCTAAAACAGTGATCACTAAAGCAAAAGGTCACACTTAAACAAAGTTGAATCTTACAACTTTCAGATCTAACATTGCGGAGAGTGCTTTAGCCATCACCAATACGGACTCATATGTTGAATGATAACAGGTACTTTTCGTAACCTAGTATGGGTCTCATAAATGAAAAGTTTCTTAAGTAAACCAGGTTGACGTTATAAACACATAATGTCTGGCTGAGTACCCAACGGGATGGACTCAAACGTTCAGACCAAGCCCTATTTTCTAAAAAGAATTTAAAGTTTAACCCCGATTCACTCAGCTATAACACTTGTGTCACTTATTTCACACAGAAGAGTTTTGAGAAAATTATAAGTGACTCAAGTTGTTCCGATCTCATCATTTTGGTTGACAAACCAGGCACAAATTCGTATTCTAGTTTCTAATTCGCCACATTTGTATTATAGTTTGCGACTTATTGATAATAAACGAATAGCCTCACTTTAAAAGCTGGCTTATTAATTATTTACAAACGGAGTGTCTCGCATCAAATCTTTATTTGTATAGGTTTTACAAAGGAATAATGTAATCCAGATTGAGGCGATTTAAACCGTTAAAGGGACTATCTCAAAGATTGTGCCATGTACGTAACAAACGTTAAAAATGCAATTAATAGAACTGTAGTCACTAAGATATCACGTATGTTCAGTGCTTTGATGCAAAAACAAAATATCGTCTACGACTAGTAGTTGGAAAAATCTCTGACAAATCTTTCTGGTGCCATTTGATAAAAAGATGTGTCCATATTTTGACGTTTCACTGGACGAAAATCAACTGATCGTTCTTTACAAAATAAATCGTTTAGACAGTTTACTATATCAGTAAGACAAAATTGCTTTATATGTACAAAACGGCTATGAACGGGATTGATAATGATATCATCGAGCGTATTTCATGTAACATTGACTAAATGTTTCGTCCTTTTATCCGCATTTTGTTTGTATCTTAAAACGTACAACATCTCGAAATATAAGATAAAGTCCTTTTAAAACTTTGAACAAAACGCTGGTTTAAAGGGGAATGATGGATTGGTGGTATACATTCCTCTCTAATTATTCGTCAATATCTATATGAGCCGTGTCATGTTATCATGAAACCTAACGTATCTCGGTAATGTATGATATAGAAGGTTCATCGCAATACTATGCTGAATGCTTCATGTTTGTGAAGGACTTACTAGAGTCTTGCGCTGAACCCTTGATATGTCATGTACGATCCCTGAAGTAAGCGTTTGTACTTCCGGACCGTGAAGAATATCGTAATGCTTTTAAAATTGGAATTGATTAACTTTTGCGTCCCATCTGTTTGTGTGCCGTATGCTTTCAAAATTGCTCTGGCTTCGTCAATGAAACGCCAATTCAATACAAGGTAATCCTTGTGCTGACTTTTGTCGGACCTTTTCTATAAGACCAATACAAGATGGACATGACCTTGTGAAAAATCCGATTCGCTATTGCGTATGAATACAAAAGCAACCGACTCAATATCACACTGAATATTTCACTACAGTGCGCTATGGGATTCGAAATATTTTAAATAACCACACCAATAAGTTTAAATATTTCATCCAAAGGCATACAATAACAAGTACTAAACTAAACACTGGCATATTTCATTAAAATATCTTAAAACGCAGCTCAAATTTTGGTATGTCCCGTCTAGAAGTTATCTTGCTTATTATCTTACAACTTCATATAGGATATTAATAGCATTTAATTCAACCCAAAGAGGCGATACTTCGGAATGATACAAATTGTTTCCTGTTTCAAATTTTTCAGTTAATATCATTGACTTGTTATATTAATGTTAGCACAGTTTCCCCTTGTATCCTCTACTTAAGGTACTTCTGAATAAAAAATAAAATCACGAATAAACGTTATGAACATAAATGTAGAATAGCGAATATTGAATTTATCCATAGCCCATCACCATGTAAACATCACCATGTAAACAACTATAAAACATATAACATATCATGAACGCTATTTACCCGAACATAAAGGAATCCCAATTGGCCCATTTTCACAAATAAATTCCCCACTTACATGTAGGATGAAAAGGTATATATAATATTGTCAATTATCAAAAATGGACAAAGTTGATATTCCCGATAAGAACCTAAATCCCAGGACTTTGTACTTATATCCTACAACTTAAGCGTTAAGGCAGAACACACCATTTTGATTGAGACCTAGGATGTAAGTTCTAGGCACCAATTGCTTCCTTCTAACCAGGTTCTGGCACAAAATGGTCGCAAAGAGATTCCGTAGTGAACCATTAACGAAAAGGTCATATCGGCTAACATGTATTCGACAAAGGCAAGTGTACCCTAAACGTTAATCAAGCAATGCATGTTCTGTGACATTACCGGCTCCCGTGCTACTGTTCCAACAAATTGCCGGCTAGAAAAGCATATGATTTTTATATGAAAAAGACTATCTTTCAGGAAGTGCTGTGTTAGTAACATATTTTACAGAAGATGTTTCGAACTATCAATTTTCTATATATATGCCCATATCCCATATCATCATCTTAAAACCATGTTTTTTGTATTTAATCTATCCAATTTCTAAATAAATGACCATATCATCATTTTATGCCTTGTTCAAACACCTGTGAAACGTGTAGTATGGTCTTCACGGCTTTGAATGAAACAATTGGTATAGAAATAGTAATGGGTTGCTCTTGGCCGCACCTTTCGATAAGAGTGATAAGTATGTCGATCCATTTCATAATCTGGTTCCAATATACTTTTACATTTCAATCATTTCGAAAGACAGGAAGAAATTAACAATGTCTGAAAAATTAAATTAATTCAAACTGTTTATGAATAATGCAAGATGGATGTCCTATATCTCCACGACACGGTGGACGAGAAATGTATCGATAATCTAGTTTTCACTTTTCTGCCTTGATTGGCCTTATTCCCTCCTAAACTGTCTTGAAACACTTTTTTGATATTACAAATGGCCATATATAGTCTCTGTAAACAGCTCTTTTATCAAACCATCCCTTTTCGTTTGAAAGTGCATCACATATCAATCACCATCCTGCATAAAAAGCGCATGTCGTCACTATGTGAGGATAATAAGCTTTGAAACGTGTAAATGAAGAATAACGTAACACATACGAAAACAAATATAAGGATCATTTATCCACCCTCACAATCTGATAGCGAGTTAATGGAGACATCTCGTACGTTACGGTATGATAAAATGTACAGGACCGTTCTGCCATTCATTAAGTTGTGTAAAATTTGCTTCCTGCTCGCTTTTTGACAGACCATTTTTAACGAATGTACACATGAAATGAGTGACAAGCATGTTCGTCTTATGATTTCAGGACATTTTGGCTCGTTTGTAACTCACCGGATTGAGATGGTACAATCCACCATGACAACCTTGTGGTGATTTCTTGCATTATTGCTTACAGTTTACAGCTTTTCAATATGCTTTTAAATAGTAGTTGTGCCTTTATGTACATATATTAAATGAACAAAGCACAACTCACATGAATAAGTTCAAACATCTACTCAATGTACATTGTCCTGGTCAGGACATTAAAGCGCATGGGAAATTCAACAGCCATAACATGAAATTAAGATTATTTTTGACGACTGTAAAATATTCTGTCTGGTGTTTGAGAATGTAAATTCAACCTGTTTTCCTATGCACGATCAATGGAGTGTTATCAAAATTTTCACAATCATTTCCCTTGATAAGCTGCATCGATCAATGCCACCACATGATATTCATATAGATTTGGATGAAATTGAAATAATTTATATTTAAGTTCTTTAATGGATATATGATATAGTAACATTATTCTCTTGTTTTAATTTCTGACCAGTTAAATTGAAACATTAAGTTCATTTTCTTTACAAATATAGCACGTATGGATAACTTTTGGGTGTCACCGTCATATTTTAGAGTCAATTACGTTTCTTAGCATATGGTCAGTCCGCACGATATTTGCGGTTGCAGTGGTTATTTCCTTGAAGGGGGATCACTGTGAGGAGTGTTGTTTGATACACATATATCACACATACATCACCCATATTCTGCAAAGCTTGGAGTTCACTAGTACAGAAGCGAGAAGACTTAGAAGAAACATTTTCAGCTTGCTTGACAATACTTTTAGAGGACTAATTCTTTGACCCTATAACGTTTCACTAGAACTAAAGGCGAAGATGTACGTGGACCAGTAGTTGAGATGTGACCTTGAGATCAATCTCTGCGAGACTTGGAGTGTCCTTTGGGTTAAGTCTACCATTCATAACGTCTATGAAGCTGGACAACGTCAGAAAGATGACAGAAAGGTATTACAGTCTTAAGAGGTGAAATGCTATCTCAAGTCATATGCCTTGAGAAGATAACCACGTTTTGGACCAGTGTTTGCATATAACCCATTCCACCATAGAGAAATAATAGATTAGATCAAACCTAAGGCAGCACAACTTGATAACAAAAAACAACACTCGTTCACTTTCTTCATGAACTCGATCAAAACCATTGTAACAAATGGATTGTATTTGCCACTAGAAGCAATTATACCATTTGACATATTTGTTTCTTGATGCATAGAAGATACGCCGAGGTAAGACATCTAAAGTAAGGGCCTGGTTTACAAACGATATAACTTTGTGTATCATTGGTGATATAGCATAATATCAAGGTCGGACGTGTATATGCATATATTTACAAGCCCATACATATCCATTTATCGCACTGAAATTCTACGTATAGAGAATGAACCTATGGACATTATTTTGAGCTCTCCTTACATCTGCAAAGGACAACTGGCAGAGTACTAATGGTGTTCATGAGAGAAAGTCTAACATTGGTAATGCCTAGGAAGTCGAAAAACAACTGAAATATGTCAGTATTGGGGTAAAGCCAATTAAAAACCACAGTTCAAGCCTGAGATTAATTTTCAAATTAAAACCACGAACAATTAAATGACAGAAGTGATAACCGCTACATTCCTGAGCGATGAAGATCTAGCTCACCTCATTGCCTGGAGTAGATAACCAGGTTTTGAACCAGGATTACGTTTATTCCATTCCTTCATAAAGAAATGTTTGATAAGACCAAATCTAATGCAGCACAACTTGATAACAAACAACAAGAGCAAGACTCGACACTTTCTTCATGAATCGAATCGAAACCATTGTGACAGAAGGATTGCATTGGTCACCCTTTAAGCAATATTACCATTTGACATAGATGTTGCTTAGTGCATAGAACATGCGCCAAAAAGACGTTTTAAATAATGGTCTAGTTTATAAAGAATCTAATTTTGGGTTATCTTTGATTGATAGTTTATAATATCAAGGTCCATATATTTACAAGCTGCTACAAATTGGTTTATCGCACTGAAATCTTACGTATAGAGAATGAACCCAAGGACATTATTTTGAGCTCTCTGTACATCTGCAAAGGACAACTGGCAGAGCATTAATGGTGTTTATGAGAGGTAGTCAGTCACCAGACAGACTTACAGAATGTTAATTGGTCCACTCGGCATGACCAGCCCTTATGGACAGTTAAGTCCAATGTCTTCCTCCATCATTATAAGTCGGATATTTCAACATAACTGAAATAATGTTGACGCAATGTTCATCCTATGTATCATTAGAATAAATCTTACAATGTTTTATACAAGCTCATTAAAACCTGAAATTGCTGTTAGTTACCAGATATCGGTATGGTGTCCTATCAAGACTGGAAAACCATATCATACCCTAAGAACGTCAGATCTTCAATCAGATTTTTTCAATATAAGAATTACTTCGTCAGACTAGTAATCATCAAACATTTGTCAGACGCTTGTATCGCTGTGGATTATCACGCAAAGAATGTGCAAGTTGATTGGTTAGGACAGTTTCTATGCAACAGTCAAACGGGGTTAAGGTTTTACAAAGGTCATTAAATCAAGATGTCCCAATCATCTGATCCAAAGAAACAAGTTATTTCAGTCATTGACATAATTAGAAATCCCCGACTGGCGGTGACCTTATCAACCACACTGGGATATGTGACTAGTCAATATTAAAAGCAAACTATGACATTACACAATACATTCTCCTTATTCCATTGCGTGAAAAAAACATTGTGACAACAAGATGAATTCCTCTAACAGAGCAAGTTTTCTTTGTGTCAAAGTTTTTTTTTAAAGTATTCTTCAGCTGATGCGGTGGACTAAGGAATTGTTGTCTAAGAGATTATATAAAATGTAGATCCGTATTCACATAGAAACTTTATTCATTGATAATTGAGAAATAAATTACAACACACCTGCCTTTTTATGACATAGAAGTACATACTACATACAACAAACAACTTATTCAAATTTAGACATTAAAAGAAACAAGGACAAAATATTCTATAAATTAGTGGAACCAGTTAAATCAACACGTATTTAATTGTTTTATTAGAATAGTGGCTTAAACATACTGGTTAATCGCCCTACATAATCCATATCATCATGTTTGCTAATAGTAACAAATTACACTTGAAAACATAGTGCAATCAATAAATGAAACCTTAGACTTATTTACCAATAAAGAAGTGAAAATGTGTTGTTATTGCACATATGGCCTGTACTAACAACCAATGATTATTAATTACTTATTGATAACTAAATGATAACATGTAAATGTAGAAGTGAGAATGATCGATCCAATATATTGAAGCAACCGGTTATTCGTGTCACTAAAGACTCAATATTGTGTTTTGAATAAATGACCACCGCTACCTGAGTGTCGAAAAATGTCCAAAGTACTTGACCGCTTCCAGGTCTTTATTCCTTAACTTTAAAGTTGAAAGACCCCCCGAATAAGTCATTCATAAAGAGAGCTCGATATACATGTACAGTTGGGTGGACGTATATGCTATGCATATTGTTTGGTACGTAGATTAATGCGAACAGAATTGATGCGAACAGAATTGAAGAAATAATTGGTGTTATAAATTTCTCCACTTTTGAATACCACATATCTTACTGTGATGCGCCACTATTCAGTTTATTGAAGTTACCCGACGAAAGAATGACTTTGAAAATGGCGGATTATTGGTATTTTAACCACCTTCATCTAAATTCGTGGTGCTGTTATATTAAAGCCTTACATGAATATAGCCATCAATTCCTATACAGAATAAAATATATAGACGATTCGGTGTTTTTGTTGACATCAACAATCTTCACAATTCACTGATGAAAAGCAGCCATTGGTAATCCTGTTAATTCCTCCTATGGGTTTGTTTGCGGTATAACGTACTTTAACAAATTTCACAACTAAATCGCAGCATTCATTTGACAATATCTATAATGGCACGTATGGCTCAATCTTTACCTAAAAGTTTATTCCACCACCTTCTGGTTAACCTCTTATTAGAGTGATGTTCTTTAAAAAAGTCGTTATCGCTGTGATGACGCGTGGGTGAGCTCGATCGTTGTCTGTTCCATCGATAGTCGAAGTCCGAAATGCTGCCCTTATCGCCAAATAAAGTCGTCTGTGAGTCATCCGAAGAGGATATTGAATTCACACTGTTATCACGACTTCTCCTTTCTGGCTTAACGCTAATGTCTAAAGGCTCAGTAAATACTTTACCCGTGCGTTCTTCTCTTTTCTCTTGAATTGCACGTGTTATCACTGATAATTTATCGATGTCTGATAGTGACCAATCCCTACTTGTACGGCTTATCCCGTTGGTCTCTAAAGCCTGTTCAACCTGTGACAAACCCTTACGACTATTTCTGCAGACTAAATCTTCGTTATTGTCGCTATAAGCCTTGAGTGAGTCGTCTGAAGAGGTTATTGACTTCGGACTGTTATCTCGACTTTTCCTTTCTGGCTGAACCGTTATGTCTGCTGACTCTGTTACTAATTGGCCCATACGCTCTTTTGTTGTTTTTCTATTTGTATGTTTTATCTCGGACACCGGATCATCCTGAATGGCCATAGGAACTCTGCGTCTTCTAACCGTTGGTTTGGCTGCTCTCCTTATTGATGGTAAGGGCTCGAATCTATCTGATATATTCATTCTTCTAGAGCTGGCAAAATCACTATTAACATTTGTCGCCATTGGACATTTCTCAGCATCTTTTGCCTCCAGAACATTGTCGGTACTTTTTTGCTCTTTGACCTCTAGATCTCTGAGAAGGTCCGCAGGACCTCCTGTCTCTACATTTCTGCCAACGTCCTTTGTTGCTTTTGTCTCTATACAAAAGTCAGCCATAATTGATTTGTTGATCTCAAAATCTCTTTCGGCATTCGTTGTACATTTATTCTCTTTGTCCTGGTCAGCTGCAGATAGACCTTTGTCGCTTTGACCGCAATTAGAACGCAACTTTCCATAGGCCTCTTGATTTATTCCGTTAGGCCAGTATCTATCTTTCATGCTTGGAAACTGGCCTAGTGTGTTGAGCTTTTTGAGTGACTGAAGTATTACATCATTTGGGCTAAATGTATACTCTTGGATTGTATTTTGATGTGAGAGTTCGGCTATTTTTCTTTCACATTCACCAATTTGGGCTAATGCCTTCTTTGACTGGATTACCAACTGACGACTTTGATTGTGTTTCTTAAGACTTTCCACGTAAGAAGAAATATCTCGTATGTCGCTCAATATTGTTTCGCATTGTGCTGATACTGAATCTGCAAGTTGAATGTTACAGTCCGATAAGAGCTGAAATTCTTTCAAAGTGGCACTTTCAAGGAAATCAAGTGCAGCGTTCAACTCCATTCGAAAGTCCTTCACTTTTAAAACCAGCTTTTCAAGGTTGAGCTGTACATATTTCTTCTTCTTTGCAGCATCTTTCTGTGTGTTTTCCAAGCATTTGGTTTGGTCGTTGAAGGCTTTGACTAGAGAGGAGTACTCTTCGCCAAGCTCGTAACCTTTCGCCATATCATCGATATAAGCAATGTCGCATTTTTTGTGTTCAACAGTGGCACATAAGGTACAGCACCATTTGCTATGAGGTTTACAGTAATATTCTATTTGCTTACCGCTGTGAGTGGAACATGTGTTATCCTCTAGCGCCTTAAGTTTCTGATGAGGCATTTCATCTCCATCCAATAAAATATGATCCTTCAACACTTTAGCCTTTCTATGAGCCTTTGTGTCAGCCTCACAAAGGTATTCGTTACATACGGTACAGAAGGACACGGCAGGCTCCTCTTCATTCTCTTCATTACATAGGTCACATAGAATACCTTTACGTTGGTCAGTACCGTCCCCTTGTCTGCGTCTTCCAGGTTCTTCCATATTGAAAGGCTTGCACTGAAATATGAAGTGGGGTAGGTGATTTTCAAGTAAACATGCTCTTTACTTTAATTGCCATAATCACAAAGTTACCTTTTATCTGACCTCTATAATGATTTATAAATCGTAGTGACCGAAATGAATATCTTTTGAAAGCGGTTAAAATAACTTTAAAATATTTAAGCAAACAGTCAATAAATCCTTTCGAAGATCACCGTCCAGCCTCCCTTTTAAGGTTCGGAAAATGGAAAATGACTAACAACAAATTTAACAAAATGAGCACACTTATATGGATTTATTTGATTTTGTAGTAAATGTCATTATTGATAACCTATAAATATTGTTAGACCATATTTGATAAACTCGTATAACGTAAGTTATTTCGTGCTTCATATATAGTTGTCTCCAATTCAATCGTGTTTATCAACTTGGTTTGTTTACAATCATTTTCAGGCAAATTCTGATTTTCTATAACGAATTCTAGTTGGTCTTTTGAAATATTTACGTTTCACGTGACCGGGTGAAAAGTGAAGAAACGGGAAAAAAGTAGAAGCTCTACGAGACAGAATTCATATTGTTTCCTTTGTGTACACACTTGTTGTGAGCAATTATTTCGAAAGTAGCCGAGGAAAGTCGGAGATGACAAAAAGTTGCAGAAATCCATACACGTAATCATGTATGCGAATTGTTGAATGGGCTGATCAGGGTTATTTCTCGACAACTTTTATAATCTGACCAAAGGTTTACCAAATGACATAGTTTGGTATAGAATTCTTCTCCCTTTATGGGCCCCCTTAATACTTTATTGAAAATAGACAAGTACAAAGGCCTACCTTTGTATCCGTGGACAATGTAGAGGGTCTGCGAGAACACCGGTCTCAAGCAAAATGAAATATATCCTACTCCACTATTCTTTCGAAATTTAGAAAGTGACTTACATACATAAGGACGACACACCGAGAGGCTGTTTGATAAAGTAATGATCTATTAATTTAATAATAAAGATAACAAGTCCCGCCCCTTATCTATGAAGAATGTATTTAAAGGTGCTTATTCAAATATGAAAGGATTTGAAAGTCAGAATAAAAACATCGTTGAAACATAACATTTTTAATAGTTTTGTAAGAAAAAAATATTAATTTAAAAGAAGCCTTTAAAAACATAATTAATTCAGGAAGCGTGAGTATATTTAGGTATTTACAGATTGGGTGCGGTAGATCTCAAAACCATTCCAACGCTTTTGGAATTTAACCGTGGTACAGTTTTAAAGAAAAGAAGCATTAACTTAAAAGTTTCCTAACATTTCTAAACAAGCAGCTTTAAAGATAGTCAATCTACTTATGGACTTTCTATCAATTTTAATCAACGGATCTTTTGCATACGCGACTCATTCAAATAAGAGGAACACATGTTCTAAATACTATACATGTACATGAACATGTTTCTCGTTTATTTACGCGTTTTAGATATTACTTTAAATTTGAGATCGTATTACAAAACTAGTCCTTTGTCCAAGCATAATCAATAGTAATATTTTTAAAACAAAGATCACCAAATGAAAAAGTCATATTGAAATAACTTTGGCAATTCTTTCTATTAGATCTTACATAGTGGAGAGAGCTTTTAATGATCACCAATGCAGAATTATATGCTGACTTTTAACTGTTTTCTTTTTCGTTACATATGTGAACCAAAAGAAACGTGCAAGCTTCACATCCTCGTTTACTTACAAGGTTTAAGTAGCCGCCTCAAACCAGTTTGACCGTATTACTACATGATTTCTAGCTGAGTACTAAACATGATGCAATTAAACGTTGAGAACAGGCCCTAGTTTCTAAAAGAAAAACTTAGAGTTTAACTGAGATTTATACAGCTATAAAACTTATGTCACTTATTTCACATTGGAAACTTTTGAGAAAAATATAAGTGACCCAAGTTGTTCCGATCTCAATATATGCCTTTGTTCTACCAGGCGAAGGGACAAATTCGTATTCTCGTGTCTAATATGCCACTTTTGTATTAAGGTTTGCGACCTATTGATAATGAACCAATAGACTCACTTAAAAAGCTTGCTTATTAACAATTTACAAACCGGTTACATGGAATGTCTCGCCCCAAATCTTTATTTGGAGTGGTTAGGCGATGTTAATCGTTAAAGGCACTAGCATATCACTTCTTTTCATATTTGCGCTTTTCAGTGCTTTGAAGAAACAAAATCTAGTATAAAACAGTCGTTGATTAAATCTCTGATGAACCTTTCTGATGCCAGTTAAATTAAAAGATGCTTTCATATGTTGACGATTTCACGGGACGAAATCAACATATCGTTTTTTACAAAAACGTTTAAACAGTTTACTATATCTGTTAGACAAACGTGTTTTATATACAAACCATCTTTGAATTGGATTGATAATGATAATATAAATCTAGTTACACGTAACAGTGAATATATGTCTCGTCCTTCTATCCATGTCTTTTTAAACGGTAAAATCTCGAAATATAAGATAGTCACTTTAAAACTTTGAATAAACCATGGGCTAAATGATTATGATGGCTTGGCGGTAACCCTTCTTCTCTGGTGATAACCTGATTCGTCAATATCTTAATGAGCCGTGTCATATTATAATTAACCCTAGCGTATCTGGGGGATATGTGATATCGCGATACAATAGTAAGTGCTTCACGTTTGTGAAGGACTTACTATAGTCTTGCGTTGAACCTTTCATATGTTATGTTTGATCCATAGCCTAGGTATTTGTACGCGGACTGCACTGATAAAGAACTACTGGAACATAAGGAATATCGTAAGGCTTTCAAACTTGGTGTTGATCAACTTTGGCGCCAAATCTGTTCATGGTTTGTATCTTTTTAAGATTGCACTTGTTTCGTCAATGAACCGCCATTTCAATAAAAGGTATATGTACCGATTATCATTATGGCATCAATATAAGATATAATTTGTGCATATTACTATTAAGTCAGTCTTACAATAGGTAACTTTATTAAAGAGGTCCGGAGTTCGGGACCTGGGGTGATATTTGCTCTTTTCTAAGTTTAATTTTTCATCGCTGAACGAATTTATTGATGTTGAAAAGCCATTTGTAGATTGGAGAACAATTGCGCTGTATTCGTGCATACGTTCTGTGAATATGGAAATTTCCACTGGCTACTGTAACATGCCTGAATTATTATTAAAAACGGCGTATAACTATAACTTAGTAAACTTCTTTCGCATCCACGCAATAGTTGTGCAGGAAACTTGATCAAACACGGGTAAACCAAATGAATATGATACATTCCGTAGTCCAAATAATAATTGTGGTAATTATGGATAACTTAAACACAATAATTTTGTTATTCACAGATAACTTGACTTCAATAAAGTTGCATGAGATGATAACGATTGCCAAGAGGAATTTCTCTATCATCTGAATTAGTCTATATTTTCAGGAAACATTTCTGTAAATGATTCACTTTTATGCCGGATTTAATATCCTCCACTTTTGATACACGTGTCCAACCTTCTACAAAGCAAAACAATGTTAAATAGGACAACAATTAAGCCACATAACATGACAATCATTTAGGACTGATTGGATAAAGAATTTTCACTGGAGATAATGTTCAGCACAAGTGATATGTGTGGTTTTGATTCCATTTTGACAGACATTTACTGGTCAAAGACAACTTATGAAGTTTGTTTGAAATAAGAGAAATTCCTTTCCGCAGGATGGTCATGTTCTACCTCTTTTTTTTTTTTACAATGGTTTCATCTTAGATATCTTAATGTACTTCTTTCCATTTTCAAACCTGATACTGTTTAAACTGCTAAAAAGGTTATCTGCAGAATTCTTGTGACACTTAGTGATATTATATTTTCAAACAGATATGTTATACATGCTTTGTATGGATAAAAACAGTTTGCCCCCTTCAACAAAAAGGGAAATATATGAGCATTTGTGGTATGTGTATCTTAAACTGTACAAAAACATGAATTAATAACTAAAAGAACTACCTTTCTATAAGAATAACATCATGTGTCAAATTGCAAGCAATGAGTTAGGTTCTGGTTATTTTGAAATATCTTAAACTCTTCCCAAATATAGTAATTTATGACTAGTTCAAATTGAAAGCAAAGTTAGACGATATACAATAGCAGGGCAAATATACACATTCTATCAGCTATTAGATAGACAAAATAGTTTAACCAAAAAATTGAATTAATTTGGTATAATTTATCCTTTTGAAACAGTGCTCTTTAACATTTTCTGTAGCAGATGTAGTAACAGGCCATATGATTGAGTGAAAGGTTAAACATGCTAATTCAATACCAATTACCTAATATCTACCCCTTGTTTAAATGCAGCATACTTTTCCCTTTCTCATGGGTCTTCTTATACAAATAACTAGAATACTATACTTTCAATATGGGGTTTTATAGTAATTGGTTAAATGTAGTTCACTTTACTGATATGTTGCTCTCTCAAGTACTTTATTGAATTTGAGCCAAATTATATATTGAAGGTACCTGATAGAATTATTGCTAGAGACCTTTCTAATGACTACCCACGATATAGGGTTTAGGGGCAAATTGATCAAAGTTAGATAGAGAAAATGACTCATATACAGACATCATGATCTGTTAATTCATCCTTGCCCTCTTTTTTAATGGGGTCACATTGAAATAATAACCAGATGATGATTCTAATTGATCTAGGATAGAAATCAAATTGCGTCTCAGTGATTTCTTAAAATTTCTGTCAGCCTAGAGGTGCATCATTATGAGAGAGTCTAAGTAAGTAATGGTTCAAACTAAATCTAAACAGATACAATGAGAATGATGGGTCAGTAATGTTTTGTGGTAGGAAAACCCCTTCATTCACAATGCATTTTAACACATTACTTTGCCTGTAACTTTAAATACTTTGACAGGCCTTGTCCTACTACAGCCTTGTCTTTTCATGTGTGTTACAGGAAAATGATAATATATTGTGACATAATGAAAAATGTCTCAACCACAAGCAGATGCCAATGACTTTGAAATGAAATAATTCAATCCCTAGCTCATAAAGCTTATAGATGGTTTGTGAAGATTGAACAAGCAGTATTAGGTAGGTGTCAATTACATTTGTATTAATAGTGAATAAAGACATAACATTTTAAATAAGCCATTGAAACAAAAACAAAACATTTTCTCCTATAGTGGATTTAAGTTTCCAGCTGCAGGTATATCAGTTATTCTGTATAAAGTTAAATGTTTGAAATATAAAAAAAGTACTATCCAATGGCAAAAGAATTTCATTGAAGTGAGACAGCATTTTGTGTAAGCAGTTGGGCTGGATTATCATAAATGTCTGGTCATTAAAAATAGACCTTAAACATGAATATTATGTATTTTCCATAAACAATGACATTTTGAAATAAATATTCATTAAACATGAAGACACATGATGCCTCTTAGAGATCTCAATGATTTTAGATTTGCAATCCATCTTCTACTCAGGGTCTATATGAATGGAACACCGATTTAGAAACAGTTTTTCAATAATATAAACCCAAATAGGCCAATTCCAAAGATTAGTCTATCCTTCTCTGGTTGCAAGGTTCCTTCTGGTTTTTCAAGTCATCTGACAGTTATTTGGGTCAATTTATTGATAAGCCATTCTAGCTGTATTTATCCATTAAAAATTATTTCGATAGACTTGATTAATCGCCCGCTTCAAATTATCTTAGATTATTCAAGTTTTGGGGGTCGATATGATCCACGAAGTTTCTAGACGGCAAACATCAAATTCAAGTGGGCGAAAAATATGAAAGGTTGCTTCCATCTTGTTTGTTGACAACCCGATGTTTGGTCACGTGATTGAAAGTAGTTTTAGGAATAACATTTTTGACCTCCCAGATACAACCAAGATCAGTCTGGCCTGCCAACATCACCGAGGGGTTCCGATTTGTTATACCATCGCAGAAACTCAAGTGGTTTCCGGTTTGCCTATAGGAGAAGCCGGCAAAACACGAAGTTTAATTGTGAAGCCGGACACAACTCAACTGCATTCGAAGAATCAGAATGAACTGGCTTTACACAAATTCATTGCCACTCATTAAGTTTATTTCCGCCAATAGTGAAATCCATTCTATCGAAGAGCAACACCTGAAAAACAGGATCAGCGCCACCGCTCCAAAACTTAAAATGGACATATTGTTTAACTCCTTGGAAGGACAATGTATCGCGGGTTGTAGGTAAGAGAACTTTTTGTACTCTTTCAATTCGTTATAAAAACGCATGTTTAAATAGTCCATTTACACCAAAAATCGTAATAGAAAAATCGAGAGTGTGAGCCCCCGTCACGCCTTTTCTGAAGATAATTCCTACAATGTAAATTAATTTCCCTTTAAAAACCGTGCTTCTCCCTCTTAAGGTACATCACTCATTTTTGAGTATAATAGCACATGTTCCCTACTTTCCTACCATTACTAGGCTAGAAAATGTGCCCTGCCCAAGAGAACTCAACGGTGAAATAAGTGTTCACCTTCGGGAATTACAGCCTGCAGTATATTGTTTAAGTACTACACTTTTGCAGTGTGAAGGGAAAGAGTTAAGTACATATCGTATTTAAGATGGAATACATCATTATGCTGACCAATAAATCAACGATGTTGTGACTTTTGTCATAGGCTTAAAATAGATTTCATTAAAATTTTCAAAACCAGCAGCACACTCTCTTTCAACTAGTCAGTTTCGGACATGGATTATTAGTTATTGCTGAAGGCTTTGAAATTGAGTACTTAGGTACCTACTTGATAACACATACATATAGTGTTATGGGGCGATATTTCAAATAGCAATGACGATGTGAATTTTCTTTTCCAACGATTAAATACAATGAAAAGATTTGCTTATAATTAAGTCACCTTATTCGTTGACAGTATTTTATTTTACTCGATTCCAGTGATGATATGATTCCCAAACATTGAATTGTTCTTGCCTTGCAAGTGAGAAGTTTGGCCCAAAGGTTTAGGGTGATATATGCCTTAGTTGTGTTTTCTTTATTTTAAACAATACATGATAGTCTGAAAAATGACAATTTTAACAAGCTTCAAAAGAAAAGATGGTGCTGTCCTGCATAAACATTAATTCTGATTTATAATACAAGAAAGTACATATGGTCTTTTTCATGCCCCTTTAAACTTTACAAACATAAGTGTCATAAACAAAGAGGATAACTTATGAAAGCAATATGACAAAGAAGCAATCTCTTAGATGTCGAAGTGGTTTTTCTCTTTGATTCAAACGTCTCTGATTAGATTATAGTAGAATTACATATGCAGCAAAGTATTCAGAAAACAAGCAAGTGTGACAGAGGTTGGACTTCTTAAAATGTCCTTCTTTCATAATTTTTAAATAATCATTATTCATTAAAGTTGATGTATTTGGTGTTGCTCAAAATTTGTAATTGACTCTGTCTTTTTTCTTTTTTCCAAAACCTGGGTTAGAATGAGAATGAAACTAAAGTAAGACAAGACAGGTTGAAATATAGAATTTTAATACTCATTCGATCCTTTTTCCTGTCAGATGACTGCTTCAATTGATTACCATAGGGAATTAATTATTTCTAATGTTACCAATTAAGAAAAATCAGCCAGTTATATGTGACCAGTATTGGCAAAAGATTGATATTTTTTATTTTTCTCTTTTAAAAGCCAAATCTGATGACTAACTGGTAGACTAAGGAAGAGTTAACAACATCATAATATGCTTGGGAATCATATGGATTTGGTACAATCAAAAACAGATGAAGATTTACATGGACGTCTGAATACCATAAATCTGTATGGTTGACTAATGAACAATTTAAAAGCTGAGTTTTCTCTTCAAAAGGCTAATTTCAAGGTTAATGTTAAGTGTTATCTTGTTATGACAACTTCAAATAATAATAATATAAAAAAACTGTGATGTACTATGGACTATTCTACAATGATAACAATGTCACATGTGTCTCGTGGTACTCAGTTTCTTTTCTTTCTTTCAAGAATCTTTCAAAAATTCAAACTAATGAAACAAAGAGCATTCCCATACTATATGTTGACAGCTTAGAAAGCCTGCAGAAGACCAGTGGAAGACAGTAACTTGAGTCATTACTTGAATCTCTATTCTAACAATTGATTGTTAAATGTTTCAATGAAACAAAGATAAGAGTTTAATTTAAGCAAACATCAATGTTAAGCTAATACTTTTCCTTAACTTTTCATGGTAAACCCCTAAATTTTCAATATAATTGTTTAACCAATTATGGCAAAGGCAAACAGGCTCAGAGGGCGCATTTGCTGTGTCACAACTGCTTCTATTGTTTGGTAATAACCTTTTGATTATATATGTTATTGCTTTAAATTTGAAACAATACGTTTGAAAAAAATGGATAAAATTCTTAAGGATGTGCTTCATAGAATATTTGTTAATATTTTTAAAATCTTAAGTTGATCATGAATGTTTCTACCATATTCTTCAATCTTTCAGGAGTTTTTTTTTCAAACTATAAAAACAAGTGAACTGTGGCATCATGAATGAAAATAATGTCCCAATATCAAGCTGTGACTTCATTTTTCTTAACATGTTTTCAATACATGTCTTAAATCAATGAATTAGAATACATGAACAAATGTTGACTGCCGATTTTCACCTATGTTGTTTAACATCATTGCATTTATAATTCACTGCATATAATTTATTGCATACTAACTTTTTTTTAGTTCTTTAATAGACAAACACATATTAAAAAAGCTATGTTGTATGTTTGAACAAAGGTAAAAAACATAATAATCAAACTTTATATAATATTTTAATTCTATTTCTAAGTTAACAAAAAAGTCAACTTTTTGGCTACAACAAAGCTATTTGTTGTAATTGAATGACCTTTTGTAGACCAGCGAAGCAATCTATGTGGGATTTCCTTATCTGAATTGAACAGTAAAGAACAGTAAAGAAACAATGACGTGATTGGCTTTCTATATAAATGACATTTTATGCAAACATAAAATCTTTTATGGATCCGTTCGGCATGTACCCTCTCTGCGCCGAGAAGCCGAGGAATAAACAGAAATTCTAAATTTAGCGCATTACCCTATGTTACCAAAAATAGATATAGTACACTTGGCATAAGCCAATCAAATCGCTTCTCGGCCACTGCTATTAATATTTTGGAAGAGAATAACGCAATTCAACTGCTGTCAATTATTTCATCGATTTAAAAGAAAATCGGTCAAATATGAAACGAAACAGTCGTTCAAAAAACAGCACTGTCAACAAGTGTTCCTGCTGTACAACAGACAGCTCAAAGGAGGATAACCCCCCCCAACAATAAAAAGGCGGAAAACGACCACCAATGTTGATGGGTCGCAACGAGAGGCACCAATCCTTGGAACAGAGGCCGTAGCCGGCCCTTCAACTACAACCTCTGCTGGACTACAGAATTTGGATGACATTACCAGACGCTTGTTAAGCCAGTCAGTCCAGACGCCCCAGCCAGCGTTCCTTGGTCCATCAGGTACCATACCAGACAGGGAAGAGGATTCTTCATCCTCAAGTTCTGAGTCTTCCGAAGATGAGGATCTGCAACCCAATACCCTACCACAAGGTTTCATTGCTGGTCATTGCAATACATTAATGGAACCAGGTAATGGCCCCCAATATGCCGAACCGATAAGCTCCCCAATTTCACTTCAAGTTAAGAAATCTTTAAAAAAGGCCATTTGGAAAAATAAGTTCATTGACATGGCCCTTCTTTTGCCAAATTCCCAACCTAGTGCAACACAGTATACTCTACAAATGGATAAAAATGCCAATCTAAGTATCTTTCCTTCAACAAGAACAAAAAAAATTCAGTCAGTTGAAATGTGGACTTCTGCATTTCTAAGATTTACAGCCATTTACACGGAAAAACACCCCTTAGAGACCCCTCAATTAATGAAATATGCTGAGATTATCAGAGACATAGCCAACCGTCGCCCCGGTCAAGCCTTCTCGTTCTATGACGTTCAGTTCAGAACTCTACGTGAATCCATACGCCTTCCATGGGACAGAATCCACACAGAATTCTGGCTGATGGCTTGTACTTCCTTCCAATCTAACCCACAGCCATCAAAACATAACAATACTTTTCGAACGAACTCGCACAAAACCCATCGGTTTCTCGACAATACCTGCTGGCGTTTCAACAGCTCTCGATGCCACGACCAAAAATGTTCACGCCCCCATGTCTGTGGCTATTGCAGAGGAACCCACGCAACATTTTCATGCCAGGTCTCCAATAGAGAACACAACAAATCACAGAATACCTCGAAAAATACCAAGCCTCCCAATTGAGAGGGCTATTTGCACTCCTATCAAAATTGACATTTTAAAACCTTATCTCAAGGATTATCATTTAGCTGAATACATTATTCAAGGGTTCCGGAATGGTTTTAAACTTGGCTTTATAGGTGAAAGATTAACTACTTCCTGTCCTAACTTAAAATCTTGTCAAGATCACCATTCAATTGTACAACTCAAATTACAGACAGAAATTCAAGAAGGGCGTATTTTGAAGGGCCTTTCCTGTCTTCACCATTGGTCAACTTACGTACAAGTCCTATAGGTCTGGTGCCTTAAAAAAGCTCCAGGTCAATTCCGTCTTATTCATCACCTTTCTTACCCGAAGGGTTCATCAGTAAATGACTTTATAGACCCTAATTTAGCTACGGTTAGATATAGCACTTTTGATGACGCAGTAGCTTTGTTACTTCAATTAGGCCCTGGAACGAAATTCAGCAAAACTGACATCGATTCAGCTTTCCGTCTCATTCCTGTCCACCAGGACGACCATAACCTATTGGGTTTTAAATTCAACAACCAATTTTTCTATGACACATGCCTTCCTATGGGAATCTCATCTGCATGCGCCATATTTGAACGTTTTAGTTCAGCACTACAACACATTGCAATCAACCATCTTTCTATTCCACATATGGTACATATCCTCGATGATTTTTTAATCCTTGGCCCCAAGGACTCCTCAGAATGTCAACAACATCTTGAAAAATTCCTAAGCTTTTGCAAACAAATCGGAGTTCCTATCAAAATGGAAAAGACAGAATCCGCTAGGACTGTTATTACATTTATGGGTCTAACTAGATTCTATTAAAATGGAAGCTCGTCTCCCAGAAGACAAATTACAAAAGCTTCGTAACACATTACGTGACATGTCCCGCAAACGCAAGTGCACGCTCAGACATCTTCAATCACTACTTGGACTTTTTAACTTCTGCTGCCAAGTTGTAACCCCCGGTCGATGCTTTCTACGTCGCCTGACAGACTTGACTAAAAAGGTTTCCTCACCCACACACAGAGTAACTTTCAACAAAGAAAGTCGTAAGGACATTCAGTCTTGGCTTTTGTTTGCTGACCATTTCAACGGAAAAAATCTCCTTACCACACAACGGTGGATCAATGCTGATACCCTACACTTCCATACAGATGCGTCAGGCTCTTTAGGTTATGGGGCAATTTTTGATTCACACTGGTTTAATGGCTCTTGGCCAGTTCATCTTTCGCAATATGATATTACATTCAAGGAGCTTTTTCCTATAGTACTAGCTTTAGAAATCTGGGGCGATTCACTTCGGAACAAATGTATCCGTTTACACACAGACAATGCGGCATCAGTACATATTATTAATAAACAAACCTGTAAAATACCAATCATAATGGTTTTAGTACGTCGCCTTGTTTTGGCTTGCATGAAATTTAATATTTTAGTACAGGCACAACACATTCCAGGAAAATACAATATTCTACCGGACCTTCTTTCTCGTTTACAGGTCAAGAAATTCCATTTGTTAGCTCCAAACATGGACAAAGACCCTACGGCGGTTCCAGAACATCTACTTGTACTGGGCTAGATAGGACAGTACTTCACCTTCTCAACACTTCACTTGCACCTTCTACAACTCTCAGTTATAAAAATGCACTTAAACATTATGATAATTTTCATTACACATATTACCCAAACTTACCTTTACTACCTGCATCAGTAGAACAGGTGGCAAGGTTCATTGCACTTTCATATCATAGACAACTTCAAGCCAGTACTATTACTTCTTATGTTTCAGCAATTGCATATATACACAAGATTCAGAGTTTACCAAATCCAACAGAACATTTTGTTATCAAACAACTCTTAAACAGTGCACGAAGAAACAAGTCATCCGACAAAAGACGTCCTTTCACTCTAGACAACCTTCACAATATGTTGACCGTTCTACCCTCAATAGTTCATACTAAATATTTGATAAAATTATTTAAAGCAATGTTTCTCACTGCTTTCTTTGGTCTCTTTAGAGTTGGAGAAATTGCTCTGGCACCACAGGCTCCTAGAAATGTGATTCAATATGATTCTGTTAAATTCCATTACAAACATTCAAAATTGAAAGCAGTCCATATTTTAGTAAAACAATTTAAACACTCTCAAGGAAAGACAGTCAACATTCCTTTACAACGACAAAAAAGACACTTCTTATGCCCAGTACGCTAACTTTTAAGATATACCATCATGGCATCACCGAATAAGGGTTCATTTTTTCAAGATCAAATGGGTAAACCAATGAAATCGTCGCATTTTCGAACGGTTCTCCGTTCTTGCGTATTAGCCTGTAATTTAGACCCATCACTTTTTACAGGTCATTCTTTCAGGATAGGAGGAGCAACTTTAGCACACTCTATGCATATGGCTCCGAATCAGATAAAACATTTAGGGCGCTGGAAATCAGATGCTTATTTTAAATATATACGCACTCAAGCATTACCTACCAATCCCATACTTTAAATGCTTCTGACTGTTTTAGGCAGCAGAGAATTTCATCATTTTTCTATTTCTAATAACCCCTGACTGTTTTAAGCAACAGGGAATTTCATCATTTTTCCGTATCTAATAACCCATGATTGTTCTAGGCAGCAAAGATTTTAGCAGGGTCTTTAGATCGTTAGGGTCCCCTGACTGTTTTAGACAGCACGGGACAACAATGTTATGCCACTTCTTGCTTCCAGCTTTACAATTTTACAGGTTCTATTGTGGTTATTTAAATAAACAGAATACATGCTATGTTTTTTCTTGTTACAGGCTTAGTGTCATTTTCCGGGTATTTGTTTGTTATAATTCTATCAAGCAGTAGGCTCTAGGCGACAAATTTGAACACAAAGATCTAAGATCTTTACACGATTTGTAAATGATGTTCTTACAATTTTAAGTGATCAACCTACTCATCAAACCATTACAATTCATTAAATAGCCAGTGACTATCCAAATACAATATTGACATGGTTAAACATGGGTCTATTGATCGACATGTTTTAGCATGGGTCTATCTTTGGATCATTATGGTCCTAATATGGCCCTATGTCTGAACATTCATTTTCTACTTTACACTCTGTCAGAAGGAAGTCTACATAGTATTACCTTATACTGTTAAAATGGTAAAATAATTCACCTTTTCCAGACTTTTGTTTTCATTGTTTCAATTACAGTACTTATAAGTATTACAGGTTAATCAAACCAGATTTCATGACATCACACTTTCAATACATCTTGAAGGAGCCAAATGCTTTGGGCTAGAAAGTCCAGTTTACTGCAACTTTTAAGATCATTCATAAGTTTGTCAAAGTTGATCATACATATGGTATACTTCCTTGGTTTAACTTTGGATATATTAGTTTAATTACTATTAAGCCTGTGTTTTGTCTACTTATATTTTTCTTACTACAACCATACTAATGGTGCAGCTATCAAAATGCCACTTAAACCCGCTTTTCAAAACGCAGGGAGACAGGGTTACACTGTTATAGGCAGGTTTCCAGTCACCCAATTTGTCTTTTTTCATTATATTACTGTATATATTGTATGTTCCTTTTTGTTTTTATGTAATACCACTAGTAGGTTTATAGTTGTTCATTAAGGGAAATTCCACAAGTAATTCCGGAGTCAGTTTCCTCTGGGCGGTTTGGTGGCGGTTTTTGTCTTCGCCCAGATATGTCACAGTAAGAGCTTTGCTTATTCTGATGTACAAATTTACATGTGTTCACATTGCTGGCATACATAAATGCCAAGCATACAAATTTACATGTATTTACTTTCTGGCATAAATAAATGCCCGGCATTAATAAATGCCCTTTTCATCATAGCTTGTCTCTTGTTTTCTGTGACATACAAGTCCAACTGCCTCCGGCCCCCTTTTTTCCCTTCATATTATCCTGTTATGTACCCGAACCGAACATAAATGACATTTTATGCAAACATAAAATCTTTTATGGATCCGTTCGGCATGTACCCTCTCTGCGCCGAGAAGCCGAGGAATAAACAGAAATACTAAATTTAGCACATTACCCTATGTTACCAAAAATAGATATAGTACACTTGGCATAAGCCAATCAAATCGCTTCTCGGCCACTGCTATTAATATTTTGGAAGAGAATAACGTAATTCAACTGCTGTCAATTACCCCCCTCCATCCCTTCCATCTTCCTCATATTTACCAGCTAAGTTATTCTTACAATTATTATTATTTTTCTTCTTTTTTCTCCTCAGCTGTTATTCAAGTCAATTACTAGTCTGAGTAATTTTTTTTTCTTTTGTACTACAATTCATTATTTATGTTGTTTTATGTTTTCTTAGCTCAATTGCTGTCATACTGGGCGGTTTTTGTCTTCGCCCAGATATGTCACAGTAAGAGCTTTGCTTATTCTGATGTACAAATTTACATGTGTTCACATTGCTGGCATACATAAATGCCAAGCATACAAATTTACATGTATTTACTTTCTGGCATAAATAAATGCCCTGCATTAATAAATGCCCTTTAAATGTAATTTGGTTAGTCCCTAAGCATGTACAAGCAGATGATTAGGTTGTTGAATATTGTCTGATACTATTAACCCAAATGACCCTTTTTCATCGCCAAATGACATGTTGTTGGTTCTCATGATAATTTAAACCAGTACCTACAACACATGGTTTTGTGAAAAAAATCTTTAATTTCATTCAGAAACAGACTTATGGTTCAAATATTATAGTTTGGTGATTCTGATATTGCATGAGCAGTTTGTCCTTACATGATGGATGTCTCATTATTGATGAGAGGCCCTGATTCACAGCCCAAGCAAGCTAAACTGATACCAGTATAGAACAATTACTATCATAAAACGTCTACCAGGAGTTTGAAATGAGACTTGTCCTTTTACTGAGAACTATCTAAATGTGACAAAGATGACAGCTTTGTGACAAAATAAATATTCTCTCCCCAAAGTAAACAAACTTTCCCTTTTCCTCAAAGTTGTACTCTGAATTGAGTTCGAATTGCATTTTCAGTATGCAAGTTTTTTTCACAAAATCCATACCATTGAGTTGAGAGAGTGATAAAGAGCCAACGCTTTAGTTCAAAGAGTGTTTGTTTAAATCCTGTCCCTTCTTAACTAGTGAACTCCTTTCGTAGAAGAGTCTGGGCGATGAATGTGTATCAAATAACACTCCAAATTCCTCACAGTGACCCCCCTTTAAGGAATTCATCACTGCAACCACAAACATCACACGAGTCTGACCACGTCAATTTCTCCGAATTTTATTTTCCTCTTTAATAAATATGTTTTCTTTCATTTCCGATGATAAAATCATAGGGTCAAAGTTTAAACTTTTGCTCTAGAGAGAATCTTTTGATAATGGTCCCACGACACCCTTCTGAAAAAGACGCTATCAAATTGAGATGAAGGGAATTCAAATTACCAACCCAATTAATATGAGAGGCCTTCAATATCCGATCATAAAAGATCAAAACAATGCCGATTTGTAAAGACTCGATAAGGAGTTCATGCAATTCTTTAGAAAATAAACACATTTCTAAAAATGCATACGGCACGCGACCCGTAAATGATGTTTATGACACGGAGTTGTTGTTCAAAGTTAAATGGCGAATGAAAATAAAGCCGCCGAATAAAGGACGTTATAAAGACGGCTACTTAAAATAGTATGCCAATTTTGGTGCTTCCGATCGCAGGTCAGACATTAATGTAGATTCAGAGCAGTCATTTGATCGGTCTTTTGAGCATGAAGATGATGAAATGTTGATAAATCTTTCCAATTCGCGGACAAGCAAATTAGATTATTCCTCCGACTTTGACTACAACAACGAGCTCTGGTAGATTCATCACCCATGGACACATATTTTAGGGAAATATAAGCATGATTCGTTGCCATAATGAATTTATTTATACAGTTTTACATGTATTAGAGGACCAGGTTTGACTACTTTATGAAGCAATATTGCGTTGAAAAACATTTTTTTTTTTGATTTGGAAACGGTTTTAATGGAAATAGAAATAAACGATTCAGTTTTTTTTGAGAAATATACAAAGACAAAGCATTTTTCTCCGTCATGAATGGCATTTTTCGTCAACATAATTCCCTGCAATTGATGACATAACAGAAAAACAAATTAGGGATCTCTCAGGGGAAACACATACGTCATTTATTACTTTTGATTTTGTATAATTCACACCGCAATATACAGTTTTAATGTTTGTCTAATTTTCTTTACCTTAATCTTAATATGTATGTATCGCTAAAAACTGAAAATTACATCAATTTGTTTTCGTCGTCATTTATTCTCTGTGAAATTCTATTGGATTAACGAAAATTGCATTAATCTTGGTTTAATTAACAGTACCCCAATCAGTGACAATTATCGGAGATAATCCTGTGCAAATAGCTACCTAGGGTGACTGATTATGTATGCGTTAATGGTCTCCAATAAGCGGATTGTTTATACCTATGGTGTCATTGATAAGCCTTATCTTTATACCTTAAAGGGTTAAGGATGAAATCCATGCATTTCATTACTGTGAACTAAACAGTGAGATACAACCAGAATACTTATATCGTCCACATCTACTACATAATTCTGAATACTTCCTCTTCAGACTTATATCTTAACCCTTTACGGTATATAGCGCCGTTCGCCGCCTTATCGATTACCGTATAAAACCCTTTTCGCCGTTATACCTATTACCGTATAAAACCTATTTTGACGTTCTATCGATTACCGCATAGAACGCTTTTTGACAGCTGGAAAATTGATTCAACTTTAGCTCTTAATAACACATCTTTGCACGCACGTCATTTTCTCCAAATATTATTTTCCTCTTAAATAAATATGTCTTCTTTCATTTCCGATGATAAAATTATAGGGTCAAAGTTTAAACTTTTGCTCTAGAGAGAATCTTTTGATAATGGTCTCACGACACGCTTATGGAAATAACGCTATCAAATTGAGATGAAGGGAATCCAAATTACCAATCCAATTAATGAGAAGTCTTCCGGTCATAAAAGATCAAAACACTGCCGATTTGTAAAGACTCGATAAGGATTTCATGCAATTCTTTAGTAACTTAACACATTCCTAGAAATACTATCCAATTAAAACGAGAGCATACGGCACGCGACCTGTAAAGGATGTTTATGACACGCAGCTATTTTTCAAAGTTTAAAGGCGATTGAAAATCGAGCTGTCAAATAATCGACGTTATAAAGGCGGCCTTTTTAAAACATTTAGCCAATTTGGTGTTTCCGATCGCAAGTCAGATATCAATGTAGATTCAGAGCAGTAATTTGATCGTTTTTTTAAGCCTGAAGATGATGAAATGTTGATAAATATTACCAATTCACGGACAAGCAAATTAGATCATTCCTCCGACTTTGACTACAACTACGAGCTTTTGACAATTCATCACCCATGGACACGTATTTTACGGAAATATTGGCATGTTTCGTTGCCATAATGAGTTGATTTTTACTGTTTTACATTTATTAGAAGGACCAGGTTTAACTACAAAGCAATATTGCGTTGAAAAACATTCTTTTCTTCATTTTGGAAACGGTTTGAATGGGAATTGAAGTAAAACGATTCAGCTTTGTTGAGAAATATGCAAAGACAAAGTATGTATCTCGAGTCATGAATGGTATTTTTCGGCAACAAAATTCCCTGCAATTGATGACAAAACAGAAAAACAAATTAGGGATCTCTCAGGGAGAACACATAAGTCATATTATTACTTTTGATTTTGTATAATTCACGCCGTAATATACATTTTCATTGTTTGTTTAATTTTCTACAACTTAATCCTGATATGAATGTATCACTAAATAAAGAAAAAAACATCAACTTAAAGGAAATTTTGTTCTCGTCGTCTTTTATTCTTTGAGAAAATCTATTAGATGAATGTAAAATGCATTAATTTGGGTTTGATTAACAGTACCCCAATCAATAACAATTATCGGAGATAATCCTGTGCAAATAGGAACCTAGGTTGACTGATTATGTATGCGTTAATGGTCTTCGATAATCGGATGGTTTATACCTATAGTGTCACTGATAAGCCTTATCTCTATACCTTAAAGGGTTAAATAAACTTTAAATAAACGTATCTGCTTGAATAAACGTATCTCTATCCCTATACTGTCTGGCAACATTTAAAGCATCAAGGAATTAGCTTTTTATGTTTACAATATTCTCGAAATGAGAAGAGCTTATGTCTGACCTATTGAAGTAATCATTGGTGAATATACTTAATTATAGTTTAACCCAATTGATATCTTTTGTTGTATATGTGCTGTATTGTGTGCCCGTACAACTTATAAGTGCTAAACGTGCTATACGTGCTGTCTTTGTGCAAATACACTAACTAAGCTGGATTACTTAGAATAATACTTTATGCACCAATCTGGAATATTATATATGTCAAATTCTCATATCTGACACAAGCGTGTCTCTCTTCATCTTACGTGGGGAAATGAGTCCTGAAAATGTCCCCATTGAGGTCCTGTTATGTTCTGATAAATGACTTTCACAATATTTTATCAGTTTTAAGTTGTTTACAAGGAGATGGGCTATAGATAAATACGATATTCGCTATTTTACCCGTATGTTCATTACTTTTTATCGTGACTATTTCTTTTTCCTTCGGAAGAAGCTTTAGTACAGTATATGAAGGACAACTGTAGTAACATCCATGTGACGAGCAATGCGTCCTATTTTGTCAATGAAATTTACTCAATTTGGGACAGGACACAATTGGTATTTTTTCTAACTATCGCCTTTTGGGGTTAAATTTAACGCTATCAAAATCCTGTATGAAGTTATAAGATGATTAGCAAGATAACATCTGGACGGGACATGGCAAAATTCGAGCTGCATTTTAAATTATCTTTGATATCAAATGCTAACGTGTATTTTAGTATTTGTTATTGTATGAAATATTTAAATTTCTTGGTGTGGTAATTTTGAATATTTCAAATCCTATAGCGCACCGAAGAGAAATATCCAGCGTGATATTGAGTCGGGGTGCTTTTGTATTCATTCGCAATAGCCAGCTGCAAAGTAAATTGGCTGGCCTGTGATCTAACCTGTTAGCAACTCCGAGTACACATACTTAAGCCAATGATCATACATAACATATTAAGGGTTCAACGCAAGACTGTAGTAAGTTTTTTCACAAACATGAACCACTAACTATAGTATTGCGATGACCCCTCTATAATTTAAATAACCCAGATAAAGTAGGGTAAATGATAACTTGACTGGGCCCATATAGATATTAACGAATCATCGGATCGGATGAAAGCATATCACCATGCTTTCATGCTCATTTAAAACATCGTTTTATTCAAAGTTTGTAAAAACCTTATATTTCAAGCTTTTTATAGTTTTAAAATACTAACAAAATTAGGATAGAAGAACAAAACATATAGTCAAGGATACATGAATGAAGATTGATGAGCTCATAGCTGTTTTGTTCATATAAAGCACGTTTGTCTAACAAAAATAGAATACTGTTTAAACGCTTTATTTCGTAAATAACGATCTCTTGACTTTCGGCAAGTGAAACCGTCAAAATATGAGAGGAACTTATTATCAAATGGAATCAGAAAAGTTCTTCAGAGATTTATCCAAACACTGTTCGAAGACTAGATTTCCTTTAACATCAAAACACTGAAAAGACAAATATGAAAAGATGTAATATCTTAGTGACTTAAATTCTTTAAATTGCATTTTTAACTTTTGTGACGTACATGGCGCAATCTTTGAGAGAGTTCCTTTAATGGTTAACATCGCCTAAATCTAGATAACGTTATTCCTTCGTAAAACCACTCCAAATAAATATTTGGTGGGAGACATTCCATGTAACCGTTTGCAAATTGTTAATAAGCAATCTTTTTAAGTGAGTATATTTGTTTATCATCAATAAGTCGCAAACTATAATACAAAAGTGGCATATTAGAAACAGGAATACGAATTTGTCCCTCCGCCTGGTTAGCGAAACGCACATTTAGATCGGAACAATTTGTGTCACTTTTTTTCTCAAATATTTGCTGTGTGACTAAGTGACATAACTTTTATAGCTATATAAATCTCAGTTAAACTTTAAGTTTTTTTTAAAGAAACTAGGGTCTGTTCTCAACGTTTAAGTCCATTACGTTTGGTACTCAACCAGAAATCATGTGGTAATAAGATCAACCTGGTTTAAGTCAACTACCTTTATGTAAGTTAAAGAGGCTGTGAAGCTTGCACTTTTCATTTACTTCACATATGTAACGAAAACGAAAACAGTTATGAGTAAATATATAAATCAGTATTGGTGATCAACCAAGCACTCTCCACTATGTAAGATCTGATAGTAAGAATTTCCAACGCTGTTTCAATGTGACCTTTCGTTTCGGTGATCTCTGTTTTGAAAATATTACTATTGGTTATGCTTAGTCAAAAGACTAGTTTTGTCATACGATCCCAAATTTGAAGTCATATCTAAAACGAGTAAATAAACGAGAAACTGTACATGCACAGTATTCAGAAAATGTGTTCCTCTTATTTCATTGAGAAGCGTATGTAAACGATAAGTTGATTAATGTTGGTGAGAAGCCCATAACTAGGTTGGCTATGTATAAAGCTGCTTGCTCAGAAATGTTAGGAAACGTTTAAGTTAAAGCTTCATTTCTTTAAAACTGTACCACCGGCCAATTCCAAAAGCGATGATATGGTTTTGAAATCGACCGCACCCAATCTGTAAATACCTAATTATACTGACGCTTCCTGAATTTATTATGTTTTCAAAAGCTTCTTTAATATTTTTTTTTTTTACAATACGACAGGAGATGTAATGTTTCAACGATGCTTTTATTATCACTTTTAAATGTTTTCATATTTGAATAAGCACCTTTAAATACATTCCTCATAGATAAGGGGTGGGACCTGTTTTCGTTATTGCCCAATTGATAAATCATTACTTTACCAAGCAGCCTCTCGGTGTGGCCCTTATGTATATAAGTCATTTTCTAAAATTCGAAGGTTTAGTGGAGTAGGACATCATTTCTCTTCCTTGAGACTTGTGTCTCTCACAGATCGTGTACATTATCCACGGAGAGAAAAGGTAAGTCGTTGTTGTGCTTGTCTATTTTCATTAATGTATTAAGGGGCACATACAGGTAGAAGAATGTTATACCAAATTATATCATTTGGTAAACCGTTGGTCTGATTATAAAGGTTCTCACCAAAAGATACCTATCATAGCATTGTAAACGTAAAAATAGTCGAGAAATAACCAAGATCAGCCCGTTCAATAATTTGCTTACATGATAACGAGTATGGAATTCTGTTCATTTTAGTTATCCTTGACATTCCTTGGCTACTTTTGTAATAAACGCTCACAGCAAGTTTGTGAACAAGGGAAACGATATGAATTATGTCACGTCGAGCTTCAACGGTAACCTTATTGGTTGAATTGTCTGATTCTTCACATTTGACCCGGTAACGTGAAAGGCACATGAAAAGAACAAGAAGAATTCGCTATCGGGAACTTTCGAAAAGGGGAATCGGAATCTGCCAGAAAATGTTTGTTTACTTACCAATTTTTGATAAACACGGTTGAATTGGAGACACCTATATTTGAAGCACGAACTAACTTACGTTATATATATGAGTTTATGAAATATGGACTCACAACATTTATAAATTAACTGCCATGACATTTATCTACACAATTAGATATATCCATATATGACTTCAGTTTTCATTTTTATTCATTATCCTTTTTACGAGCCTTTAAAGGAGGGAGGATGGTTTTCTTCGAAAGGAATTTTTGACTGTTTGCTTTAATATTTCATTGGTATTCTAACCACTCTCAAAAGATATTCAGCTCTGTCACTTCGATCATTCCAAATTCCCATTCACCATGTTATCTCTTTTGATATTTTGCCAAACCCATATTGATAATGTTAAAATGAAATGTTAGCCAACTCCGGGTTCCAGTAAGTAATATTCCCGTTTTATACAAAGGGATGAGTAATGATGTCACCGGTGAAGCAGTTTCGTTTTAGCAAATTTTATTACAGCGCGATGATAGACTAAGACTTTACAATTAAACATTTCGAAATCAACCATCCCTCTAGATTTTTTCATAATTTTTAATCCCAAATTCAGGTATGTAAAAGTCATGGACATCCTTCTTTACGCTGTTGATGAAATCGATTCATATAATACAAAGGCACGAACATTTAGTTAACCTCCCAATCGCTGTGATTTCTTTAGAAAGAAAGGCCGCACTTGATCTAAAACTGACAAAGACTTATTTTTCGACAATTTCATATTTTAATGGTTTAAAGTTTGATTCATATACCTTAATAGAGATCAGATAAAAGGTAACTTTGTGATCATGTAAATTTAGTATTTAAGCACGTTCACCTGCTCTACTTCATATTTCAGTTACACCTTTTCAACATGGAAGTATCTGGGAAACGCCAACAAGGGGACGGTACTGACCAACGTAAAGGTATTATATGTGAACTATGTAATGAAGAAAATGAAGAGGAGCCTGCCGTGTCCTTCTGTACCGTCTGTAACGAATACCTTTGTGAGGCTGACACAAAGGCTCATAGAAAGGCTTAAGTGCTGAAGGATCACGTTTTATTGGATGGAGATGAAATGCCTCATCAGAAACTTAAAGCACTAGAAGACAACACTTGTTTCACTCATAGCAGGAAGCAAATCGAATATTACTGTTTGGATCATAGCAAATGGTGTTGTACCTTATGTGCCACTGTTGATCATAGGGAGTGCGACATTGCTTATATCGATGATATAGCGAAAGGTTACGAGCTGGGCGAAGAGTACCCTTCTCTAGTCAAAGCCATCGACGACCAAACTAAATGCTTGGAAAACACACAGAAAGAAGCTGCAAAGAAGAAGGAATATGTACAGCTCAACCTTGAAAAGCTGATTTCAGAAGTGAAGAAATTTCGAGTGGAGTTGAATGCTGCACTTGATTTCCTTGAAAGTGCCTCTTTGAAAGAGATTCAGCTATTATCGGACTTTGACATTCAACTTTCAGATTCGGTATCTACACAATGCGAAACAATATTGAGCGACATACAAGACATTTCTTCTAAAGTGGAATATCGTAAGAAATATAAACAAAGTCGTCAGTTGGTCATCCAGTCGAAGAAGGCATTAACCCAAATTGGTGAATATGAAAGAAAAATAGCCGAACTCCTACATCAAAATACATTCCAAATGTATACATTTAGCCCAGATGATCAAATTTTTCAGTCACTCAGAAAGCTCAACACGTTTGGCCATTTTCCAGGCATGAAAGATAGATACTCTCCTAAAGGAATAGACCAAGAGACCAATGAAGAGTTGAGTGCTCATTGCGGTCAAAGCGACATAGGTCTAACTGCAGCTGACCAGGACGAAGAGAATAAAGGTACAATGAATGCCGAAAGAGATTTTGAGATCAACAAAACAAGTGTGGCTGACTTTTGTCAAGAGACAAAAGCTACAAAGAAAGTTGGCAGAAATTTAGAGACCGTAGGTACTGCGGACCTTGTCAGAGATCTAGAGGTCAAAAAGCAAAATGGTACCGACAAAGGACTGGATGTCAAAAACCAAATTGACGCTGAAAAACCTTCAATGGCGACAGAGGTTAATAGATTTGTTCCCAGGAATATAAGAGACGAATATTTGCTGTCGCCAATAATAAAGAGACGAGCCAAGCCTAAAGTAAACAAACGCATATATCTTGTACACAGAGATTAGGGTTCAATCATAAAGGATAAAAAGATAACAGTCCGAAGTCAATTTCATCTTTGGACGACTCGGTCAAGGGTTATAGCGACAACAACGACGGGTACTGCACAGGCTGAACAGGGTTTACAGACCAACGAGATAAAACACTCAAGTAAGGAAATGAGAAATGATTGCGCGGGTCAAGTAACTACTGAGCCATTATACATTAGTTTTAAGTCAGAAAGGAAAAGTTTTGAAAACAGTCTGAAGTCAATACTGTCTTCGTACAACGCATTGGATAGTTTATAGCGACAACGATTACGATTCAATCCATAGAAATTGAGGTGTTTATTCGGATTTGACACAATATAATCAAAGGATAGAACCATTAGGGCCATTAGACATTGATTTTAAGTCAGAGAGGGAAAGTCGGGATAACAGTGTGAATTCAATATGCGCTTCGGATGACTCACAAACGAGTTTATTTGGCGACACGGGCGGCAATTCAGACGTCGACGATCGATCGAGCAGACAACGATTGAACAGCACACCGATTTTAGATGTTAAAATACCCATAATTCGCAATTTTCAAACTCATTCTTCGTCGGGTAACTTCAATAAACTGAATAGTGGCGCATGACATTAAGGTAAAGGGTATACAAAAGTGGAGAAATATATATTACCAATTATTTCTTCAATTCCGTTCGCATTAATGTACGTACCAAACAATATGCATAGAATATAAGTCCACACAACTGTATAACGAACTTTCTTTCTAAAGAATTGTTTTAAGGGGTCTTTCATTTTAAACGTTAAGGAATTCTACTTTGTTTCAGGAAATAAAGAGACCTGGAAGCGGTTAAGTACTTAGGTATTCTTTTGACAGTCAGGAAACAGTGGTTATTTTCTCAAGACACAATATTGAGTCTTGAAACCTGTTAATTCAATATATTAGATCGATCATTCTCACTTCTACATTTACATGTATTCATTTAGTTATCAATACGTACTTAATAATTATTGGATGTTAGTACAGGACATATGTGTTAAAACAGCATCTTTTATTTCATTCATTGGTAAATAATTATAAGCTTTCATTTATTGATTGCACTATGTATTCAAGAGCATTTTGCTATTATTAGAAAACATCAATAAACGGGTTATGAAGGGCAATTAACCAGTATGTTCAAGTCACTATTCTAATAAAACTATTACATACGTGGTGATTTAACTGATTCCATTAATTAATACAATAATATGTCCTTGTTTCTTTTGATGTTTAAATTTGCGCCAATTAAATGCTATATGTGTTAAGCACTGCTATGTCATAAAAAGGCAGGTGAATGGTAATTAACTTCGCAATAACGAATAAAATGTCTAGATGAATACACAATGGGTTATATCTTTTATATACATACTTACAAACCAATACCTCAGTCTGCCGCACCAGCTGCAGAATACGTAAAAAACCACTGTAACACAATAATAGATTGCTCTGTTAGAGCAATCCATATTGTTGTCCCAATGCTTCTAACACAATAGAATTAGGAGAAAGTATTATGTAATGTCATCTTTTGTCGTCCGCTGTTGATTTAAACTTTGTCCAGTTACATTTAATCAAGATATGGGAAAGGGTTAACCAAAGTTGGGATTCTGGAAACAACTCAATTTCTGCAAGGAATTAGAAATTGTTCCATCGGATCAGTGGGACAACGTGATTCAAAGAACTTTGCATAAACCTACACCCTATTTTGATGATAAGTGTAGATCATGAAAAATATCATAACCGAACAACCTGCACATTTTTTGCATGAGAATGCACAGCGGTACAAGCGTCTGACCGATGTTTGATGATTAATCATCTGAGAAAGTAAATCTTATATTGGAACAACCTGATTAAAGAGCTGCCGTTAACATTGGGTCAACATTACTTTATTGGTTTTACAATATCCGACTGATAAAAGTGGAAGAAGACCTCGGACTTAACTGCCCATAAGGACTGGTCACGCCGGGTGGACTCATCAGCATTCTGTCAGTTTCTCTTGAGACTACCTCTCATGAAGAACATTAATACTCTGCCAGTTGTCATTTACAGATGTACGGAGAGCTCAAAATAATGCCAATTGGTTCATTTAAATGGATATGTAGCGGCTTGTAAATATATAGAGACGTCCAACCTTGATATTATGCCATATCAACAAAGATAACATCATATTCTTTGTAAACCCGGGCCTTACTTTAGATGTCTTACTTCGGAATACATTCTATGCACCAAGGAACAAATATGTCAAATGGTAAAATTGCTTCTGGTGACACATGTAATCTTTTTGTCACAATGGTTTTGATCCGAATTCATAAAGAAAGAGGACAAATCTTGCTATTTGTTATCGAGTTGTGTTGCCTTATATTTGGTCTACTAGTAATCAATTATTTCTCTATGGGGGAATGGATTAGACGCAAACGCTGGTCCAAAACGTGGTTATCTTCTCAAGGCAAATGATTTGAGCTAAGACGTCAAATCTTAAGACTGTAATAATACCCTTCTGTCATTAAAGGACTCGCACGTAGTCCAAATTTGAAATTCTTTATATCAGAACTTCCTAGACGTTATCAATGTTAAACCTTAGCTCTTAACCGAAAGGACACTTCCAGTTTGGCCGAAAGAGGTCGATCACGTGACCTTATGTCACATATCAACCACTGGGCCACATATATCTTCGCTTTAAATTCTAGTAAACTGTTATAGGATCAAGCAAGCAGAAAATGCTTCTTCCAAGTCTTCTCGCTTTTTTACTAGTGAACTCCAAGCTTTGCAGAGTTTGTGTGATGTATGTGTCATTTATGCGTATCAAATAACACTCCTCACAGTGATCTCCCTTTAAGAAATTAATCCCTGCAACCACGAATATCGTATGAGACTGACCCTATGCTAATAAACTTAAAAAGCTTTGAAATATGGCGGTGAAAACCACATAAATGATCAGTACGTGCTATATTTGTAAAGAAAACGAAAGGTGTTTCAATTTAACTGGTCAGGAAAAAAACAAGAAGGCATTATTACTAAGTCATATATCCGGTTAAAACGTGAATAAAAAAACCCATTAAGATATCATCCAATTCTTTTTGAAAATCATTTGGTGGCATTGATCGATGCAGCGTAGCAAGGGAAACTTATTGTGAGAATGTGGATAACACTCCATTGGTCGTACATAGGAGACAGGTTGCATTTGCACATTCAAACACCAGACAGAACATTTCACGGCCATCAAAAAAAAATGAACAGGACAATTTGCATTGTGTAGTTGTTTGAACTCATGGATGTTAATTGTGCTTTGTCAATTTAACGGATTTTATATGTACATAAAAGGCGTGACTACTTTTTAAAAGCAATTTGACACTCGTTTAAATGGTAAATCAAAAAGCAAGCAATAAGCAAATGTTTTTTCACAACTTATTGAATGCCAGATCAGTCCCTGTGTATTTTATTATACCGTAAAGTACAAGATATTTATATTAACTCGCGCTCGAATTGTGAGGGTGAATAAATGATCATTATATTTGTTTTCGTATGTGTTACGTTATTCTTCACTTACACGTTTGAAAGTTAGCTTATCATCATCACATAAAGTAACGACATGCTTCTTTTATGCAGGTTGATAATTGATATGCAATGCACATTCAAACAAAAAGGAATGGTTTGATAAAAACAACTGTACACAGAGACTATATATGGCCATGTGTAATATCAACAAGTATTTTAAGACACTTTGGGAGGGAACAAGGCTAATGAAGGCAGAAAAGTAAAAAACTAGAGTATTGATACATTTCCCGTCTCATATTATAACCGTGTTGTGGAATTATAGGACATCCATGCTGTATAATTCATAAACCGTTTGAATTAATTTGATTTTTTATATATTGTTCATTTCTTTCTGTTCTTCGAAATGATTGAACTATAAGAGTGTATTGGAACCAGAGTATGAAATGGATCGACATACTTATCACTCCTATCGAAATGTGCGCCCAAGAGAAATCCATTACTATATCTAAACCAAATGTTTACCCTAATGCTCGTTTCACAGGTATTTGAACAGGGTATAAAATGATGATATGGTCATTTATTTAGAAATTGGATAGATTAAATCATCTGTAAAATATGTTATTAACACAGCACTTTCTGGGAGATAGACTTAGTACGCTAGCCTCTAAGCCATATTCTAATTATTCTTTATTTGATTCTGTAAGAAGAAAGCCCCGTCTATCTTTTAGAAACAGTGAAGGTGTTGGTTTCTTTGTTAAATGTGATCTCTTAGAAAACAATTTTGTAAAACGTATATGTGCCGAATTTAATGATTGTGTTGTACTGTTTATTAATTGTAGTATTTATGATGGTATGAAAGATTTGATACTTATTGTAACGTATATTTCACCAGAAGGTTCTAAGCTTTATAATAACCATGATGAACGGAATGGAATTGTACTCCTTGAGCACAAGATCCTTCTTGTCATTACATGCACTCTTGAATTTCTGCCAACTAGGGCTGGTCGAGAAATCTTTTGTCTATACCAAAAACCTTTATGCTCTTTTTAATTTCTTATCAATTATTATGTTTTACAAGAGAATTACTCTAATGAATTGTATGTGGTACACATGTGGTGTTTTCAAACTGTATTTGATCATTGCTACCTGGCATTTCAGTAAATTTACCGGCCAAGATAAGCTTTCACCACGTGCAGAACATGGAAATAGAATAAATGAAGAAAACAGAGATACGTGTTGTGTGATTGGCCCGGGACTTTCAATGCCCCACCAATTAGTACATGTACTACTGTTCAACTTGCATCCAAATTTTTGTTATTCTCATAAATCGAGTTCTTCTATTATATGCCAAAGGAATGAACATTTTGTTTTTACCTATTGTTACTGTTCACAAATATACTACTTTACATTCATCTTTTTAAACAACTTAGAAATAAACTGGACGACCCGTATCGCACGTGCAAATCTGATTATGTATAAAGGCACCTCAAACTTAGAAGCACGCTTATTTGTCGATCAGTTCTCCTTGTCATTACATGCACTCTTGAAGTTCTGTCAACTAGGGCTGATCGAGAACTCTATTCTCTATACCGAAAGCCTTTATGTTCTTTTTAATTTCTTATCAAGAATTAAGTTATGCAAGAAAATAACTCTTATGAATTGTATGTGGTACACATGGGGTGTTTTAAAACTGTATTTGATCATTGCTACCCGGCATTTCAGTACATTTGCCGGCTAAGAGAAGCTTTCCCCACGTGCACAACATGGAAATTGAATAAAAGAAGGAAACAGTGATAAGAGTTCTCTGATTGGCCCGGGACTATCAATGCCCGACCAATTAGTACATGTACTACTGTCACCCTCTAGTAATGAATATGCAAAACTGTCTTCTTTTCTATTAGCGATAAGCGTTTGTTTAAAATATAGTGTGCACCATTTAAGTTATAATATGTATATATGTACTATTAAGCCACACACATTTTTTTCTACACATACATTACATACGATCAACAAAACATACATGTGCACCCACACTTGGAATTCAGCAATTTACAATGCACTGGATAAATACAATTACTCTACCACACAATCTCCATCCTAACCCAGACCTATACCTTGTGTTTATCTTCTTTTTATGTCAATGGTTTCACCTCTAAAACAAAACATGACCAAACTTGATATAATTCATTTCGCGTCTCTTAATGTAAATGGGCTTAGTGAAAGCTTAAAAAGAGAGAGACTTCTAGCCTGGATAAAACAACAAAAAATAGACATAATGTTTGTACAAGAAACATATTTTACCCCTGAACTCGCAACACCTATTATCAAACAATTCAATGATTGGAACGTGTAGTATTCTTTCCAATCGAATCAAAGTTGTGGTTGTTCAATTTTGTTTTCAAAGAAAGTACAGTATGTCTGCACTAACCGTATAATTGACCTAAAAGGAAGATATGTTATCCTTGACGTAACTTTAAATGATAAAGAATTTGCTCTTATCAACACATTTGCCCTAATTTAGCTAATCGTAGAAATGACTTCCACAAAACAGTCTCTAAAATTATCAATCAAAATAATCAAAGTAAT
Source organism: Cerastoderma edule (assembly GCA_947846245.1). Lineage (NCBI taxonomy): Eukaryota > Metazoa > Mollusca > Bivalvia > Cardiida > Cardiidae > Cerastoderma > Cerastoderma edule. The sequence continues at coordinate 17,701,774 of OX401417.1, read as the reverse complement.
CTTATACTAGGTGGGGACTATAACGATGTTCTTAATCATAGCGATAGAATAGCTCCAAGCTCAGTCGTTAAAAACGATCCAGTTCAAAACCTTCCAACGCTCATGAAATCTAAAAGATTAATAGATATATGGAAAATAAGAAACCCAGACAAGTCCCAGTTCACTTGGAGAAGACAAAATGCAATATAAAAAAGTAGAATAGATTTTTTTTTTGTTCAGGAAAATTTATTACGTTTGGTATATAGCTGCGATATTAGACCAGCACAAATAAAACGCATAGATCATTTGGCAATTTATCTCAAAATAAAAATCATAAACGATAAAGGCAATGGATACTGGAAAATGAACAATTCTGTATTAATAGACAAAACTTATATTACTCTCATTAACGACTTAATCGCATCATTTCTGTCACACTCTAATCTTCATTACTCAAACAATGTTCAATCAAGATGGGAACTTTTAAAATATAAAATAAACTTAAAACAATAAGTTGTTCGTTACCAAAGCTAAAGATACTAAAACTAGAATTAACGACCTCGAACATAAATTAACAACACTGCACGAATTGAATAGTGGCAACGTAGATGAAATTAGTAATCTTGAAAATGAAATACAAGATATTTACAATACATTGTAGTAAAGCCAAAGGTGCTCAGATTCGATCACGCATACAAGTGCTTGATGAAGGAGATACCAATCTGAAATACTTATTAATTTTGAAAAGTCGAGGCAATCGCGCAAAGTAATAAGCTCTCGAACTACTACACAAAACAAACGCATTATCACCGTACCAGAAATCTTAGACGAGGAGGTAAATTTTTTCCAAACTCTTTATAAATCAAATAGTGTCAAAAACGAAGAAATAGATGACTATTTATCAAATATTAGTCTAGAAACAAAACTTTACCAGTTATCATCAAACTTATGTGACGGCCCTCTCACATCAAGGGAACTTAAAGAGTCTGTTTCGAATATGAAGCATAATAAAAGTCCAGGAAGTGACGGCCTGACTGTTAAATTTTACAAAGTTCTTTGGTTGAAAATAGAGTCGCTTATTATTGAATCTCTGAATTATGGCTACAGAAACGGCCATTTATCAAACACACAAAAGCATAGTGTTTTGTCACTTATATTCAAAATAGGAGATCCTGAAAATATTGAAAATTGGCGCCCAATTTCCATATCAAATGTAGATTATAAAATAGCAGCACGTGTATTGGCTAAACGTTTACAGTCAGTTCTCCCACAGCTTATAACCACTGATCAGCAAGGATACTTGAAAAATAGATTTATAGGTTACAATATTAGACATATAAAAGATATTATTGACTATACAGACGAATTAAACATTGAAGGAACATTATTATTTTTAGATTTTAGATAAGCCTTCGACACAGTAGAATGGAACTTTATTTTCAAAGTATTACACCTCTATGGTTTCGGTCAATCCTTTATTCGCTGGGTTAAAACAAAATATAATATGATCACTGCTAATGTTCTTAATAACGTATTTAAATCGCGTAAATTTATGTTGAGTCAATCCATTAGACAAGGCTGTCCTTTGTCATGTCTTCTATTTATTCTTGTTGCAGAAATCCTTGCAACTAAAATAAGATCTTGTATTCAAATCAATGGTATTGAAATCACCAATGGTTCATCAAAACAAATGGAAATCACTTAACTGGCTGATGATACAACTTTATTGCTGCAACGCGAAAATAATATACGCATAGCACTTCAAATAATTGATGAATACGGAAAATACTCGAGCTTAAAGCTAACTAAATTAATATTCCTCGTTCATGGAAAGCAATTATCAGAAATAACAGTCCGATTAAGTCTAAGATTAAAACAGAATTCATACACGGTTTAAGCAATTACAACTTAATGAACTCAGAAATAAAGATGTATATGACACGTTTATGAAGAAGAATTTCGGAAACCCATTTGTTCACGTTTTCTGGAAAACAAAATTTAATTCCGATATCTCTTGGCCAAGTGCTTACGTATCAATGCATAGAAAAAGACCTCACAACCGAATTAAACAATATAGGTACAAACTTATACATAACATTATTGCAACAACAAAAATCTTAAAAAATGGAAAATAGAAAATTCTGATTCATGCAATGTCTGTAATTGCAAAGAATCTTATGAGCATTTCTTCCTTGAATGCGTATGTATTCAAAACATTGTGCGATCTTTCAAAAAAATATTCTCATCATTAGGTTTTGGAAAAAAAAAATTCACCTTAAAATCAATTGTACTAGGATATAAACCCAATTTGGACGAATATGACATTATAAATCTCATACTCAACACTATGTCTTTTACGTTATATAAAACATATCATATATCGGACAAACGCACTAAGAACATAGATATAATTTGTGTCTTTAAAAATGAATGCGAAATTGCTTTAAATCTACTAGAAAACCAAAGTTTTAAAGACACGAAATTAGTTGAAAGAACACTCCAAAAAATTATAAATATGCTTTGACTGTGTCTATGCTATACCGCATATTCATCTACAGACGCCATTTTTCTACACATCTGCTCACGCATCTCACTGCACACGCACATATCACTACCATTCAACTCTGCGTATTCGCACACCAGCACATACCATGCTTAAAGACGCATATTTCAGTCGCAAGGTATGACTTAATCACTTCTACAATTCCCAAACACACGTCCCATTTCAGCCTTCTAATATTTCGTTTTCGATTAGATGGCAACGCAATAGAATTTGTTACAATGGGTTTTGATACAATATATAGGCTTGCACTATTTTCTCTGCCTAGTGATTTTGATGTTCACTATGTTATACATATACTAATTCAACATTCGTTTTATTTACCTAATTAATTAATGAATATTAGTCTCATGATTAATATACACAGAATAATAGCTATTTTTGCTTTAAGAATAAAGACGTTCTCCTTTCTCCTTGTCGCAATTGTTTTAAACAATTTACAAATTCAAAAAGTTTAGCTTGTTCAACATACTTCATTATGAGGCTGTTTCAAACTGAAAGCAGCAGCAGATTACAAAATATTGCATGACAGAGACCAGTGTGACAATAGAAGACATTGCTCATGTCGAGCAAATTGTCCTGCTGTCAAATTGGTTTCTGAAGTCTTCTGCTGCCGATGGGTTAGTATGCAAGTTCAATAAAAAATGTGGATCTGCTCTATTATCTATTTCTTTTTAATGCCTGTTCAAATTATATTTCACCCTTGTTAAAAAAAATCTAAGTTCTGTTCATACTTCAGAAAATGCTGTTCAATACGAATATATATACTGCTAGACATTTCTTGTTATTTCAGAATAATTTGACTATTCTCGTCTTTGTGGAGTTGATACCCCTTTCTTTCAATTATTTTATTTATGGCAAACTTTATATACGACAGACTGCTTACATTTTTGCAAACAAATACATTTATCAAACCTGTTTTCCGAATACTAAAATTTATCATATATTTGCATTATCATATATGTCTAACATATTTGATTGCAGTATTTGTTCATGTAATTTTATGTAAAATGAAGAAAGAAAAAAGAAAAAAAAAGAAGGAGAAAAAAAATATCATAATTGTTATTTGTATAGTTTGATTTCATACCAGACGATAATTCGAACCATGTATTTAATGCTGATGTTGATTATCTGTCGGATAATTTTGAATTACCACGGAATAATAGAGACGCCGATCAACATAACAATTTCGGTAAAACTTTGACTGAATTGTGTTGTTTGAATGATGTTCATATCTTAAATGGTCGTCTGTTTAATGATACTGCAGGTAATTATACTTGTACAGTTAACAATGGCAGAAGCGTTGTTGATTATCATATTGCGTCTTCAGAAATGTTTAAATATGTCAATGATTTCAATGTTTTAGTTTGCAACGACTCTAATCACTTCCCAATGTCGTCAAAACTTACTTTTTATGGTACAAGGAGGGAAGAAACTCATATAAACGATCATATAGTTGAAGCAGAATTACTTCCCTTTGATCGTCTGATATGGGTTCCTAACCGGTTTGACTGCTTTTGTAATTTTTTTCATGAACTTTTAACATTTGCATCAGACGAAATACGAACACTGATTACCACTGATGTAAATTTGGCAGTTCATTAAATTACAAATGTTTACATATCATCAGCGGAAAACATGAAATTCAAGAAAACTAGTCCATGTAGTAAGATTAAGAATAATAATGAACCCTGGTTGAGATCTGCCTTGCAATAATGCCAAAATTATTAAATATTCATTACTCCGTAAGTTTAGATTAACAAATGATCACACGGATTTCGTTCAATATATAGATGCTCGAAAATCTTTTAAAAGGTTTTGTGCTGTTCATAAATCTAACTTTCAAAAAGTTAAACGTGAATCTTTAATAAAAAGCCGACACAACCCAGTTGAGTTTTGGAAACTCTTAAAAAGTCAATATTCATGTAACTCGAGACCAGAATTAGTTCACTTCTTAAATATGTCTAAATGGGATGATAATTTTAAAAAAATTCTTCATAAAAATGAGCAGTTACCCATTTCTTCTGTTGAGATTGGCGACAATTTAGACATCAATCTATGAATTAATGGTCCGATTTCATTGGATGAAGTAAAAACTAGTATCACTATATTGAAAAATGGGAAATCAGCTGGTAAAGATAGCATTTTTGCTGAATTTTATAAAAATACTTGTGATGCAATTGCTCCTTTTCTTATTTTATTATTCAATGAGATACTTAACTCAGGGCAATTTCGCCATTCTTGGTGTGAGAGCGTAATTGTACCTGTTCACATGTCTGGATCAACCGATGATCCATCTAATTATAGAGGTATACCTTTAGTTAATATAATGTACAAAATATTTTCGAGCACCATTAATGATAGGATATACAAATGGGTTGAAAATTATGATCTTATAGACGAAAACCAAGCAGGTTTCCGTGCCGGTTACTCTGTTATTGACAATATTTTAACATTACAAAGTATGATACAGAAAAATATTTCTAGTGATGGTGATCGTTTTTACGTTTTATTTGTCGATTTTCGAAAGGCATTTGATTCTATAGTGCATACAAAACTTTTCAATGTATTGTTACGTAAAGTTCTCAATGGAAAAATGTTTAATATTCTTTCATCCATGGCTTCTAACGTAGAATCATATCTATGTGTAGGTAACAAGCTGTCACAGCCATTCATGTGTAATATTGGTGTAAGACAAGGGGACATAACCAGTCCCATACTATTTAATTTGTTTATGCAAGAGTTGTCTAGCTTTATTCGTGAAAATTGTGGTGGTATATTTATTTCAACAGAAATAGACCCAGTTCCTTGTTTGCTTTATGCAGATGATGTTGCTCACTGTGCAGACACTGTTAACAATTTACAACAGCAACTAAATAAATTATTTGTTTTTTGTCAATATAATAGTTTAAATATCAATATGAAGAAAACAGAAATAATTGTTTTTAGAAATGGTGGTCCTTTGAGAGCATATGAGCGTTGGCACTTTAACGGCAAAATTATCAGCACAACGTCATTTTACAAGTATAAGGGAATTCTGTTCACACCTAAATCATTATGGACAACTGCCAAAGAGAAACTAGTGTGCAAAGCCAAAAAAGCCATATTTTCAATAAAAAAGTATCAATACAATTTTGGCTATTTTTCATATAATGAGTATTTTAAACTGTTTGATACTATGGTTACCCCTATACTTACTTTCGGGTCTGAAATTTGGGGTATAGAATATTCTGAAATTATCGAAAGCGTTCATTTACAGAATTGTCGTTCGTTTTTAGGTATAAATAACTCTGTCAATAATAGTATTGTTTTAAGTAAATGTGGAAGAAAGCCTATGTATGTTATTTACAACACAAATGTGATTAAATATTGGTGAAACTGTTGCGAATGTCCAACAACCGTAATCCTAAACAATGTTATAATATGCTTAAATGCCATGATGCAACTGGTAGGATTAACTGGGCTTCCCATGTAAAAAATCTTCTTAGTTTGCATGGTTTTGCATACGCATGGTTTTACCAAGATATTGGCAATATTGATAATTTGATTGTACAATTCAAAACAAGAATATCAGCCTGTTCAATACAAACATTGCAAAACATGATAAATCCTTTCTCAAGATGCGATCTTTACCGGCATATTTGTTCTTTGTTAGATCCAGAGAAATTTCTATGTAAAGATATTTCTCCGCATCTAAGGAAGGCCTTAGCAAGATTTCGGTGTTCAAGTCACAAATTTAATGTTGAATTGGGTGGACACTTCAACATTGACAAGAAAAAAGGGACATTTCAAATCTGTTTTTTGCACAACGGATCCTTAATTGTCGAAACTGAGTATCATACTTTCTTCCACTGTGCCAGGTACAGTCTATAAAGACAAAATCTTCTCTATACTTGGTATAGTGGAGGAAATGACATTCAGCATATCTATAGTCTTATGTTAGATACCAATGCTGTAATTATCCGTAAGATTGCAAAGTTTGTATCTATTGTCATGCATATAAAAGACATTTCTCTACAAGCTGCATAAAAGTAAAATGTTTTATACTTCAATGCGTTTTAGAGATCAACATGTTTAACAATATTTTCTATAATTTATTTTGTTTACGGACATAACTATTTGTTTATATATTTGTATTCAGTGTATGATGTATTATGGACCAGTGGCCTTTATTTACAGCAATAAACTTTTGTAATCTTTAATGTAGTGACCATATGCCTTTTTAAGCAGTCAATTAATTGGAAGGTTTTTCTACCTTTACGCATTACCTCAGTTGTAGAATCTAATTACAAATCCTGGGATTTAGGCTCTTATAAGGAATTGTTGCCTTCTAGTTTTTAGCTCAAAACGACACACATGTGCTTCTGTAGTTCATGTATCAGTCGGGAGTATCAACTGTGTCCACTTTTCATAAGTAACATAAGATTATATCTCTTCATCCTAGATATAAGTGTGGAATTTATTTATGAAAATGTCCCCATTGAGGTCTTGTTATGTTCTGTTAAATTGATTTCATGATATGTTATCTGTTTTAAATTTGTTTACATGGAGATGGGCTATAAACTAATACAATCTTCGCTATCCTATACACGTATGATCGTAACGTTTATTCGTGATTTTTCTTTCATTCGGAGGTAATAAAAGATAAAAGGGGTAACTGTGTTAACATTAATATGACGAGCAATGAATTCTACTTTGTCAATAATATGAACTCAATTTGGGACAGGACACAACTTGTCTCATTCCGAAGCGTCATCTTTTGGGTTGAATTAAACGCTATCGAAATTCTACATGAAGTTATAAGATAATTAGCTCGATAAAACCTAGATGGGACATGGCAAAATTCGAGCTGTATTTTAAGATATCTTTAATAAAATATGCTAGTGTTTATTTTCGTACTTTAGTACGCCTTTGTATAAAATATTTGAGTTTCTTGGAATGGTTACTTTAAATATCTCGAATCCCATAGCACACTTTAGTGAAATACCTAGTGTGAGATTGAGTCGGCTACTTTTGTAATAACTCGCAATAGCTAACTAGATTTTTTACACTGTCTGAGTCCATCATCTTTAATTGGTTTTGTAGAAAAGGTCTGACATGTTTTCAAATAAAAATGCATTTACTTGAATCTGGTGATATGAAAACGCATATAAGTGTTATCGGGTTAAAGATCCGTTCCTTTTTCTTTTCTGTTTCAGTGAAGAACTACCGTAGCAGTGTTTGTTTACAACTTGGTGAATGGACATTTTATTAATCTAGCATCTTTCAATATCTGTCCGATGTATGCTTAAAACAGATACAATCATGTGAAAATGTGCTTTGACAACGACTCCGAGGGATGGAGAGTGAAGGGAAAGGACATATGGCTGAAACAAAAACAAACATCGGCAAAATAAAGAATTTGACCTTCCGATGTGCTGAAGATGTTAACTCAAGTATTATAGTCTAACAATTCGAAATTACGCAGATTGTCGCTATTTGAACGCTATGTACTGAATGTTTTTGCGTATAACTATGAATACAAGTTTGTTTTTTCATTAAATGTGAACAGAAAGGATTGATTAACTCGCAATTGCAATATTTTGAAAGATTAATCGATCCGTAGTTCACGCATTCACGATTCCTTTCAGCTAAATATAGAACGTTTTGTCCTTGTTGTGGAAATGGATGGCATAAAGACCACAACTTTTTGTAAAGATCTACGTCATTGATGACGTATTTTGTTCTTCTGCAGAGTTATCGTTCGTTCCTCGCCATATAAATATGGGAGGGTTCTAATCTGGTAGTATAGATTGTTTAATTTCCTCGACTTGATAAATTGTCTTAATTTTGTATAAATGTGTGGATGTGTGTATAAAGGCGAGCGATTGATTCAGGTTGGTCGTCTGTTCATAAAAGTACGATACGTCCTTGATCTATTGGGTTTCTGCTTTTATTTTCTGTCACCGCCAACAACAAATCGGGTACCAAAAAAAGTAGTTCTGAGGGAGGCGTGGCTTGAAAGTGACGTCATCTCCAAAAATAGAAATCCGGAAAATATTCCTGTGTAATACGGGATTTTTTTCTGTCGTGTGTGATTTGATACACGTGAATTGTTTGTATTTGCGCCTGCATAATCGCCGGTATATAATAAAATGTCTTATTTTGTTCATTTCTGACTAGTTTAATTAAAAGAATAGTTCGTTGCCTTTGCATATAAAGCACGAATAGATATATCTTTGGGTGTCGCCGCTATCTTCAAATATTTTCGTTTCGAAGCATATGATCATGGGGCATTTTTGCTGGCAGTATTCAATTCCTTAAACTGAGATCACTGTGAGCAATTTGGAGTGTTACATGTTATACATACATATATCAGCTAGAATCTACGACTATATGAATTCACTAGTAACTAAGGGACAGGAGTTGAAACAATCTGTGTTTGCTTACTTGACAATGTTGTCTACGGATTTATCATATGTAACCGTTCAGGCTTTATAATTTAAAGCGAGGTTTTGTACGGCCCTGTGGTTAAGATGTACACGTATTCAGGTTACATCTACATCTTAGATGTCACAAGTTCGATCTTCATCGGTGCAACTGATTTCATAGAGGTATCTTTTTGAAATATATTCAAGAGTTCTAGTCTAACAGTGGTCACTTCTAGGAATTCGTAATATAAGTGAAAACATGTAAATACTGAGTTTCAGCTAATCGAAAACTATAGTTCAAAGCTGATATTACTCTTTTACTCTTTTGCGATCACATACAAAACCTATACGACAGAAGGAGATTACCGAAACAATATAACTAACTGCCTAAGAGGTTGAAATGTAACCAATCACATATGTCTGGAGTAGATAACCAAGTTTTTGGCCAGGATTTGCGTTCAATCCATTCTCCCACGTAGAAAAGATTGATAAGACCCAATCTACGTATATGACAACACCACTTGATAACAATTAATAAGAACAAAACTCGTCCACTTTCGTTATAAATTCGGATCGAAATAATCGTGGCATAGTTGTTTCTTAAAGCTTAGAAGATGTGTAAAAGTGAGGTATTCTGAGTAAAGTGTTTGGAAAAGTAGGGGCTTTACAAACACTTCTTTCTTCGTTATCTTTGGCAATACAGCATAATGTCAAACTCCGATATTGGCAGATGAGTCTGGGAACTTCCTCCATCATTATGAGCCGCGCATTGCAACATAACTGAAATAATGTTGACGCAATGTTAATCCCATTTATAATTGAAAATTAATCTCTCTATGTGTTTATACAAGCTCATTATAAACCGTAAATAGATGTAAGGTACTAAATATGGTGTCGTATCAGGGCTGGAAAACTTGACATACACTAAGAAAGTCAGCTCTTCAATCAGATTGTCTCAATATAAGAATTACTTCGTCACACGATTAATCATCAAACATTGGTCAGACGCTTGTGTCGCTGTGGATTATCTCGCAAAGAATGTGCAGGTTGATCGGTTAGGACAGTTTCCATGCAATATGCAAACGGGGTTCTTTAAATCACGTTGTCCCAATATTCTGATTCAAAGGAACACTTTTTTGGAGGTATTGATATGTTTCAAAAGCCCCGACTGGCAATGACCTATCAGCCAAACTGGAATATGTGACTGGTCAATATTAAAGGCAAACTATGACATTATATAATACATTTTCCTTATTTCATTGTATAAAAACCATTGTGTCCACAAGACAACTTGCTCCAACAGAGCAATCTATCTTTTTGTCACAGTGGACTTTCAAGTATTCTGCAGCTAATGCGGTAGATTGATGTATTGTTGTGTAAACAGCCATATAGAAAAATATAACCCATTGCGTAGTCATCTAGAAATGTTATGACATAGTAGAATACAAAACATACAACAAACAACTGGTGGAAATTTAGACATACAAAAAAATCCAAGGATATCATTTTTATTAGTTATCGAAACCAGTAAAATCACCACATATTTATAAGCTTTTAATATAATGGCTTAAACATACAGCTTAATAGCCCTACATAATCCGTAAAATCATATTTGTTTATAGTAAGAATATACACTTGAGTACATAATGCAATCAAGAAATGAAAGGAAATAATTATCAACTAATGAATGAAATTTAATAGTATTGTTTTTGCACATATGGCATGAAATAACAACCAGAAATTATTATTTATTGATAAATAAATGAATACATGTACATGTAAAACTGTAAATGATATATCAAAATGATTGAATTAACAGGTTTTTCGTTTCACTCAAGACTCAATATTGTGTTTTGAGTAAATGACCACCGCTACGTGAATGTCAAAAAATGTCTAAAGTTCTTAACCGCTTCCTGGTTTCTTTATTTCTCGGAATGCAGTAGAATTTCTAAACCTCAAAATTGAAAGACCCCTCAAAAAAGTTTGTGTGGGGTAAAACGCTTGTTCACAAAATGTAAAGCTATATCGCATCATTCAATAGACTTTTCTACAATTACATGTATGAATCACGTTGTACCGAAACGTTCACGCAATGGTTTTATCATATCCTCTATGTTCCTCCACTTATTCGAGTGAATGAGTTCCATTTTCTTTTTTTTCAATTCCTCTCTGTTTTTCCACCACCACTTCATTGGGTGGCGCTCATCCTTTAAGTCGTCGCTGTCGCTACTTCTCTGTTCATATTTTTCGTCATAAAGGCGGTCGAGGTCCTCCATACTACGCAAGAATGAGTCATGTCGTCGTCTTCTATAAGAGCTTCCCCATCGATATTCTTCGTCCGAAGACGGATTTGAGTCTATTGACTTTGGACTATTATCTCGACCTTTCTTTTCTCGTGCCAAATCCATACCAGTAATATATTCCTTGACTAAGTCGTCCGATGATGGGATTGACTTTGGACTGTTATCTCGACTTTTCCTTTCTGGCTGAACCCTAAAATCTGCTAGCTTATTTATTTGACCCCTGTGTCCTTTTTTGATCTTTTTCCTGGTCTTGTTCAACTGTTCCATATGTAAAGGAACTTGACGACGGCTTTTTGCAGACGTTTTTGGTGTCCTTTTATGACACGGTGCGGATCTATCTGATATGTTCTTCTTTTTAGCGCTTGCAATATCATTATCACCATTTGTCGCATTTGGACATTTTTCAGCATTAATTTGGTCTTTGGCCTCCAGACTTGTGTCGGTACTTATTTGCTCATTTGCGTCTAGATCTCTGACAAGGTCCACAGCACATCTGGTCTCTACAGTTCTGCCAGCGTCCAATGAAGCTTTTGTCTCTACAACCAAGTCGGCCAAAATTGTTTTGTTGGTGTCAATACTTTTTCCCATATTCACTGTACCTTTGTTCTCTTTGTTCTGGCCAGCTCTAGTTAGACCTATAGCGCTTTGACCACAACTAGCACTCAACTCTCCATTAGCCTCTTGGTCTATTACTTTAGGCGGGTATCTGTTATTCATACCTGGAAACTGGCCAAGCGTGTTGAGCTTTTTGAGTGACTGAAGTATTTCATCATTTGGGCTGAACATATACTCTTGAATTGTATTTTGATGTGAGAGTTCGGCTATTTTTCTTTCACATCCAGGAATTTGGGTTAATGCCTTTTTTGACTGGACAACCAGCTGACGACCCTTTTTATATTTCTTAAGATTTTCGACAATCGAAGAGATATCTTGTATTTCGCTCAATATTATATCACATTGTGTAGATACCGAATCTGCATGTTGATTATTACTGTCCAATAAGAGCTGGATCTCTTTCAAAGTGGCACTTTCAAGGAAATCAAGTGCAGCGTTCAACTCCACTCGAAATTTCTTCACTTCTGAAATCAACTTTTCAAGGTTAAGCTGTACATATGCTTGTTTCTTTGCAGCATCTTTCTTTGTGTTTTTCAAGCATGTATTTTGGTTGTCGATGGCTTCGACTAAAGAAGTGTACTCTTCGCCCAGCTCGTAATCTTCCGCTATATCATCTATATAAGCAATGTCGCATTCTCTGTGTTCAACAGTGGCACATAAGGTACAACACCATTTGCTATGATCTACACAGTAATATTCGATTTGCTTACCGTTGTGAGTGGAACATGTGTTATCCTCTAGCGCCTTAAGTTTCTGATGAGGCATTTCATCTCCATCCAATAGAACGTGATCCTTCAGCACTTTAGCCTTTCTATGAGCCTTTGTGTCAGCCTCACAAAGGTATTCGTTACAGACGGTACAGAAGGACACGGCAGCCTCCTCTTCATTCTCTTCATTACATAGATCACATAGAATACCTTTACGTTGGTCAGTACCATCCCCTTGTTGGCGTTTCCCAGATACTTCCATGTTGAAAGGCTGGCACTGAAATGTGAAGAAGAGAAACCGATTTTTGAGCAAACATGCTCGATACTTTAATTACCATGATTGTCAAGTCCCTTTTGTGTCTTGCTTTCAGTTTGTGATTACTTGTGTATGTTTCTTTCTGGTCACTGTAATGAGTGATGAATCAATATTTAAACACAGAAAGTATGAGTTTGAAAGAAAGAGAAATCTTTATCAGTTTTAGATAAAACGCAGCTATTTTTCCGAAGGAATGAACGTGATTGGAAGAGTAACAAAATGTTCATTTTTTTTTTGTTTATCCTAACTAAATCTATATTAACTGGTTTAATGTACAGTGTGGAGCAGGATGACTATACTTTCACATACCTATAAACAGGGATAATAAAGAATTACCAACAAAATAATAAACGACTAGCAGATGATAAATACATATAGCAATGGTTAAGTCTATCGTAGTGTTGTATGTAAAACCTAACAATATCATATTGCTGTACAGGCGAATTAAATGCTTATTCGTTCCTATCAAAACTGAGTATCGCTGGCTGACACCCAAAATTAACCAACACTCCATTTTGACTTAATAAACTGGGTTTTGCAGATTACGGAAAGAGATTGCATGATGCATGGATAGGAAAAATGATCGCAGTGACAAAATTATTTTTTTTCTTCAAAGAACTGTCAAACTACCGATAAAATATTAATGGAAAAAGTCAAGAATTCCTCTCAAAGTTAAACATCCTGCCTCCCTTTAATCTTTTACAAAGGTTTCAACTGTCCCAAATTCAAAGAGTTTGTAGACGACATTTCAAAATGTGATGAAATTGAAAAACAATCTTCTGATAGGGTAGATAACATTGTTGGAAAAGGAGAAAACAAAACAAACTGTCGGCAACAAACTACTCAAATGCCATTATTGTTTGTTAATTGCTTAATTCATTAATGAAAATAAACAAACACAACGACCCACCTTTTGTCTCCGTGGATAATAATCACGGCCTTTGACAGACACAAGTGAATGAACTGAGGTTAATAATTAAACATCACTTTGACAAACAATTTTTACCGCGTTCTAAAAAGAAATTTAACTCTCAATGAAGAGGAAAGATGTCCCTGCTCCTATAAATGTTTAAAGATCAGAAAGGACAATACACACTGAGAGGCTATTTCGTAAAGCGTTAATTTTGTTACTAGTTGGATAATCAAGATAACAGGTCCTGCCCTTTTACCTTATGGAGAATGTATTTAAAGGTGCCTGTTCACAAATGAGAAAATTTAAAAGTCGCTATTGTAATAGTGCAGCTATTGAAAACATAATTAATTCAGGAAGCGTCAGAACATGTATATTTAAGTATGTACAACTTGGATGCGTTAGATCTCAAAACCGTTCCAACACTTTAATTTGGACTTATAAATGTCAATGTTAATTCACTGGAAGCTGGCTCTAAGCAGCTTTATAGATAGCAAATCTACTTAAAGGCGTCCTATCAATTTTAATCAACTTATCTATTGCATATGCATCTCATTAAAATGAAAGGAACCCATTTTCTAGATACTGTACATGTACATGTAGCACGCTTTGTTTGCACGTTTTAGATATTACTTAGAGTGTGGGGTACAATAAACTAACTAGTCTTTTGACTTAGCATAGCTATAAGAAATATTTCTAAAACAGTGATCACTGAAGCAAAAGGTCACACTTAAACAAAGTTGAATCTTACAACTTTCAGATCTAACATTGCAGAGAGTGCTTTAGCCATCACCAATACGGACTCATATGCTGAATGATAACAGGTACTTTTCGTAACCTAGTATGGGTCTCATAAATGAAAAGTTTCTAAGTAAACCAGGTTGACGTTATAAACACATAATGTCTGGCTGAGTACCCAACGGGATGGACTCAAACGTTCAGACCAAGCCCTATTTTCTAAAAAGAATTTAAAGTTTAACCCCGATTCACACAGCTATAACACTTGTGTCACTTATTTCACACAAAAGAGTATAAGTGACTCAAGTTGTTCCGATCTCATCATTTGGGTTGACAAACCAGGCACAAATTCGTATTCTAGTTTCTAATTCGCCACATTTGTATTATAGTTTGCGACTTATTGATAATAAACGAATAGCCTCACTTTAAAAGCTGGCTTATTAATTATTTACAAACGGAGTGTCTCGCATCAAATCCTTATTTGTATAGGTTTTACGAAGGAATAATGTAATCCAGATTGAGGCGATTTAAACCGTTAAAGGGACTATCTCAAAGATTGTGCCATGTACGTAACAAACGTTAAAAATGCAATTAATAGAACTGTAGTCACTAAGATATCACATATTTTCAGTGCTTTGATGCAAAAACAAAATATCAGTTGGATAAATCTCTGACAAATCTTTCTGGTGCCATTTGATAAAACGATGTGTCCATATTTTGACGATTTCACTGGACGAAAATCAACTGATCGTTCTTTACAAAATAAATCGTTTAGACAGTTTACTATATCAGTAAGACAAAATTGCTTTATATGTACAAAACGGCTATGAACGGGATTGATAATGATATCATCGATCGTATTTCATGTAACATTGACTAAATGTTTTGTCCTTCTATCCGCATTTTGTTTGTATCTTAAAACGTTCAACATCTGGAAATATACGATAAAGTCCTTTTAAAACTTTGAACAAAACGCTGGTTTAAATGGGAATGGTGGATTGGGGGTATACATTCCTCTCTGATTATTCGTCAATATCTATATGAGCCGTGTCATGTTATCATTAAACCTAACGTATCTGGGTAATGTATGATATAGAAGGTTCATCGCAATACTATGCTGAATGCTTCATGTTTGTGAAGGACTTACTAGAGTCTTGCGCTGAACCCTTGATATGTCATGTACGATCCCTGAAGTAAGCGTTTGTACTTCCGGACCGTGAAGAATATCGTAATGCTTTTAAAATTGGAATTGATTAACTTTTGCGTCCCATCTGTTCGTGTGTCGTATGCTTTCAAAATTGCTCTGGCTTCGTCAATGAAACGCCAATTCAATACAAGGTAATCCTTGTGCCGACTTTTGTCGGACCTTTTCTATAAGACCAATACAAGATGGACATGACCTTGTGAAAAATCCGATTCGCTATTGCGTATGAATACAAAAGCAACCGACTCTATATCACACTGGATATTTTACTACAGTGCGCTATGGGATTCGAAATATTTTAAATAACCACACCAATAAGTTTAAATATTTCATCCAAAGGCAAACAATAACAAGTACTAAACTAAACACTAGCATATCTTATTAAAATATCTTAAAACGCAGCTCAAATTTTGGTATGTCCCGTCTAGAAGTTATCTTGCTTATTATCTTACAACTTCATATAGGATATTAATAGCGTTTAATTCAACCCAAAGAGGCGATACTTCGGAATGATACAAATTGTTTCCTGTTCCAAATTTTTCAGTTAATATCATTGACTTGTAATATTAATGTTAACACAGTTTCCCCTTGTATCCTCTACTTAAGGTACTTCTGAATAAAAAAATAAAATCACGAATAAACATTATGAACATAAATGTAGAATAGCGAATATTGTATTTATCCATAGCCCATCACCATGTAAACATCAACATGTAAACAACTATAAAACATATAACATATCATGAACGCTATTTATCCGAACATAAAGGAATCCCAATTGGGCCATTTTCACAAATGAATTCCCCACTTACATGTAGGATGAAAAGGTATATATAATATTGTCAATTATCAAAAATGGACAAAGTTGATATTCCCGATAAGAACCTAAATCCCAGGACTTTGTAATTAGATCCTTCAACTTAAGCGTTAAGGCAGAACACACCATTTTGATCGAGACCTAGGATGTAAGTTCTAGGCACGAATTGCTTCCTTCTAACCAGGTTCTGGCACAAAATGTTCTCAATGAGATTCTGTAGCGAACCATTAACGAAAAGGTCATATCGGCTAACATGAATTCGATACAGGCAAGTGTACCCTAAACGTTAATCAAGCAATGCATGTTCTGTGACATTACCGGCTCCCGTGCTACTGTTCCAATAAATTGCCGGCTAGAAAAGCATATGATTTCTATATGAAAGAGACTATCTTTCAGGAAGTGCTGTGTTAGTAACATATTTTACAGAAGATGTTTCGAACTATCCATTTTCTGAATATATGGCCATATCCCATATCATCATCTTAAAAGCCTGTTTTTTGTCAAAGACCTGTCAAACGAGTATTAGGGTCTTCACTGTTTTGAATGAATGAAACAATTAGTTTGGAAATAGTACTGGGTTGCTCTTGGCCGCACATTTAGGTAAGAGTGATAAGTATGTCAATCCATTTCATAATCTGGTTCCAAGACACTTTTACATTCAATCATTTCGAAGGACAGAAAGAAATGAACACTGTCTGAAAAATTGAATTAATTCAAACTGTTTATGAATAATGCAAGATGGATGTCCTATATCTCCACGACACAGTGGACGAGAAATGTATCGATAATCTAGTTTTCACTTTTCTGCCTTGATTGGCCTTAGTCCCTCCTAAACTGTCTTGAAACACTTGTTTGATATTACAAATGGCCATATATAGTCTCTTTATACAGCTGATTTATCAAACCATCCCTTTTCTTTTGAAAGTGCATCACATATCAATCACCATCATGCATAAAAAGCACATGTCGTCACTATGTGAGGATAATAAGCTTTCAAACGTGTAAATGAAGAATAACGTAACACATACGAAAACAAATATAAGGATCATTTATTCACCTTCATAATCTGATAGCTAATTAATGGAGACATCTCGTACGTTACGGTATAATAAAATGTACAGGACCGTTCTGCCATTCATTTAGTTGTGTAAAATTTGCTTCCTGCTCGCTTTTTGACAGACCATTTTTAACGAGTGTAAACATGAAATGAGTGACAAGCATGTTCGTCTTATGATTTCAGGACAGGTTGGCTCGTTTGTTACTCACCGGATTGAGATGGTACAATCCACCATGACAACCTTGTGGTGATTTCTTGCATTATTGCTTACAGTTTACAGGTTTTCAACATGCTTTTAAATATTAGTTGTGCCTTTTATGTACATATATTAAATGGACAAAGCACAACTCACATCCATAAGTTCAAACATCTACTCAATGTACATTGTCCTGGTCAGGACGTTAAAGCGCATGGGAAATTCAACAGCCATAACATAAAATTAAGATTATTTTTGACGACTGTCTGGTGTTTGAGAGTGTAAATGCAACCTGTTTTCCTATGCACGATCAATGGAGTGTTATCAAAATTCTCAAAATCATTTCCCTTGATAAGCTGCACCGATCAATGCCACCACATAATATTCATATAGATTTGGATGAAATTGAAATAATTTTTATTTAAGTTCTTTACTAGATATATGATATAGTAACATTATTCTCTTGTTTTAATTTCTGACCAGTTAAATTGAAACATTAAGTTCGTTTTTTACAAATATAGCACGTATGGATAACTGTTGGGTGTCACAGTCATATTTTAGAGTCATTTACGTTTCTAAGCATATGGTCAGTCCGCATTTTTGCGGTTGCAGTGATTATTTCCTTGAAGGGGGATCACTGTGAGGAGTGTTGTTTGATACACATACATCACACATACATCACCAATACTTTGCAACGCTTGAAGTTCACTAGTAAAGAAGCGAGAAGACTTCGAAGAAGCATTTTCTGCTTGCTTGACAATACATTTAGAGGACTCATTCTTTGACCCTATTACGGTTCACTAGAACTAAAGGCGAAGATCAACGTGGACCAGTGGTTGAAATGTGACCTTGAGATCAATCTCTTTCTGCGAGACTTGGAGTGTCCTTTGGGTTAAGTCTACCATTCATAACGTCTAGGAAGTTGGACAACGTGCGAACCCTGTAATGACAGAACGGTATTACAGCCTTAAGAGGTTCAATCTTAAGAGGTGAAATGCTAGCTCAAATCATATGCCTTGAGAAGATAACCACGTTTTGGACCAGTGTTTGCATATAATCCATTCCACCATAGACAAATAATAGATTAGATCAAACCTAAGGCAGCACAACTTGATAACCAAAAACAACACTCGTTCACCTTCTTTATGAACTTGATCAAAACCATTGTAACAAATGGATTGCATTTGTCACTAGAAGCAATTATACCATTTGACATATTTGTTTCTTGGAGCATAGAAGATACGCCGAAGTAAGACATTTAAAGTAAGGGATAACTTTGCGTTATCTTTGGTGATAAAGCGTAATATCAAGGTCGGACGTGTATATACATATATTTACAAGCCCATACATATCCATTTATCGCACTGAAATTCTACGTATAGAGAATGAACCTCTGTACATTATTTTGAGCTCTCCTTACATCTGCAAAGGACAACTGGCAGAGTATTAATGGTGTTCATGAGAGAAAGTCTAACATTGGTAATGCCTAGGAAGTTATAATAGAACTGAAAACTGTCAGTTTTGGAAGCCAATTAAAAACGATATTTCAATGCTAATATTATTTTTCAAATTAAGACCACGAACTAATTAATGACAGAAGTGATAACCGCTACATTCTTAAACGGTGAAGATCTAGCTCACATCATTTGCCTGAAGTAGATAACCAAGTTTTGAACCAGGATTACGGTTAATCCATTCCCTCATAAAGAAATGTTTGGTAAGACCAAATCTAAGGCAACACAACTTGATAATAAAAAAAAAAGCAAGACTCGTCCACTTTCTTCATGAATCGAATCGAAACCATCGTGACAAAAAGACTGCATTTGTCACCAAAAGCGATTCTACCATTTGACATATTTGTTTCTTGGTGCATAGAAGATACGCCGAAATAAGACGTCTAAAGTAAGGGCCGGGTTTACAAACAATCTAATTTTTCGTTATCTTTGGTGATATAGCATATTATCAAGATCATACATTTGTTGCAATGCAATTTTACGTATAAAGAATGAACCCACGAACAATTCTTCTGAGCTCTCCATACATCTTAAAAGGACAACCGGTAGCCTATCAATGAGGTTCATGAGAGGTAGTCTCCAGAATGGTTCGGCAGTTATGACTGGGGTCTTCCTCCATCATTATGAGCCGGGTATTGCAACATAACTGTTGACGCAATGTTTATCCCATGTTTAATTGAAATTAATTTCAAAATATTTTTATACAAGCTCATTATATACCTGAAATTGCTGTTAGGTACCAGATAGGTAACGTTTCTTATCAAGGCTGGAAACCATGCCATACACCAAGAACGGCAGCTCTTCAAACAGATTGTTTCAATATAAGAATGTCTACATCAGACGATTAATCATCAAACATATTTCGGACGTTTTTGTCGCTGTGGATTATCTCGCAAAGATTGTGCATGTCGATCAGTAAGGAAAGTTTCCATGAAATAGTTGAACGGGGTTTTACAAAGTTCTTTAAACCACGTAGTCCCATTCTTCTGATGTAAAGAAACAATTTCTTGCAGGCATTGACGTATTTCACAAGCCCCGACTGGCGATAACGCAATCAACCTCCTTGGGATGAGTGGCTGGTCAATAGAAGAAACTAACTTTGACATTACATAGTACATTCTCCTTAATTCATTGTATAAAAACCATTGTGTCCACAAGACAAATTGCTCTAACAGAGCAATCTATCTTTGTGTCACAATGGATTTTCAAGTATTCTGCAGCTAATGCGGTAGATTGCTGTATTGTTATGTAAACAGCTAAATAGAAAATATAACCCATTGCGTAATCATCTGGAAATGTTATGTAGTACACAAAACATACAACAAACAACTGGTGAAAATTTAGACATACAAAAAAAATTCAAGGATATCATTTTTATTAATTATCGAAATAATTACCTTTTAATATAATGGCTAAGACATACAGCTTGATAGCCCTACATAATCCGTAAAATCATATTTGTTTTCTAGTTAGAATATACACTTGAGTACATAATGCAATCAAGAAACGAAAGGAAATAATTATCAGCTAGTGAATGAAATTTAATAGTGTTGGTTATGTACATATGGCATGAAATAACAACCAGAAGTTGTTATTTATTGGTAAATAAATGAATAAATGTGAAACTAACAGTAAATGATATATCAAAATAATTGAATTAACAGGGTTCTCGTTTTACTCAAGACTCAATATTGTATTTTGATTAATTGGCCACAGCTACCTGAATGTCAAAATAATGTTTGAAGAACATAACCGCTTCCAGCTCTCTTTATTTTTCGAAATACAGTAGGATTCGCAAGTTGAAAAACCCACTCGAAAAAGTATAGAGAATTCGATACACAGGTTTTTGGACTAATGGCATGCATATGGTTTAGTACGTCGATTAAGGAGAACAGAAGTGGGGAAATATTTCGTATAGTAGATTTCTCCCATTTTGAATATCTAAAGCCTTATATCGGAAAAATAACCATCCTGCTTCCCTTTAATACAAAGCGCTTAATGTATCGATTTATTTCTTAAGATCACCTGCCTTATTTCTTTCGTTCTCCGTCGCAGTGATCTCCCTTTTCATTTTGGTTAGGAGCTCTCTGCTTTCACAGAAAAATAAACCTTCGAGATCTGGAAGGAATACATTTTTTATTATGAATTTTGAATCGGAATCTGAATACAGCATTTTTTTCAATTTTATAAGTTGGACTTCTTTGGCCCAATCATTTAAAAAAAGTAATGGCAAACTATATTTATATGTAAAAAACTGACAGATGTAGTTTAAATCATAACCAAACCAGTTCGTGACCTTATTTTTTTTTTCACAACAAGGTGTCGAAAAAGCCAACCCAGGAGATATTTATTCGATATAATGAAGCAATAAAGTACAAAGGGTCATGCTCTCAAAGTAACGGACATCAACAGTGTATTTTCATAATAAACAAGATCGTCCTAAGGTAGATATTATATTGCACATTTTGAAAACAAATTACAAAGTCATGACTGATAATACTGACGAAATTGTCAAAGTAATGCATGAATTTGATTCACCATTCATTTTCAAAGCATGGCATGTTGAATTTAATCATTGAGAACCCATTTCTTTGGCGTCTGCGCTAAATTGTTTGGGTCACATGACTGTATCTTACGTCACGTGATTTCTATGATGACAGTGGAACTGTACTGTAGTGTAACAAAGGGAAGTATTCCTATGCGGAGTTTGTGTTTCTTTAAGAAAATTGTGAGCGTTTGTCAACTATAGCTGTACACAATTCATGTATGAACTATCATACTCCTCATAGTGATTTCCATTTATGGGATTGATAACTACCACCACAACGGTCACATTACGATCTGATTAGAAACGTAGCACCACCCCAAACATTGATTTGTGCTGTGTTTATATAAAATAACGAAAACGTTTTAAATTTAAGTATTCATGAATCAAAATAAGAATACATTATTAGTAAATCAAATATCCGGTGAAAAAACACTAAAACGTTATCCCAATCTGGATGAAAATCTTGAAAATGCGGTGACTGATGCAGCGTAGCAAGGGGAGATTACTGTGAGGAGTTTGCTTTTCAACACGGGAAATTCAACTTTTTATAGAGGAAATACTGTCGCTATGATCCATCTCCAGTCCTAGGACATTAAATAAGCAAAGATCCAATTAACATATTTATTGGGTCTTTGAAATGAAACACTGTTCCTGTAACAATCACGGCACTTTTTCCCTGTATGCATTTGGTAAATCGCTTTACCCATGTTATATTTGACTTAACGTATAATGCCCATATTTCGCTATTTTGAAACTAGTTCTTTTGTCGGACTACTTCGGACGTTCTCGGTATACATTGATTGGGGCCGGAGGTATTTGGTTTTATACGAGTAGTTCTTGCCCAGACCGATGTTTACCAGAAACGACCAAAGTAATCCAGCGAAAGAAGCCTGGCACGAATATAACCTTCTTTTCCTATACAGGATGAAATAGATCGAATCGGTGTTTATGTTGACATCATCAATTTTCACAAATTCGGTTATAAAAAGCAGCCATGGCTTTCCTGTTAATTCAAGTCCTCTAATGGGTTTGTTTGGAGCAAATCGCATTTTCACAGATTTTACCATTATATTGCAGCATTTGATGGGGTTTTTAACAATGAGTCGTTTTACTCAATTTTACATAAAACTTGATTCAACCACCTTTTGCTTATTCAATCTCGGTTGAATATATTCTTTCAACTTATTAGGGTGACTTTTTTTTAGATAACATTTAATTATCTTTTTGATAACGTTTGGGTGGTTTTTGTGCTACTTTTGGTGGTACCGGTTTGGGTGATAACCTCATGATTTTATTTGTTATTTCTTTACCGGTACGCTCTATATCTTCGGTTTCTAAATCCTGATCAGATCGTGTCAAATCCGTACCCAAACCTCTAAGTTTCTGAGCAGTCTGAATCGCCAATAGTAGTTGTTTGCTCTTCGAATTATGAGCGCTGGTAGAATCACCTTTATCACTTTTCGGATCTAGACATTTTTCAGCACCAACTTGTTCTTTGGCCCCCAGAAATTTGTTGGTACGCATTTTTAATTTCATCTCTAGATCTCTGACAAAATCACCCCTGGTCTTCTCATTCCTGGCATCGTCCATTGTAGCGTTTGGTTTAAGACCAAAGTCAGCCACAATTTCATTTTTTGTCTCAATTCCTTTTTCAGCATTCATTGTTCCTTTGTTCTCTTGGTCCAGGTCAGCTCCAGTTAGGCATTTGTCGTTTTTACCACCACCAGCAGTCAATTCTCCTTTGACCTCTTGATCTGTTCCTTTAGGCGGGAATTCATATTTCATGCCGGGGAAATGGCCGAGCGTGTTCAGCTTTAGAGCAAAGTCAGCATCAATTTCCTTTTTGGTCTCAATTCCTTTTTCGGCATTCATTGTCCCTTTGTTGTCTTGGTCCAGGTCAGCTCCAGTTAGGCATTTGTCGTTTTTACCACCAACAGCAGTCAATTCTCCTTTGACCTCTTGATCTGTTCCTTTGGGTGGGTTTCTGTATTTCATGCCGGGGAAATTGCCGAGCGTGTTCAGCTTTAGAGCAAAGTCAGCATCAATTTCCTTTTTGGTCTCAATTCCTTTTTCGGCATTCATTGTCCCTTTGTTGTCTTGGTCCAGGTCAGCTCCAGTTAGGCATTTGTCGTTTTTACCACCAACAGCAGTCAATTCTCCTTTGACCTCTTGATCTGTTCCTTTGGGTGGGTTTCTGTATTTCATGCCGGGGAAATTGCCGAGCGTGTTCAGCTTTAGAGCAAAGTCAGCATCAATTTCCTTTTTGGTCTCAATTCCTTTTTCGGCATTCATTGTCCCTTTGTTCTCTTGGTCCATGTCATCTCCAGCTGGGTTTTTGTCGTTTTTAGCAACAACAGCAGTCAATTCACCTTTTACCTCTTGGTCTTTTCCTTTTGGCGGGTGTTTGTGTTCCATGCCGGGAAAACAACGGTCGAGCGTGTTCAGCTTTAGAGCAAAGTCAGCATCAATTTCCTTTTTGGCCTCAATTCTTTTTTCGGCATTCATTGTCCCTTTGTTCTCTTGGCCCAGGTCAGCTCCAGTAAGGCATTTGTCGTTTTTACCACCACCAGCAGTCAATTCTCCTTTGACCTCCTGATCTGTTCCTTTAGGCGGGTTTCTGAATTTCATGCCGGAGAAATGGCCGAGCGTGTTCAGCTTTTGAGCAAAGTCAGCATCAATTCCCTTTTTGGTCTCAATTCTTTTTTCGGCATTCATTGTCCCTTTGTTCTCTTGGTCCAGGTCTGCTCCAGTTAGGCATTTGTCGTTTTTACCACCAACAGCAGTCAATTCTCCTTTGACCTCTTCGTCTTTTCCTTTATGCGGGTTTCTATATTTCATGCCGGAGCCGAGCGTGTTCAGCTTTTGAGCAATGTCAGCATCATTTTCCTTTTTGGTCTCAATTCCTTTTTCGGCATTCATTGTCCCTTTGTTCTCTTGGCAAAGGTCAGCTCCAGTAAGGCATTTGTCGTTTTTACCACCAACAGCAGTCAATTCTCCTTTGACCTCTTCGTCTATATCTTTAGGCGGGTTTCTGTATTTCATCCCGGGGAAATGGCCGAGCGTGTTCGGCTTTAGAGCAAAGTCAGCATCAATTCCCTTTTTGGTCTCAATTCCTTTTTCGGCATTCAGTGTCACGTTGTTCTCTTGGCCAAGGTCAGCTCCAGTTAGGCATTTGTCGTTTTTACCACCAACAGCAGTCAATTCTCCTTTGACCTCTTCGTCTATTCCTTTAGGCGGGTATTTATATTTTATGCCGGGGAAATGGCCGAGCGTGTTCAGCTTTAGAGCCAAGTCAGCCACGGTTTCATTTTTGGTCTCAATTACTTTTTCGGCATTCATTGTCCCTTTGTTCTCTTGGTCCAGGTCATCTCCAATTGGGTTTTTGTCGTTTTTAGCACCAACAGCAGTCAATTCATATTTTACCTCTTCGTCTATTCCTTTTGGCGAGTGTTTGTATTTCATGCCGGGAAAATTGCCGAGCCTGCTCAGTGATTTAAGTGACTGAAGTATTTTATCATTTGGGCTGAACGTATACCCTTTGATTGTATTTTGCTGTGAGAGTTCGGCCAGTTTTCTCTCACATTCAGCAATTTGGGTTAATGCCTTCTTTGACTGAATGACCAGCTGACGACTTTGATTATTTTTCTTAAGACTTTCCACGTCCCAAAAGAAATCTTGTTCGTCACTTAAAAGTGTATCACATTGTGTAGATACCGAATCTGAAAGTCGAATATCAGAGTCCAATAAGAGCTGAAGTTCTTTCAAAGTTGCACTTTCAAGGAAATCAAGTGCAGCGTTCAACTCCACTCGAAATTTCTTCACTGCTGAAATCAAATTCTCAAGGTTTAGCTGTACATATCGCTCCATCTTCGCAGCTTCTTTCTTTGTGTTTTTCAAACGTTGAGTTTGGTCCACGATAGCTTTGACTAGAGAAGTGTACTCTTCGCCAAGCTCGTAACCTTCCGCAATGGTATCGATATAAGCAATGTCACATTCTCTGTGTTCAACAGTAGCACATAAGGTACAGCACCATTTCCTATGATCTTCACAGTAATATTCAATGTGCTTCCCACTGTGAGTGGAGCATGTGTCGTCCTCTAGCGTCTTAAGTTTCTGATTAGGCATTGCATTTCGTTCAATTAAAACATGACCCTTGAGCGCTTTAGCCTTTCTATGTGCCCTTGTGTCAGCCTCACAAAGGTATTCGTTACAGACGGTGCAGTAGGACACGGCAGGCTGGTCTTCATTCACTGCTTTACACGGGTCACATAGAAGAATTCGGCTTTGGTCATTACTGTCCCTTTGTATGTGTCTCCCAGGTACTTCCATGTTGAAAGGGTGTCACTGAAATATGAAGACGGCCAACTGATTTTTGAGTAAACATGCTTGATAATTTAATTACCATGATCATCAAGATCCTTTTTTTATGTTTCTCTCAGTTCATAATGAGTTATGAATCAAGTTAAACCAAGAAAATATGAATTTGGAAGAAAAAAGAAGTCGTCGTTAATTTAAGATAAAATGCAGCTTTTGATTCCAAATAAATTACAGCAATGGGGAGATTAACAAAATGTTCATGTATTTGTATTATGTCTACTTAGTTAAGCGATTTCATGTAAGTCATGGAGAAAGATGACCATGATCTTCATACACCGCGGAACGTGGATAATAAAGAATTACAAAGATATAATAGACGACTAGCTTATGCTAATCGTACATTTCAATGTATTTATAAGTCTATCATGATGTTGTTTATATGCAGAATCTACCCAAAAGGTATTGCTTCACAGGTGACTTCATCATATAACCATTTGTATAAAAAAGTGAATTACGTGTGCCAACAATTCGGTGGTTTATTCCGAATTCAAACCAGTGAGATTAAACAATTATTAGTAATAAAAAAGGTAAACACTTTTTTGCCATAACTTTTCTCTGAGTATTGCAATATTATCATGGGTGTTCATTGTGCTATAGATGATGGTGTGTGCTTGTTTTGATTTGATACCGTATACATGTTCTTGGTCCCACTTTTTGATCTTAGAATATTTCTATACAAAGGTGCAATAAAAGGAATTTGGCATCAACAATTGAGAACAATTCAAATATTTAGAAGCTTTCATTATTGATTTATGAATACCTAGAATTTTCAAACATTTTCAATTGAGGTTTGTATTTCATTTCAAACTCTTCATGATAAATAAATTTTCCGTGCTCGTTAAAATATCACATATATACACAAAACTCCAACATTGAAAACAGTCTTTAAAAATCAATATTTGGGAATCAATTTGAATACCATTATTGTAGTAAGTAGGATATTGATTAAAATCTGAAACTCATTTCTCCTGTTTAATTAGATATGCATTTGTGGCGTCTAAAACGATTTTCCAAAATGCATTGTTCGTGCAAAATTCGTCTATGTATACTTTTCCAAACGTCACTAATTTGCAACATTTATCTGATCTTTTAAGGTATTAAACCATTTACCAAAATAACTATGAAAATTCGTCCTATCCATGGTAACTTAAGAACTTGAAAAAAAAAACATTGAGATTGATCAGGCTTCACCTGAGTAATCTTTGTCTTAAACATTATTTTTTACTTGATTTGTTTCGTGCCAAATGTACTCGCATACCATTTTATCTATTCTATGTATCTTAGAGGTGGGAGATTTGGTAAAGATATGAATGAAAGATTCACGAGAGAAATAATTTGTTTTAATCACAACTATTGTTCCTAAAGGCGTTAACTATCTTCTTTTCCATTGCTTTAAAACAGTTCCCACTTTCTTAAATTTATCCTCGAAATAAGATTATATCAGCTTGTTTAGGTCAACATTAATTTCTATATTCAGCATCCACAACCTATCTACGTTCCATTTGAATTTAAATTTTGTCTTTATTTGTTGTTTCTGATCAATACAATTTCTGTTTTATCAAAACGTACATGTACAGTTAGTCCCGACATTTGAGAAGCGTTTCATTCAGAGAAGTATCGGAGCCATCTAAAATTACCATTGTGTTGTCTGTGAACTGGTAAAGTTTACAGTCAAATTAATACCTTTCTTTTTGTTATCATTTCTAATTTCTAATAACAACTATTCGGAAGGCCGATCACATTACTTGCATCCTTTTTGAATAGAAAACCAATCTGCATGGTTGGCGGAGTTAAGGTTTTGTTAAAAATGCTACCGTTTGATTTGTTCTGATGTGGGTTATTTTGGTAATAACTATAATAATCTGACCGATCATTTACCAAATGATATAGTTTGATATAACATTCACTCTTGGGCATTTAAAACATTCAGTGAAAATAAACAAACACAACGACCTACCTTTATGTCTCTTTGGATAATATATGTAGCCTTCGACAGACACAAATCTTAAAGAAGAGGAAAGATGACCTTCTCCACTTAGTTTTCCAAATTTAGGAAGTGACTCATCTACATAAGGCCGACACTCCGAGAGGCTGTTTTGTAAAGTGTTAAGTCCGTTAGTGTTTTAACAATAGCGATAACAGGTCTCGCATTTAGCGTATGAAGAATGGGTTTAAAGTTGCTTGTTCACATTTGGAAAGTTTTGAACGTCAAAATAAAAAGAACGTTGAAACATTACAATTATTGTAGTTTTGTATGAAATAAAACCAAAAGAAGCTATTGAAGACGTAATTAATACAGGAAGCAACAGTACATTAAGGTGTGTAAAGTTTGAATGCGTTAGATCTCAAAACCGTTCTTACAAAAATACATGTTTTCACATTAGAATCTTTCAATGCTTTATTAGTCTGTAAAAAGCTGTTGGATATATCTCTGTCTAACCTTATGGTGTCTCTGAATTAAAATCGATCAATATTGTAATCGGTATCACAAATGCTCTTTCCTAATTCAATGATTTCATGGGACGAAACGTAACAGATCAATCTTTATAGAATAAACCGTTACACAGTTTACTATATCTGCAAGACAAACGTGCATGCAGTATATGTACAAAACGGCTATGAACGGGATTGATAAGCGTACAAGTATCAGAAATCTGATTTCATGTAACATTACATATGTCTTGTCCTTCTATCCGCATTTTTTTAGATTTTAATTCAGAACGATTAAAATCTCGTAATATAAGATTGTCACTTTAAAACTTTGAACAGAACGATTGTTAAAGTGGTCATGGTGGCTTGGTGATATGCCTTTATCTCTGGTGATAACCTGATTTGTCTACATCTACATGTTTTCGAGCCGTGTCATGTATCTATTAACCCTAGCCTATCTACGTTATAGATGTATGATCCTTGACTTCAGTGTGTGTATGCGGCCTACACCAATAAAGCACTTCTGGTACATAAATAATAGTGTAAGCATTTTCAACAATGAGTTGGTAAACTATGGCACCATATCTGTTCTTCTGTCAATGTTTTGTCAGTGAACTGCCAACTTAATACAATGTATATTCTCTGCCGTTTATCGTTAAGTCAATCGGTAACTTGCCTATGTGGTCCTGATGTATATAAATGGGTTCAAACCATTATGCCGTGGCATATGTAAACGACCGGTTGATCACCCAGTGATCGGGGAGGTAATTGTAACAGTCGCCTTGATATGCCTAGCCTAGATATGAGACTATAAACCCCTACCTTTACCTTTATCTGCAAGTTACAGGCTTCAATGTTCCCAACATATGAGCTAATCACATAACGGCCCAAAGGTCGACTTCGTATAACCAAAATAAACCCATTTTTTTTATATACAATACAAGCCTTAGTCACCGCCTTCTTCCAAGATTGAATTCTGCTTTGGCATGAACTAAACTGGTCATTGTCTTTTTTGCTACTTTATATGGAAAATATTTGATTTCATATATATTGTTATCGACTATGCCTTGCTTTCATCATGTTTTATTACAGAACGCTAGGCCTACTTCATCGCCTTGTTTTTGTATCATGTCCATTCAATAGTTTTATCTAACAATATATACTATCACAATATATATTATCATCTTCATATACGATATTGTTACCGTAAAACTTATATGCGATATTTCGGAAGGAAATAAATTATCTCCTCTCCCAAATTGATTAAATATCATTGACAAACTAGAAACCATTGCTCGTCATATAAAGGTCAACACAGTTGTCCCTTATATCCTCTTTTAAGGATACTTCTGAATGAAAAAGTAAAATTACAAATAAACGAAATGAACATAAGGGTAGAATAGTCAATAGTGTCATACTCCATAGCCCACCTACATGTTGATAACTTTAAAACTGATAACATATCGTGAAAGCCATTTATTAGAACATAACAGGACCTCATAAGGGGTATTTTCATAGATAAATTCCGAACTAACATGTAGGATGAAGAGATAGAGAATAGATGGTTAGTGTCGTGAATCGGAAATGTTATCGGGCAAGGCGTAGGAATATTATCCGGTGAGCCGAAGGCGAAACGGATAATATTCCGATGCCGAGCCCGATAATTTTTCCTATTTAAAAACACCAATCATCTATTTTATTTATCCTGTTACCTTTATGTATACTTGTAAACAAACAAAATCAAAATAAAACACGTGAAAAAAGCAGAGAATGATGTAAACATGACGTCATGTGTCATGGCGTTCGTATGACGTCATGATTTGTCACGTGGATGCGTTATATGGTTAGTGCCGGATATCACAAATGTTATACGGCACCTAGTTATCGGTCCCAAAATGGAACTATTGACAGGATAAATAAATAATCTTGTGTCAGATATGTGAAGTGGACAAGTTGTTATTCCCGATTGATGCATTAACTACAGAGGCACATTGGGGTCATTTTGAGCTAGAACTTAGAAGGCAATAATTCTTACTAAGAACCTAAATCCAAGGACTTTGCGATTAGATTCTACAACTTAGGTAATGAGTAAGTGTAGACAACGCCATTTTGATCGAGACCTAGGATGTAAGTTCTAAGCAGGAATTGCTTCCTTCTAACTTATGGCACAAAATGGTCCTTATTGGCTTCCGTAAGGAACCAACTCCGTATGCGTTATCGGATAACACGTACTCGACACAGGCATGTGTACCTTACATGTACGCAACTCAATTGATTCTTCTATTACAGTCCCGGCTCCATTACTACTGTTGTAATAATGGGCTGGCTGGAAAAGCCATACAAATACTATATGGAAACTCACAATTTCCGTATACCAGAAGGTAAAGTGAAGTCTTAACGATGCCAATATGTATTTGTGAATATTTTGGTTGTTAAAAAAGTTACAATTAGTAGCCTTACACAACTAAAACGTGTCTAATAACTGCACAACCCTAATGACACTTCCCTTTAATTGGTGAAAATTATACATTTAAAAGTTAATTGGAAATCCAAAGCGCTGGAAGTACTGAAAAGCTGCGATTCAAGGTTTTCGTAGCACGTAATACATCTCATTGGCGCTTAATGGTATGCTCTGACGAGTCATGTGTCAGTTTTTAACATCGAAAAAGGGATTTGTTTTCAACGATTAAGACAGAGACAGAGGAGAGAAAAATTATAATAGATTCGTAATTGGATCCAGAAAACAAGCCGATTACCCACCCACCGGACCTAAAAGACAACCATTTTACAATAGAGGTACCACCCTGTTGTTGTTTAGAAGATTCCAAATCAACTGTGCCAATGATGTACTTGTGATTGACAAAGTCCCCCCTTGTTATAATATATTTCTATCCAAACTTAAGTCTTTTATAAGAATCACAGCGAATGAAACCAGCATTCGTATAAGATGTAAACGCATAGTAAAAAGTCGAAATAACGTAAGTTATTATGAAAATAAGTCAAACATGTTACGTCAGCCTGCGTTATCATGTCTTTGAATTTTATTTAAAGCTGCTTGGTCACAGATGTGAGGAAATTTGGACAATACAATTCTATTTCTTTAAAAACTGTTAGACAGCTGTACTGTTGTATGGATTTATTGAATGAAAAAGGTTGTTTGAAGTAAAAACAAAAATGAAATACGATTTTAAGTATTTAGAGCCTGTATACAATCAATAAATGTGTTATCCGATCCAAAAGGGTTGCAACGGTCTCGAATACAATAGCATTACATCTGTTCGTACTTCGATATCAACGACACATTCTAAATCAATTATTCTCTCATTAGCAAGTTTTCATTAAATATACGACACTACAAATTCTGTATTGTTTCTACGATTGTTTCATTTGACCTGCAAATTATCTGATGTGTTCACAAGAACCTTGGTACTGGTCAAACTGTCATACACCTCTAATAATTTCCAAACTTAACATCCCTGTTAATGGGAAGGCATGTTAAAGGCATACCCATACGGTATATCTTTGGCATTTATATTATTACAGAAATAAAGATTTCTTTCTAGACTGTCTTAATTAATAACGTCTTTTAATGACATCACTTACGGCACAGATGATTTTGGTTTTTATGTTTCATGCACAATTATAAAGACTCTTGGTCATCTATATAAAGTCTCTGAGTACAGCTGGTTTTTCTTTTTCAAAGAATTTCTATTCATTTGAAGTTCCATCACTTTTCATTAATAATCCTGCATAAAGATTACATGCCGTCCCTTTATATGTTGATGTAGAGATTTTATAAATGTAATTGAAGAAATAAGAATCAAAGACGAAAAACAAAAGAATGTGCATTTAGTCATTTATTCACCCTCACAATCTGATAACAATTTAATGTAGACAACTCGTACATAATTATAAAATAAAATGTACAGGATTGTCTGTCACTCATCAAGTTGTGAAAAATAATAATAGTCTCCTGCTTGCATTTGGATTAATCATTTTTTACTTGTGTAAAATTCGAATGAGGCGATCTCTATTCCAATCCAATTGATTTCCGAACAGGTTTGATTATTTGTAACTCACCGGTTTGAGATGTTACAATCCACCACAATGGCGCACTTATAGGTATTTCTTGCATTATTGCTAACAGTTTAACAGTTTTTTCAGCCTGATTTTAAAAAGTAATTACGCCTTTTATGTAGATGTATGAAATCATTGAATGAAGAAAGCAAAACTCACATTCATCGATACAATGTGAGTTTTGCTTTTTTCATTCAATGAATTTCATATATCTACATAAAAGTCGTAATTACTTTTTAAAATCATACTGAAAAAACTGTTAACGGTTAGCAATAATCATGTGTTAAGATAAATTTAAATCAAACATTTATTTAAATATTCCCTTTGTCAATTAAAGAATGGTCCCAATATGCAATTAAGTAATAATTGAAGAATAAGAGTTCTTCATGGCCTCTCATTCAAAATTCAGTGTCAACGAAATAAGCGTATTGCACGTAAATAAAACACCATAAGCACACGACAGTAAATGTATATATTTCACGCATTAATTGCCATCAAAACAATCTTATTCACAACTACAATAAATAAAAAAGATAATACAGTTCTAACACAGGGAAACCCAACATTACAAGCTAAATAACACTTAACAGTAGAGGTTTAACAATCAGAGGCTCACCTCACATACAATGAGTACAAGCTTAACATTGACGTTAAAGCCAGAATGTCGTCCAAAATCTAAAAAGCTCGGTAAATGGATTACAGATAATGATAAAGTATGTTAAAACATACCAAACCACTTCAGTATCATAACAACATAACGCATGCACTATTCATTTGATATGTTTCAAAGTGATATTTCCACGAACTGTGGTTGCAAAAATCTAACTTCATTGTTTACATTTAAGTTATATCAAAAAGTAAAGATGAGCGCTCGTAAAAACGACTGGCGGGCACCTGCTTAGAAAGGCCACGTGCTATGGATAAACTTCGACATTTTTTTAATTACATTTGTCGCCAGTTTTCTAACTGATCCTCGATAAATAACGAAATTGTCCCGGCAATCACCGTCTCACCTCGTTTTTCTCACTATAAATACGCCTTAAAATTTTAACTATTCTTAAACCACCATTTGCTTATGTTACCGTATCGATAACCCTCTGAAAAGGACTTTAATGTATTTCTATGTCCATTGTCAATTATTCTAGAACTTGCACAATTTTATTGTAAATGATCGCTATCTAGCTGTAATATTCTTTTTGACGTTCCACAGAACCATGGTCATATCATGCGTTAGGCTCTGCCTACGCTTGCGTTTCCTTATCTGGATGTTGCTAATTGCATTAATGTCTATTGTTCCACATATAGCTTTTCACGAGATTTAGTTCACATTCTTCATCGCAATTCGTACAGTGGCATATGCTGATTCATGTACATTCTGGAACAAGGCGACAATGCGAGCTGTATCTTTATTATCTCTAATTTCGGCATTCGGAATGGATTTTGTTTCAAACTAGTGGAAGTGTCTTTTTCAGAATGTGTAATTGAAATTTATCCATTGTGTAGGGTTAAAGTATACACGTATCTGTTATCTTGGAGAAGTCAACAGAGGGAATGTTCATGTACTCTGTATTTGGAAGAACATTAGGGTATGCCCAATTTTGAATTTAATACAAATGTCAACAACGCATTGCTTTGTTACATGTCTAGATCTAACTAGCACTGTTTACAAAAGATGGAATTGTTATTAATGTTCAGAGAATGCCAAAACATTCACTTATTTGTGACACACATCTCAACACCATCGTTATAAATGTTTGTAATAAGCAATTTGGATTGCTTTTAACCATACCGGCCAGCATCAATTGCAAATATCATAGGCACTGACTATCTTCTTTCGGGGATTCTCCATCATATTGATCCAATGATCATGTGACATCGGGTCAAAGGTCAATCCCAGATAGACTCGACCAATCACCTTGCTGGATTTCTTCTCCATGCTGTAATGGCAGATCACCAAGGAGATATAGACCTTCCCTAGTTCTGTTTGCGGGACGTCGAACGAGAAACTCTCGTTAAAAACGGGATCCAGGTCCATGGCACGAACTGTCGTCTTCACGCGCTTTAGTTGTTTCCCGTCGTACATCAGGAATGCCTTTACGCATGCGTCTAGAATGTACAAAAGGAGAATGCTTCTATGATATATTGATTAATCTTATATCTCCAAAATGATCATAAGACAACGGAGGAATCGCCCCACATTTAAATACTTGCAAATAGCAATTTATCAATTTGTTATAAAAGAATTTTATCAAATATCATTTATTTCCTTGTTTTCCATTATTGGCATGTTGATATTTCGAATCTTTTGTAAGTCACAAAATCTCCGTTGTGAGAATAGGACCACCCAAAGTGTGTTTTAACAAATGCACTATATCTACAATGCATTATAGACAGCTATTAATGTTAGGATATCTACCTGTCGATCCCGTATTTCTGTCCATCACTTTAAGTCCTTTAAGCGATTCCACCGTAAGGTACATCTTCTCCGAAGTCGGTAAGTAACTGAGACCGACGTATATTTTACCAAGGTTCTCCTACAATAAAACAAAAATGTTGTTTCTCAATCTCCGCGCAGGATTACTTCCCTTTGCTACTCTGCAGTACAGTTATATCCTTATCCAAATGAAAAGGGAGATCACTGCGTAGGAGAATGGTTGTTTCCAATCAGATTCAAACTCCTCACAGTGATCTCCATTTATGGTATTGATCACTGTCACCACAATTATCACATACCATCTGCTAAGAAACGAAAATGGCGTTTAAAGATGGTGGCAGGTTCTAAAGGAATCATCCATTTCTGCTTTTCTTGTAAAGAAAACGAAAGATTGTTCGATCTTACTTGTCGATAATCAGCACAAGAAGGCATCATTACTAAATAAACTACTACATCTGAAGGAAAATATGTAAACAAAGAAAGAAAACATTTTTAAAGTTATTGTGGTGGTAGTGATCGATGTAGCGTAGCAAGGGGTGATCACTGTGAGGAGTTTAGACACCAACTAGATGTTGTTATTAATACAAGACTCATGTGGTTAGTTCCTGGTTTAAGCAAGTGGATTGCGTTCAGAGGTACATAGTCAACAACATTAAAAGCAACGTTGAAAACATATTGTGTTCTATCGGTCTATAGAAGCAATAAGCACTGAGTGTTCCCAACACAAACCTGAACATGCTGTTTTATAACAAAACCTGGTCGCGAAGAGGTTTGCATAGATATTTGAAACAAACAGTTTGGTAAATTCCTGCTTTCCAAAGGACAAGTGCTAGTATTTCTTACATAAATGTGGATAATTAAATCATTAGAGCAAATCAAATTATCTTTTAAGATTGATTTTTTATTCAAACAAGTTAAAATAAAAACGCCAAGAAAAGTTGGCACAACAACCCATTTATAATGCAATAAGTTGCAAGAAAAAAATCTTTATTCATGATATTTGTCCCGACCTATCGACTTACCATTTACCTAGAACATATCACTCTCTAATTCAGACTCATTGAGTTTGTCAACTTGGAAATTCTATGTATTTTTGAGGTTAGGAAATTGTAAAGTTACACTTCTTTCAAAATGGTCAACGGTATTCCGAGATTCGTTGATATGACCAAAGTTACTTATATATAAATAAAACTTCTCATCTGAACATTACCTCAATAGGCGGTTGTAGTTTTTCTTGTATGACCACTTCGCCCTTTGAAGTCAGATCCAATTTTTTCAAGGTCACCGAAATCTCGCCGAACACAACGTGACGCGAGAGTTTGTCCATATCACAGAGAAGCAGACGGACGGTATAGAACTTCAGACTGTCCGCGGGTAAAGGCACTTCAAACGACTCCTTGAATGTTAGACAGTCGCTTGGTTGTTTCATTTTCGTTTTGAACTCTCTGTCCAAATTGTTAAGGACATGTTCTCGCTTGGAGCTTCCACGGAACGTAAAGAATTGTTTCGGTGATCGATACAGCCGTATTTTGACATACGGAGAGACGAGCACAGCGCCCTCTGACGTCGTGATGTTACCGACGTCCGTTATGACTATTAATAGCTTTTCCTCGGAGAGAAGGTACGTTAAACTGAACTGCAGGTCACCATTGACAACGG
This sequence comes from Cerastoderma edule, assembly GCA_947846245.1. Classification (NCBI taxonomy): domain Eukaryota; kingdom Metazoa; phylum Mollusca; class Bivalvia; order Cardiida; family Cardiidae; genus Cerastoderma; species Cerastoderma edule. The sequence goes on along the minus strand of OX401417.1, from coordinate 17,664,923 downwards.
GGGCTGGTGGTATTTCGTCATGGTCACCGTTTATATCGCCGTTTTGTTCTTTGTTCTTTTTGTTCTTCACCTGCAAAACGTACGTGAAAAAAACAGTTTTGGAATGTTTCAAAGGTATCTCGATCCTTCCTGGGAATTGTTTAGAACTTGCATAATATTGCATTTTTTTTTATATTCAGATAAGAAAACGAACCAAGGATATCATATTCTTACAATGAAATTGTGTTTTATAAGATGTGTGTATACCCCATGGAGATATTTTGAGTAATATCGTTTAAAGATGCATTTGTTGATGGTCGGGAAATTTATAAGGAGGAAATGGCGTGTCTTTATAAGATTAGATTCTTTAATTTTTCGTCACCGAATGAAGAAAAGAATTTGCTTAACATTTTATCATAATGTTTTGCTTAAGGGAACCTCAGATAATCTCATATTCACATTAGTGACTAAATTAGTCTATCAACTTGACATATGTCAGCAAAAAGTAACATGTAATTTAACTAAAGGCACTGAAAAATAGAAAAAGACAGGACAATGGTTTAAACTAACAGAGATTCTAAATCGCAGATCATAATCCAATATCATTGGATTATTTGGTGCAACATATCGAAATGTGTTTTTTACGATTCAAACTTAATTCAGAATTCAACTCTTTAAAAAACTGTTATGATGGAGGTTCAATTGATAAATTTGTAAAAACAATTAATTCTAAAAAAATAATGAAGGATTCGTATAATTTACGTTTTCGAGTTTGATGACCTCCAGACTGCTGCCCGTATCGGATGACCAGTCGGACTGACCGTGGTCTGACTCTCGGATAATGGTGAGCGGTTTCCACTTCATGCTCGGGTCCACGTCCCCGGGTAGACCGTAGTAATAGTCCGACTCAAGGGACCCATAACTACCCTTACTGCTGTTAGAGGTCTGGGATCTTTGTGAACCTGAAATAACATACTAAACGTATTAGTTCATGTAGATAGGTAAATGTTGGACTTGTTACTACACTTACTGCTGTTGGAAGTCTGGGAGGTCTGTTAACCTGGAATTATATACCTAACGTATAAGTTCATGTATTGTCAGACCTGTTACTACCCTTAATGCTGTTGGAAGTCGGGGAGGTCTGTTAACCTGGAATTATATACTCAACGTATTAGTTCATGTATTTTCGGACCTGTTACTACCCTTAACCCTTTACGGTATATAGCGCCGTTCGCCGCCTTATCGATTACCGCATAAAACGCTTTTCGCCGGTATACCTATTACCGTATAAAACCTATTTTGACGGGCTATCGATTACTGCATAGAACGCTTTTTGACAGCTGAAAAATTGATTCAACTTCAACCCTTAATTACACAAATAAACACACACGTCATTTTCTCCAAAGTTTATTTTCCTATTAAACAAATATGTTTTCTTTCATATTTGATGATAAAATCATGGGGTCAAAGTTTAAACTTTTGCTCTAGAGCGAATCTTTTGATAGTGGTCACGCGGCACACTTCTAAAAGAGACGCTATGGGATTGAGATGAAGGGAAATGAAATACCCACCCCCAATAAAACTGAAAGCGGCCTTCGATATCCTGTCATAAAGATCAAAACAATGCCGATTTGTAAAGACTTGATAAGGATTTCCTGCAATTCTTTACAAACTAACACTTTTCTAAAAATATTATCCAATTAAAAAGAACATAGGGCACGCGACCCGTAGACTATTTAATGAGAAGTCTTCCGGTCATAAAAAATCAAAACACTGCCGATTTGTAAAGACTCGATAAGGATTTCATGCAATTCTTTAGTAACTTAACACATTTCTAAAAAATACTATCCAATTAAAACATAAGCATACGGCACGCGACCTGTAAAGGATGTTTACGACACGGAGCCATTGTTCAAAGTTTAAAGGCGATTGAAAATCGAGCCGTCAAATAATTGACGTTATAAAGACGGCCTTTTTAAAATATTTAGCCAATTTGGTGTTTCCGATCGCAAGTCGGACATCAATGTAGAATCAGAGCAGTAATTTGATCGTTTTTTATTAAGCCTGAAGATGATGAAATGTTGATAAATATTACCAATTCAAGGACAAGCAAATTAGATCATTCCTCCGACTTTGACTACAACTACGAGCTTTTGGTAAATTCATCACCCATGGTCACGTATTTTACGGAAATATTAGCATGTTTCGTTGCCAAAATGAGTTGATTTTTACTGTTTTACATTTATAAGAAGGACTAGGTTTAACTCCTTTACAAAGCAATATTGCGCTGAAAAACATTCTTTTATATATTTTGGAAACGGTTTGAATGGGAATTGAAGTAAAACGGTTCAGCTTTGTTGAGAAATATGCAAAAACAAAGTATGTATCTCGAGTCATGAACGGTATTTTTCGGCAACAAAATTCCCTGCAATTGATGACAAACGGAAAACAAATTAGGGATCTCTCAGGGAGAACACATAAGTCATATTATTAATTTTGATTTTGTATAATTCACACCGTAATATACATTTTCATTGTTTGTTTAATTTTCTACAACTTAATCCTGATATGAATGTATCACTAAATAAAGAAAAAAAACATCAACTTAAAGGAAATTTTGTTCTCGTCGTCTTTTATTCTTTGAAAAAATCTATTAGATGAATGTAAAATGCATTAATTTAGGTTTGATTAACAGTACCCCAATCAATAACAATTATCGGAGATAATCCTGTGCAAATAGGTACCCAGGGTGACTAGTTATGTATGCGTTAATGGTCTTCGATAATCGGATGGTTTATACCTATAGTGTCACTGATAAGCCTTATCTCTATACCTTAAAGGGTTAATGCTGTTGGATGTCTGGGAGGTCTGTTAACCTGGAATTATATAATTAACGTATTAGTTTATGTATTGTCAGACCTGTTACTACCCTTAATGCTGTTGGAAGTCTGGGAGGTCTGTGAACCTGGAATTATATACCTAACGTGTTAGTTCATGTATTGTCGGACTTGTTACTACACTTACTGCTGTTGGAAGTCTGGGAGGTCTGTGAACCTGGAATTATATACCTAACGTGTTAGTTCATGTATTGTCAGACCTGTTACTACCCTTAATGCTGTTGGATGTCTGGGAGGTCTGTGAACCTGGAATTATATACCTAACGTGTAAGTTCATGTATTGTCAGACCTGTTACTACCCTTAATGCTGTTGGAAGTCTGGGAGGTCTGTGAACCTGGAATTATATACCTAACGTGTTAGTTCATGTATTGTCAGACCTGTTACTACCCATAATGCTGTTGGAAGTCTGGGAGGTCTGTGAACCTGTAATTATATACCTAACGTGTTAGTTCATGTATTGTCAGACCTGTTACTACCCTTAATGCTGTTGGATGTCTGGGAGGTCTGTGAACCTGGAATTATATACCTAACGTGTTAGTTCATGTATTGTCAGACCTGTTACTACCCATAATGCTGTTGGAAGTCTGGGAGGTCTGTGAACCTGGAATTATATACCTAACGTGTTAGTTCATGTATTGTCAGACCTGTTACTACCCATAATGCTGTTGGAAGTCTGGGAGGTCTGTGAACCTGTAATTATATACCTAACGTGTTAGTTCATGTATTGTCAGACCTGTTACTACCCTTAATGCTGTTGGATGTCTGGGAGGTCTGTTAACCTGGAATTATATAATTAACGTATTAGTTTATGTATTGTCAGACCTGTTACTACCCTTAATGCTGTTGGAAGTCTGGGAGGTCTGTGAACCTGGAATTATATACTTAACGTGTACGTTCATGTATTGTCGGACCTATTACTACCCTTAATGCTGTTGGAAGTCTGGGAGGTCTGTTAGCCTGGAATTATATACCTAACGTGTAAGTTTATGTATAGTCAGACCTGTTACTACCCATAATGCTTTTGGATGTCTGGGAGGTCTGTGAACCTGGAATTATATACCTAACGTGTTAGTTCATGTATTGTCGGACCTGTTACTACCCTTAATGCTGTTAAAAGTCTGGGAGGTCTGTGAACCTGGAATTATATACTTAACGTGTACGTTCATGTATTGTCGGACCTGTTACTACCCTTACTGCTGTTGGAAGTCTGGGAGGTCTGTTAACCTGGAATTATATACTTAACGTATTAGTTCATGTATTGTCGGACCTGTTACTACCCTTACTGCTGTTGGAAGTCTGGGAGGTCTGTGAACCTGGAATTATATACTTAACGTGTACGTTCATGTATTGTCGGACCTGTTACTACCCTTACTGCTGTTGGAAGTCTGGGAGGCCTGTGAACCTGGAATTATATACTTAACGTGTACGTTCATGAATTGTCGGACCTGTTACTACCCTTACTACTGTTGGAAGTCTGGGAGGCCTGTGAACCTGGAATTATATACTTAACGTGTACGTTCATGTATTGTCAGACCTGTTACTACCCTTACTGCTGTTGGAAGTCTGGGAGGTCTGTGAACCTGGAATTATATACCTAACGTGTTAGTTCATGTATTGTCGGACCTGTTACTACCCTTAATGCTGTTGGAAGTCTGGGAGGTCTGTGAACCTGGAATTATATACCTAACGTGTTAGTTCATGTATTGTCGGACCTGTTACTACCCTTACTGCTGTTGGAAGTCTGGGAGGTCTGTGAACCTGGAATTATATACTTAACGTGTTAGTTCATGTATTGTCGGACCTGTTACTACCCTTACTGCTGTTGGAAGTCTGGGAGGTCTGTGAACCTGGAATTATATACTTAACGTGTTAGTTCATGTATTGTCAGACCTGTTACTACCCATAATGCTGTTTGAAGTCTGGGAGGCCTGTGAACCTGAAATTATATACCTAACGTCTTAGTTCATGTATTGTCGGACCTGTTACTACCCTTAATGCTGTTTGAAGTCTGGGAGGTCTGTGAACCTGGAATTATATACCTTACGTGTAAGTACAGGTACAGTGTAATGTCGGACATGTTACTACACTCATTGTTGTTGAAACTCTGGGATTTCTGTGGACCTGGTATAACATGGTAGAAAAATAAAATAAGAGTTCGTAATTATGTAACTACCAGACCTGTAACTACCCTTACTGCTGTTGGTCGTTTTGGATGTTTGTGAACCAGGAATCAAAGGTAAAGATGGATTCAAGAGTTTAGCAAATACACTGTAGTTAAATACCGGACCCATACCGGACCCATAACTACCCTTACTGCTCTTGGAATGTGATTACAAAGGAATATGGATATAGATTCATTAGAAAGGTAAATATCGAACCTGTAACTAACCTTACTGATTTTGGAAGACTATGAAGTTTGTGAACACAGAATTATAGTGAAATATGGATATACAATTTAATAGACGTGTTAGTATCGGATCTATACCTATATTTACTGATGTTCGAATACTTGTATCTCTGTGAACCTGAAATCACAGGGACACATGGATGTACTATTCAATAGACAGGTAAATATTGGACCTTTACCTATATTTATTGATGTTCGAATACTTGGATCTCTGTGAATCTGGAATCACAGGGACACATGGATGTACTATTCAATAGACAGGTAAATATCGGACCTTTACCTATATTTGTGATGTAAGTACCGTTACTACTGTTGGAACGTTTGGCCCTTTGCGAACCTAGATTTTACAGGTAAATATGAACAGAGGAAATACATTATTTCATGCTTCAAGCCATATATAGTCAAATGTTACAGAATGATGGTGTATAAGCTACTGACGGACGCAAGTTATTCGGAAAGCTCAGATGGACGCTAAACTACCCTAGCTCAAGTTTTATAATGGTCAATGGGACATTCGTGAAACTGGAATCACAGGCTTATTATGTATTACCGCAGGCCGATCCTTTGTGACATCTGTCAGTATGAGACGCATTGAAACAAGGCTAAATGAGAATGAGTAATACGATGGGCAGATGGTTGGACTTAGACTATCCTCGCTATTGATACTTTGTTTAATCTGGAATAATAGATAGGGAAAGGTTGATGTATGAGTTTGTCAATAGGCAGGTGGTATTTTTTTCTTGAAGGATGAACGACAAAAGCTTTCTTAATGGACACATATGCGTCATTCATGCCTGTTTAACAAATTTGTCATCTCATGTGTCGAAGTATACAAACGAATATCATAAAAAGAGGAAATACCATCAATGGAATGAACGTTCTAACTGAATAGGATGATCTGGTATTACATCTTTCCCATGTTTTACGGAATTTAGAAAAAATACATAAAGAGGTATTATTCTATATGGCCATGTATACAAAGATGTTTTCATATGTATTCAAACACTCCTATCATGTTGAATAATTTGTCTTAATTAATCAACTTTGAAGATAAGCAGAACAGTTAGAATAGTAATCTATTTTCAAAGGAAGTTAAATTCGTAAGAAAATGAATCATTAGTAAAAAATACATTTTCGAACAAATTTTGCTCTTCAGCTTACATTTATGCGTTTATGATCATTGTCATAAAATAATTGTATTACATGGATATTGCTATAAATCTAACTGTTTTTGCAAAAAAGAAGTTAAGGCATATTAATGAGAAATCAGTCCACACAAAACAGCCCGCAGGTGTTCTCTATTGATATTGATATAACTATACTTTCAATTAATAACACTGTGACATCATATACGATTTAATGAAAATCCTTAAACAAGGATGACGCCTCTTGGCTATTTGATTTCATAGATTTGTGTCTTTTTTAATTTACAAATTAGATAAATTGAATATACAAAGCGCTAAAATGACAACTGGCAAGATAAACGACCCTTTATGCTTTGTCTGGAAACATCCTTTCTGACAAAGGCTTCCATAAGTTGGTCCTTTGTTAAAAAGACACACGATGACTAGCAAATCTTTGCAACGATAAAAGTCAATCGGGAGTTTGGGTTTTAAGAATGTTTTTCCAGTTAACTAGTTGACAGCAGGGAACCTGTTTGAATGATTTGGATACCAAGAAATAAATTTCTAGAGTAAATTAGACTGGTTTACAAACTTACCGAATTTCCTCTTTTTAGACTGGATCCCGTTCCCCTTTTCGTTCCGGAAGCAGATATGGTGTAGACAGCAATCCGGACAGAGGATACACACCAAACAGAATATCAGACAGAGTAGGAACCCCACACCGCCGCTAACAATCGCCACTTTGTCCCAGAACGACAGAAACACAAACTCCAACTCTCCGGTGTCAGGAGGCGCTTCCGTTCCCGACATGCCTTGTTAACAGGAAATCGGCTTACATTGGTTCCTGTTGGGAATAGATCGGAACAATAGCAATATGAGTTGAAGTTTCCTGTCCATTGCGGTAGTCAGTCAGGTTTATTCAATTCATTTTTTCAAGCCTTGTGTCTATTGGTCTGTTTTACGTCTACGTCAACACAAATGAATGCAACACCTTAATCTAAAGGGCAACTTTATTTTATGAATGAAAAATAGACATGCGTTTAAAGGCACATCAAAGGAGAGGAGTACAAATAAATTACAGAAAAAATATATGGAGTTCTTTTACTATGCTCATAAAAGTCATGAGAAATAGTTTAGGAATGCATTGAAACCCTATTTAATAGACTCATTTAAAATAAGTTATTTTGTGCTTGAATATAGTTGTCTCCAATTCAATCATGTTTATCAACAACCTGTTTGTTTACATATTCAAAATAACGAATTTTGATTGGTCGGTTGAAAATGTGTGTATAAACTGTCAGGAAACCTGAATTATAAAACTTGCTAATCTGGGTTATTTCTGGTTTACTTTCACATTTTAGTTGTGCTGATGGTTTTTTTCTGGTGATAACTATTTGAATCTGTCCAAAAGTTTACCAAATAGTATAGTTTGATATAGCATTAATCTCCTTAAATGGGCCTTTAAGAGAACGATATGTATAAACATAACACTTCCTGCTAACGGTTACATAACTCTAAACGTTTTCAAGTCTGGACGTAAAATATGCTATAATTTTTCTTCAGCAAATTACTTTTGTTTTCCATTGTTTCATATTCGCCATGTTTCGACGATCAATTTTCCACAACCGCCGGTGAATATTATTTCATTTTCAATTTTGGACGTGCCGTTCGCTCCAAGACCCTGAAGAGAATTTCGAGTCGAGGCATGCAAATGACCTGAAGACATTACCCATCGACTGCGATTTCTCTACAGGGTTTTAGACGTAACCCCATTATAACCAATGGGTTATCATATACCACCAGAACCGGAACGTTGATGGTCGGAACATTGCGTATATAAAATAGTGGAAAACAAAAATAATCTGCTGAAAAAAGCAAATATACCCGTGGCGCTGCCTCCTTGTACTGACATTTTTTCGAAACCATTTGTCACGTGATTACCGCGCCTGGTTAGGCCTACACCACTCGTAAATACAGTATACCGAATAGGTAAACGTATAAAAAACATTGTTTTGACAAAAGGTAAATTTATACAGTCATTAATTGTCGCCAGCTGTCGACGATCAATGCTACAGTGCGCATGCTCAAAACTTTAACGAGAGTTCCTATTTTCGTTTCATGAACTGATAAACACATAACAACCTACCACCTCAGTTTTGCGTCTTGCCGCAGATAAATTTCAAAAAGCATTGTGGCAAAAGGAGAAATTGCTTGTCACAAGCAATTTCTCTTTTTGCCACAATGCTTTTTCAATCTATTCACATATCGTAACAGCAGAACTGAAAGGTCTTTCACGTGTTTACAAAGCTTTTCTAAAGTTGTCCGCTTCATGTAACATACTGATGTCTGCAGGTGGTTAAGAGTTAATGGTGTTTGACTATCTGCTTTAAAACTGTGCACCAAATTGAACCTGTTTCTCCAATGGGAAAGGAAGTATCTTATAAAGCACCGTTTACTATATATAGTTCGACGTTGATGGATTATTCGTAAAATTATTTAAGAAATCACTATGACAAAATATCAAAATTTGTCATGATGAGTCTTTCTTCATTTTCACAATTGTTTGTACCCACTTTTTCGCCTGGCCGTCTGCTGTTAATTTGAATTTGGAACAGCAACACATTCTCAACTGGGTTTAACCTTAAAAACCCAATGTTTAACGCAGTCCCCCATTTGGGAAATCATAATATGCCATAACCAATCAATCCTAAGTCTCTTGAAGTAAATTTTGGTTTATGCACGGCTGGAGGATGGTTAACTTCTTCTTCATCGCAATCGGAACTCACGTTCATTTCCAAAGCAATCAAAGACAACAAAGACAACAAAAAAGGAGAATTGTGTTATAGGACAGACGCAATGTTGACAAATAAGTAATGACTGGCTCATTGGGAGCAATTTATCTACAGATCACCGTGGTTTCATAATTCTCCTGCCGCAGGGCATTGTCTGAAACAAATATGGAATATGTTATGAAGAATCTATTGGAACACAAAACAACGTTGCATTACGGAGAGATACCGAGTTTGGTTCTTCACGTATGGACTCTACCAGCAGAGTTGTTGTAGCATATCATTTCAAAGGGGCTTTTGTGACCTTTAAGTTAGAGTATCAACTTTAAAGAGAACGCTTCAGCCAAAAGCACATGAAATCACATGGCCATTTCATCGTGGGTTCAAGCTTCAAATCCCGGTAGCGTCGACTATGTAGTTACATGATTGGTTGTCTCCCCACTGAATAATGCCAAAAGATCATTCGGAGTTAACGAAAGTATGTTGTTGTTGTTTTTGCATAAATGATCACAATACTAAAATTTACAATATGTAGTAAATGTTATTAGTTGAGGTTTGGTCGTTTAATATTTCAAAACAAGTTACGTTAAGTGATACGTTACAAAACATATACTTTTACATAAGGAAAGTTAAGATCAGATACACGCACGAACAACATTGTGTTTCATATCGCAGCGGTATTCAACACTGCCAAAGAATATGATAAGTGTGTCCTACATATCTCAT